>JAJTUV010000272.1:1877500-2336114 GCA_021653895.1 Mastomys natalensis
CCACATAAAGCTCATGAAGAATGAAGACCAAGTTGGGGGGGAGGGGCTACAGTCCCTTAGAAGAAGTAACAAAATACTCAAGGGAGCAAATATGGAGACACAGTGCAGACAGAAACTGAAGGAGGGGCCGTCTGCAGACCATTCCACCTGGGTATCCATCCCATGTGCAGTTACCAAAGGTAGATGATGACTGAACAGGAGCCTAACATAACTGTCTCCTTAGAGGTCTGCAAGAGTCTGACATATTCAGAGGCGGATGCCACAGCTAACCATTAAACTAATCATGGGGTTCCCAACAGAGAAGATAGAGTGAAGACTGAAGGAGTAGAAAGGGTACGGGACCCCATGAGGAGAGCAACAATACCAACCAACCAGAGCCCCCAGGGTCTAAACCACCAGCCTGGGAGCGCTTAGGGAGGGACCCATGGCTCCAGCTATATATGCAAGGGAGCTATATATAAGTGGGAGAAGAGATTCTTGGTCCCATGAAGGCTGGACATCGTGGGGGGTGGTATTCGAGGGTGGGAAGGTGAGGGTCTAGGGAGGGTGGGTGTGGGTACACCATCATAGAGGCAGGAGGAGGGGGGAAGGGATAGGGAGTTCCTGGGAGGGAGCGGGGAAAGGGGGTAAGGGGAAAACACCTGAAATGTAAATAAAAGTTCCAATAAAAAAGAAAGAAAGAAAGAAAGAAAGAAAAAGAAAGAAAGAAAGAAAGAAAGAAAGAAAGAAAGAAAGAAAGAAAGAAAGAAAGAAAGAAAGAAAGAAAGTGGCTGAAAGGCCTAGATTCATTCTTGAGCACTTCACTGAGTTCCTGGAGGAGGGGCAGCGCCTGTGCAGACCAGAGATATTCATCCTGGACTTAGCAACCATATCATGAGGCAAGGTCAGTTTTGCACTGTAAAGGTTGAAAAGCAGAGCCAAGTCTACCGTGGGCCTTTGCCAAACTCCCGAGAAATATCCATAAAGGCACCCGAAAACAAACAGCAGCAGTGCCAAGGTACGAAAGACACTTCTACTACATCATCGACACAGTAAGGATTAGAGCCACAAACTGTGGTATGGCCTTGAGGCTGGAGAAAAAATAATAGTCAGTTAGTAAATAGACACACAGAGATTTCTGTTATTTTCTTTTTCTTTTTCTTTTCTTTACTTCGTGTGTGTGTGTGTGTGTGTGTGTGTGTGTGGTGTGTGTGTGTGTGTATGCGTGGGCAAGCGCATGCTCACATTATGTATGTGATACTGAGGCAGGAGGATATAGAAGTAGCTCCAGGCATCACCAGTGTTAGCAAGAGGGCCCTAGGATGAATGACTGCAGAGATTTAGTTTTTAATTTCTGTGTGTACATATATGTATGCATTTGTTTGCATGTGTGCACGAGCGTGAGTACACACCTGTCCCGGTATGTAAGCAGACTTCAGAGGACAGCCTTGGGCATCCTTGGGCAGCAGTCCCTGCTTTCCACTTTGTTTGACACAGGGTGTCTTGTTGTTCAACATTGTACATACCAGGCTGCCTGGGAAGTCTCCTGTCTCTGCCTCCCATCTTCCTAAAGGAAGACTGGATTACAGACACATGTACAAGGTCAGGATTATGTGGTTTGGGGCTCCAAATTCAGTTCTCATGCTCACATGGCAAGCACTTTATCCACTAAGATATCTACTCTATCCAAAATGATTAATTGTCTTGTATGGCTTCAATTAAAGAAGCGCTCTAGAAGATCTCAGATGACGAAGGGAAATAATATTATAAATTATGTGTACGTGTCTATTGTCATTAATAAATTTAATAAATTTCAGGTTTAATATTACATATATATATATTATATATATATATATATATATATGCCCCTCAAAGTCTAAGAAGCTCTATTATGGGGTCAAGAAGACCTGATTTTACTCCAGCAAAGACACCTGACACCAGCTAGACACCAGGCATTTGCCTAAGAACTTATAAAACAATGTTGTTCCCTCATTAAAGCCCTGCTGTGGCATGCCAACTGGCAAACACCAGCTTTGGATGGATGTCAAGTCAGGCGAGAATGAGTAAGCAAAAACCACTAGCATGAGGGTCCGTGTCAGCATTACCCCTCCTTAGAGGAGGAAAGGCAGATTGTCAACAGCCAGGAGACACCAGCAAGAAGTTACAGAGCTTATTTTTTTATATGAGGAGACAGAGAAGCTATGCAACAAGAACACAAAATCTTTTTAAAGATTTTTTCTCATTGCATGCATATGGGGGAGGGAATCGTGAGTGTCAATGTGGAGGCCAGAGGCATGTGACCTCCTGGAGCTGGAGTTACAGACAGTTGTGGGACTTGAACTTGGGTTCTCTGCAAGAGCAAGTGCTCTTACCTCTTAACTGCTAAGTCATCTCTCCAAGCCCCTGTTTTGTTTTTCTGAGGCAGGGTCTTACCAGGTTACCAGACTGGTCTAGAATCTCTAGATGGAAAGAGCCTGCATCAGGCTCCCATCCTCCTGCCTCAGCCTCCTGAGTACTGGGACTACAGGCATGCACCACCACACCCAATTTCTACTGGGAGTTTTAAGCAATACAACATGGTTCTCGGTGATGGTTCAGTGGGTAAACTCACTTGCTGCCAAGTGTGAGGCCTGAGTTCAACCTTAGGAGTCAGTGGTAGAAGGAGAGAGCCAGCTCCTAAGTTGTCCTCTGACCTCCACATGCACACTACGGCACGCATACTATGACACACCCTCATACTACGGCACATATGAGCACATGGCACAGACATGCACACAGCAATCAAAAAAAAACAACTTCTAACACAAGATCAAAACAAAGCAAGAACAAAACCCACAGGACTCTTTTAATAGACAAAGGAAGGGACTTTGATAAAAATTGAGCAACCCTTCAGAAACAAGCCCTGAAGAAGCCATGAATGGGAGGATCACACTGCAACAAAATAAAGGTTCGCGTAACGTAGCTCAGCTGAGAATGGTGGTGCTTGCCTATAACCCCAGTGCTCTGGAGGTGAGGCAGAAAGATTACAAGTCAGCCTGAGCTACATAAGAGCTCCAGCCAGCCTGGGATATCTCAGAGTAGGAGGTGGTACATAATACTGATATTCAACATTATACTGATTAGGAATATAAAAAAAAAAGATTTCATCTAAAACCAGGAACAAGAGAAAAGCGAACTCTTTCATCACTTATCCAGTGTGGTACTTGAAACGGTAACCAGAACGGAGGCAAGAAAACTCATTTCTTTATAACGTACCAAGCCCCAGCGTGTTGTTAGAGCAAAGACAGCAGAGATTGGCAGGAAAGTGTGTTGCAGTGCACATCTTAGTGGTGCTTCCTTGTGTACATTGCAGGGAGTTCCCTAGACCAGGGGCATAGATAAAATGCTTATTATGTTGCTTTAGTTTGGTTAAAGATTTTGTTCTATATTTTCATGGCATGTACATGTGTGTATCTGTGTGTGGGTTTGTGCATGGGAATGTAGTCACCCTGGAGCCCAGACGAGGCTATGAGATAGCCAATAGCTTGAGTTGTGGGTGGTTTAGAGCCACCTGAGGTGGTATTGGGAACATCAAAGGGTTCCTCTGCAAGGGCAGCAAGTTCTTTTAGCTGCTGGACCATCTTTCTAGGCCCAGGTTTTGATTTGTTTTTGTGAGACAGACTCTTACACCCTAGTCCAGGCTTCCTTTAAGCTCATAGCAATCCTCCTTCGAGAGTCTGCCTGCTGCTGGGATCCTACTGTGGACCACCACACCTGGCTACCATGGTGTTAAATATATAAACATTTATCTTTTCTGAATATCATCAAATTGCTTGTCCAAGTGATTAGGTTAGTTATGGGTTGCCGAATAACAAATTATCCCAGCACTCAGTGGCTTGAAAACTACAAATAGCTACTACCTCACAGGTTTTATGGGTGAAAAATTGGGAGCTGACTTACCTGGTCTTGCGTGGTCAAAAGTTACCATCATCATACAGTGTGGCAGAAGCTGGAAGTTCCATTCTGAACTTGCAAGGCTAACCACAAAAGACCCTTGCCAAGTTTTGGGACTGGGCTTGAGTTGGCTCCATGGATAGAGACACTTGTCACTATGCCTGATAAACTGAGTTTAACTCCCAGGACCCAGACAGTGGAAAGAGAAAAAAACAACTCTTCTAAGTTGTCCTCTGACTTCCATGTAAGTGCAATGGCCCACATGAATATGTATGTACATACATCATATGTGTACTCTAAATGAATAAAGAAATACCTGCTTAAAACCTTTGGGACTTGTCAGACTGTTTCATTTTTCTTACTTAGATTTCTTGAATGGTTCATTCATGCAGTCTTCCAGAACGGTCATCAGTCACTCTGATTTCCTTTACTAAGAATGGATTTGCTTTCTCTGGCTCCGGGCGCTCCTTGCTGTAGAGGTAACTCTACTATCTACTGTGTCTTGTTGCTATGACAAAACATCTGGCAAAAGCAACTTAAGGGAGGAAGAACTGATTCGGGCTCACAGTTTGAAGGGATACAGTCCCCATAATGGGGAAGGCATGGCAGCAGGTACTGAAGACAGCTGGTTACATTGTAACCACAATCTGGAAGCAAAGAGACATGAACGCTGGTACTCAGCTCACTGTCTCCTTTGTGTCAGTCCCAGACTCTAGCTATAGGATGGTGTCACCCACATTCAAGGGCAAGTCTTCGCATTTCCATTAAAACTCTTTGAAAACATCCTCACAGACACACCGAGAGGTGTGTCCCCTCTATGACTAGGAATCAAGTGACGTTTACAATCAATAAGAGCCATTTTATGGCCAGAATTTGCCCAGCAAGCTCATGCTGGTAGCATAGAAAGAATCCATATTTAATTAGCAACTACACTGATGCAACTAGATATGCCGGTGACTTCTGAACTTCAAGAGGAAAGCCCTCTGCACACCCAGGGAGAAAACGCAGATTATACACGAAGGAACAAAACAGAATGGGGTGCCTTTAAGACAACAAACAGAGAGAAGTGTGAGCTCATGCCTGTCGTCCTAGCCCTCAAGCTGCTGAGGCAGGAGGATTGCCATGAGCTTAAGGCCAGCTTGAGCTACACAGAGAGTTCAAAATGAGACCAAGCTACCAAGTAAGACTCCCGTCCTGCTCTCACTGTATAAAAATTTTCAAAGTTGGACTGAAATTTTCACATTCTCCCTTAAGTACTTCCTAGGTGTAAATTAAAATTAAAGGTTGTATTTATAACAAAAATGGGCCAGAGAGATGGCTCAGAGGCTAAGAGTACTCACTGTTCTCCCAAAGGACCTGAGAGTGGATCCTAAAACTCATATGGTGTCATAACCACCTATACCTCTAACTCCAGGCAATCTGATGCCCCCTTCCAGCCTCCACAGGTGTGTACACATACTCACACATAAACAAACATATTACATATAAATAAAAATAACAAAATGGAACTAATACCCCCTTCAAAACCATGCAGAATATAATAAAGTAATAGGCCGATGAAATATTTAAATAGTGTACACATCCTTATTATCCTAGTGAAGAAAAAAGTGGCCTTCCATACTAACTTCTTACCTAGAAATCAACAAAAAGAAATAATAAACAGAGCCAGGCAGTGGTGGTACACGCCTTTAATTCCAGCGCTTGGGAGGCAGAGGCAGGCAGATTTCTGAGTTCAAGGCCAGCCTGGTCTACAGAGTGAGTTCCAGGACAGCCAGGGCTACACAGAGAAACCCTGTCTCAAAAAAAAAAAAAAAAAAAAAAAAAAAGAAAGAAATAATAACTGAGTAGTAATAATAATAATATAAATGGAAAGAATCCATTCTCAAAAACACAAACCAGTAAACCAGACAAATCTCTGACAATTTTATTAAAACAAACACAGAAGTCACAAATGAAGCAACAGTGTAAAATATGGGAATTCTACATGCTTTCCTAGACTAATGAATTGTAGACTGTATTTAAATAAGTTATTTTTATCTTGAAATACAGAAATTGAATTTAGATGAAAGCAGTGAAATTTAATATTACTTGTGTTTATCAAAATAAATTCTTTTCTTCCTTTTTTTCTTTCTCTCCTTATTCATCTATTTTATTTTATTCAGGAAACTGAAGGTCTCCCTATGTAGCCCAGGCTGCCTTTATCTCCCAACCCTCCTGCCTTGCCTCCTGAGTTCTGGGATTAAAAAGATATCCTATAATACACAGATATCACAGATCCAACACTCAGGCTGGTAATAAGATGGCTCAGCTCAAGTCTGAGGCTTGGAGTTTCATCCCTGGAACACATGGTAGAAGGAGAGAACTGCTTCCCAAGGGTTATACCCTGACCTCCACACCTGTGCACACACAAACCCTAACATAGGTGCCACGTGCATGTACTCACACAGATAAAGAAATGTAAAAAATAAATCTTATCACTCTCTTACACAATTATTTTGAATAGAAGTTTTGAGTTTATATTTCATTATGAGACCTTCATGACTAAAATTGCACCGCGGAGAGAGGCGCTGACAGGAATCAAACTGCCGGTGGCCACGTCTACTAAATCACAGTCCTCGTTCAATTTTATCTGACAAGCGTGGCTAGGTTTCAGCTGACGCTAGGATAATAAAATTTCATCTTCCCTAATATCAACCAATGCTTTTTCAAAATTGATTGAAAGTAGCTGCATTTTCCTATCTTAAACTGATGGGCCTTAAAAACATTCCGTCTCCTCATTTGGAACTTTCCCCAACAGCCAAGAGCACTGACAGCTGACAAAACTCTGCTCCCCAAGTTTAAAAGGATTTAATTATTTTTAATCTGTGTGTGAGTGCGTGTGTGTGTGTGCACCCTTCTAGGCCAGAAGAAGGTGTTGAATCCCCTGGAGTCAGAGTCACAAGCACTTGTGAGCCACCCACTATGGGTGCCAGGAACGGAACTGAGGTCTTCTGGGAGAACATGTGCTCTGAACCTCTGACCCATTTCTCCAAACCCTTATTCTCAAATTTTTGAACTCCAGAGATCTGAACTTTGTAGATAAAGCATTTAAAGCATCTTGTCTATCTGTGTGTGTGTGTGTGTGTATTTGTGTGTCTGTGTGTGTGTCTGTGTCTGTGTGTGTCTGTGTGTGTCTGTGTACATGTTAGGCACACATATGTCAGAGGACAACCTGCAGTGTTATTCCTTGGACACCATCACCATATTTTTGAGACAGGGTCTGGCCTGGACAGCAAGTAGACAAGGATGACTGGGCAGTGAGCATCAGAGATTTTCCTGGCTCTGCCTCTCTACTGCTGGGATTACTGGTATGTGCCATTAAACCCAGATGGCTGTTGTTGTTGTGTTTATTTGTTTTGTTTTTTACATATGTGCTATGGAACCTGAACTCAGGTCCTTAAAAGGTGAGCAGTTTACCCCCTCAGCCATCTCCCCAGTTTCTTTTCTCAACTTTCTAAGTTTCATGTGTTTGATGTTATAGATAATGCACTCAGAATCATTTCTTTTAGCCACACCAACAACAAAAACAACAAAATTTCACATCATAGCTAGAACATTCCCAATAGTCCATTTGTAAGAATGTTCCTTCTAGAGTATGAGTTTACTCTGAAAAGCAGTTATTTTTTTTGTCAATTTTATAAAAATGTCTTGAGCATCTGAAGCCAACCATAATCTTGTTGTCCTGTAAGATATGAAAATGTAGACTATTGTCTGCTCTGAACATTAGCATTGTCAACTTGACACAATCAAGAATCAACTGAGAAGAGAGTCTCAATGAGGGATTGGCTAGATCAGGTTGGCTGTGGGTGTATCTGGGAGGAATTGTCTTGATTACACTAGATGATGTGGGAAGAAACACAGCTCACTGTGGGCAACACCATTCCCTAGGAAAGGGATCTGAAATTGCCTAAAGAATGGAGAAATTGAGTTAAGCACAGACAAGCAAGCGAGCATGCCTGCATGAATTTTCTCCCTGTTCTTGATTGTAGGTGTGATGTAACTAGCTATTTGAAGTTCCTGCCTTGACTTCCCCATAGTAATAGTCTATTACAGGCGATTGTAAGGTAAAACCAAACCCTTTCTTCCCTGAGACATTTTTTCAGGGTATTTATCATAGCAACAGAAAAAAAAGTAGGACATCTACTGAGGACAAAGAGTTTGACTCTTTTTTTGTGCTTGACAGTGTTTTAACTTTTTAGCCATCGAAATAAGCCTGATACTTCATCATGATAGACAAACTATCTCGGTCATCTTCTGTCTGATTTCAGATTCAGGCCGAGTTTCATTATTCATGAGAGCAGATGCAGATGTACATTTCAAATAGTCTCCTTGGAGTCTCTAAATGGTGCCAACTTATGCCCAGTCTGACAGCCTTGGCAGTATTTAAACTCATTAACAACCAACCAAGGAAAGACTCCTCCAGGATACAACAGAGGTTTCAGTTCAGCCATTGCCTTGAGGGTCTTAAGATTCACTTGAGTCTGCTTAATTGGCATGGCCCCAAAGCCTGGATATATTAAGATTTGTTTTATGGAAGTGCTGGAGATAGAACCCAGAGCCTCACACAAGTTAGATAAGAGACTCTTGATTTGTATCCCTGAACCTTTATTTTGAAACAAGTTCTTTTATAAATGTTCTATATACCCTTGTGTGTGTGTGTGTGTGTGTGTGCGCGTGCGCGCGTGCGTGTGCACATGTACACACACGCACATACATGCCATAGTGTGGGAGGCGGGACAGACGACAACTTTTTGCTTCAACTGTTGGTCCCCAAAATTAAACTTGTATCATCAGGTTTGGCAGCCAGTGCCTTTACATGATAAGACATTTCATTGACCTGAGACAGTCCTTTAAATTGTCCAAGGTGGCCTTGAACTCACTCTGTAGCCCAGGCTAATCTTGAATTTATTTGTTCTCCTTTGGCCTCAGCCTCTCTAGTGGCTGGGATGGCATGTATACAATCCTTGTCCTGGCTTAAATCTTGGGTTTCTTAGCATATATCTTCTAAGCTGGGGTCCACACCTATAATCCCAGCACTGGGGAAGTAGAGGCACAAGAATCTAAAATCTGAAGTCAAACTCAGCTACATAACAAGTTCCAGGCCATCTTGGGCTCTGGGAGATCCTGTCTCAAAAATTTTCAAATGACAAAAGGAAATAAACAGCTCTCCTAACTAGACATAAATATTTCAAGCCAATTAGCAAGTATCTTGAAGGACCCACTGTACCCAGCGGCAGGTATATGATACCCAGCCTTGCTTGAACACATCAGAACACAGCCTTGGGCACCGGCACAGGTTTTCTTGCTGTTTCTTCCATTTCTGATCTTTACAAACATCTTACTTCCTGCCTTTTAAATGCATCACAAACATGTCATTCAATTGGAAGGAAAAGGGGTCAGAGAGATGGCTACAGAGTCACCTGCCAGCCATGACCAACATTAAACATGAGTTTGGATCCGCAGCACTGTGTGAAGCAAGACACAGTGTCACACATCTGTAACCTCAGCGCTTCTGCAACCAGATGGGAGGCAGAGACAGGAGAATCTCAGAAGTTGGTGGCCAGTTAGCCTGACATGGGCAATGATAATAAACAAAGCAACCTTGTTTCAAACAAGGTGAAAGGTCAGGACAAACTCCAAGGTTGTCCTTTGATTTCTAAACACAAGCTGTGACATATGTGTGCCCACAGTCCCATATACACATGCACGTATACACGTACACACACACAGAGGCACACACATTTTTTTTAAATATAAAATGAGAGAAAATATAAGATAGCTAACCCTCTCATTATTAAATAACAGAAAAGTATCCTTGAATCTACTCAATGCAGTAAAGCATAAACAAGGGAAAGAGACTATTTCAAAGAAACAGAATAAGAGCTGAAGAGCTGGCTCGGCAGGTAAGAGCACTTGCTGCTCATGCAGACAACTGGAGTTCAGTCGTGCAGCTCACAACTGCCTGTCACTTGAGCTCCTGGAGATCTGCCACCCCCTGTGTCCTTCTTAGGCACCACACATACATTTATACACAAACACATACACACACACACACACACACACACACACAAATAAATTTTTTTTTGAAAGAGCAAAACATTCCTTAAAGCTCAGAGTTAATCTATCATATTTATCTGATCTTTCATGGTTAAGGAATGTTTGGAGTTTTAACAAAAGAAATGACAATGGAAGAATGTGGCCAGCGTAGAAATATAAACCTCCTGACACTGCTAGAGCATACAGAAGAGTAATTAGCCAGCAACAGAGAAGGAACAAACAACTCACAAAGCGGAGAAAAGCCGACAACCAAAACCCAGAAAAGACTGGACCTCACCAGCACCGGAAACTGTAATGTTTTTAGAGATGCCAGGAGAGGCGAAATCCTAGCACTCAGGAGGCAGAGGCAGGAGGATTAGGAGTTAGGTGGCCAGCTTCACATAGAGAAAGACAAGGAAGGAAAGAGGGGAAGAGAAAAAGAAAAGGAAGAGAGTGAAGGAAAGTGAAGAAAGTGAAGGAAAACAGAAAAGAAAACGGAAAAGAATCCCTTGCCTAGACTTTCTCATTGAAGGACTGAGGATATGACGCTGTCTCAGATCACCTGCCTAGAACCCCCCAATAAGGTGCAGGGGCATGACTCAGTGGTAGAGCACCTGCCTAGAATCCCCCAGTGAGGGGCTGGGGGCGTGGCTCAATGGTAGAGCACCTGCCTAGAATCCCCCAATAAGGTGCTGGGGGCGTGGCTCAGTGGTAGAACATCTGCCTAGAATCCCCCAATAAGATGCTGGGGGCGTGGCTCAGCAGTACCAACATTCCCATGGTCCACGGCTCACACCCTAGTAGCAAAGGGAGAAAAAGGAAAGAATGACAGACAGACAGGCAAACAGGCAGACAAGAAGGAAGGAAGGGAGGAAGAAACGGAGAATGGGGAGTGGGAGGGAGGAAGGAGAGAAGAAAGGAAGGAAGGGAGGAAGGAAGGAAAGAAGGAAGGAGTGAGCAAATTTCATTTCACAGGGGAGATGATGAATGCATAGGCAGCTTCATTTGAAGCGAGTTCAGCCACCAGAGACACCACCAGTCATAAAACGTTATTGCCACCTCTGGAACATGGAGCATGGCGGCTAGGGACTCATACCTTTTATGTGTCCCTATTTATCTTGTGTTTTATTATCCTACCCTATCTCTGCATTCCTTTTATAATGTCAGGCCATAAAATCATATGTAGAGCAGGGTAACAACAATAAAAACATAATTACCTAGTCATATGCATATATTCTCATATATATGTATACATACATATGTATGTGTGATATATGTGTGTGCTCTTGAAAAAATGAATCAAAATATAAATAATAGTTATCGCTAAACAATAAATTCACTGCAATTGTATACCTATGGAACCGTCCACATGCAGTACTGTGGGCCTATTTCATTTTTACAGCTACAGAGAAATTAGCATGAATTTAACAACTGAAGAGGTTGATAGCTCCAGGGAGCTAATGGGCAAGACCAAGGCTGCCACAAGGCCAGAGATGGGGTGACCCACACGGCTCACATGTGACCTTGGAAGTGAGAACCTTGCCTGCAAACCTTCAAGGGCAAGTGTTAACAACCGACTGTCAGCTAGAAGAGCTTGTTTGTCTTCTACACCGATTGCTCTTCTCTTTTGAGAGCTGAGGAACAAATATAGGGCTTTGGCACATTAGATAAGTATCTTACTGTTGATCGACACAGCCATCCCTTCACTGGCGGATGTTAGGCAGGTACTTTACCAGCAAGCCAGCCTCCCATCCCTTACTGGAGGAATTCTAGGCAAGCCTCTAGCACTGGACCATATCAGCAGCCTCTCACTGGGGGATTCTAGGCAAGGCTCTACCACTGAGCCACGCCCCCAGCCCCTCACTGGGGGATTCTAGGCAGGTGCTCTACCACTGAGCCACAGCCACAGCCCCTTACTGGGGGATTCTAGGCAGGGGCTCTACCACTGAGCCACGCCCCCAGCCCCTCACTGGGGGATTCTGGGCAGGGGCTCTACCATTGAGCCACGCCCCCAGCCCATCACTGGGGGATTCTAGGCAGGGGCTCTACCACTGAGCCACACCCCCAGCCCCTCACTGGGGGATTCTAGGAGGGCCTCTACCACTGAGCCACAGCCCCAGCCCCTTACTGGGGGATTCTAGGCAGGGTCTCTACCACTGAGCCACGCCCCCAGCCTCTCACTGGGGGATTCTAAGCAGATGCTCTGCTGCTGAACCACGTCCCTGGGTTCCACTTCTGTCCCAATTTTGACTTTAAGTGTTTTTGTCTCCCCAGCAATGGCAAGGATATTAGAGCACAGGTAATTGGATAAATGTACCTGCTGGAAGAAATGCTACACCAATATCAGAAGAACACATCTGCTCACCAGCCAAGACATAGGCCTCAGGCAAAGATTTAGGTTGTTCTCTCTGGAAGTAATTAGACAAAGGGTTCAGCTGCTTTTTAACCTTCATCCTTAATGCTCTTTTTATTTGTTTAAGTTAATAAATTGAATATGGAAGGATGCATGTTTGGGTCCTTTCTCTCTTTCTTTCCTTCTCTTTCTCCAAGACATGGCCTTACATGTGACACAGGTTGGCCTGGAACTCACAGCAATCCTCCTGCTTCAGCCTGCCAAGTGCTGAGATTACAAGGGTGTACCACCAAACTTGGCTGGAAAAATACAATATTTTACATTTCTGTGTAGGGACAAGGAATGTAATGCCATTGGTAGATAGGTAGAGTGCTTGTCTAGCTTGCATTAAGTCCTGTGTTCTGTTCCCACCACCACACACAGCAAGCATGATGTGCACCTATAATCAATCCCTGAACTTTCCCAAGTTCAGGCAGGAGAAAGAGTAATTCAAGGTCATCCCTGGCTATCTATGGAGTTTGAGGCCAGCCTGGGCTACATGAAACTGCATGTCAAAAATTAATAATAATAATAGTTATTATTGTTGTTGTTGTTGTTAATTGGTTTCTTTTGATTCCCCATGTCTGTCCTGCTACCTTCACCAGACATGTCTGATTGGGTAATAATCTATTTCACACTAAGAAATCTTAGACACTTTTCCTAAAGGAGGCAAATGTATCCTATTATCAGCATCAACAGGCCTCTCCCAAGACAGTAGGATGTCAAGAATCATTGTATCTGTAGGAAATAATTATTCATGGTACTCAGGCTTGATTCTGGAGGGTTCTCCAGAAGGGCGCTACCAAGTCTCCACTAACCATCCAAGCTCAGACTCCCATCACAAAGACCACACTTCCACTGCTTGACTAACAGAAATTTACCTCTGAATGGTCCTGGAGTTTGGAAGTCCATGATCAGGGATCAGCGTAGCAGGGGCTGTGAGCACTTTCTTCTGGGAGTATATGTACCATCTCTGTGTCCTCACACAGAGTAGTGGGGTGAGCTGAACAAGTTCTGGGTGTCTGTACTTGGAAGGGCCACTAATGCCATTGTGACGGTATCAGTCTCGGGGCCTCACTTCATAGAGAGTTTTGGGCCAGTCTGAGCTACGTAGCAAGACCCTCTCTCAGAAGGGCAAGGGGTGGGGGGTAGGGAGATGGCTCAGTCAGTAAAGTACTTACCACAGACCTAAGTCTGAACTCCAGGATCAATTAAAGACCCAAGGGTAATGACACTAGGTCCGTAAACCTCACAATGGATAGAGAAGGGAGTCTCTGAGGCTCACTAGCCAGCCAGCCTAGATGGCTTCAAAAACCACAAGGCCCAATGAGAGACTGTCTCAAAAAGGAGTAAGGTTTAATGGTGCCTGAAGAATGACATCTGTCAGGCTGGAGAGATGGTTCAGTGGTTAAGAGTACTTAATTGCTCTTGCAAAGGATCTGGGTTCGAGTCCCAGCACCCACACGTGGATCACAACCATCCCATCTGTGACTCCAGATCTAATGCCCTCTTATGACCTCCAAGGACATCAAGGGCTCGTTCATGTGACACATATGCATATATGACAGCAAAATACACACATAAGATAAAATGAATAGATCTAATTTAAAAATTGTAAATGATGCCTGAGGTTGACTTCTGACAACACATATGTGCATACAGACACACAACATACATGCACACACATGAGCACATGCACACACATACCATAAAACACACCATAATCATCATCTTAATAATAGTAATAATAATAATAGAAGGGTAGGAAATGTAACTCAATGAGAAGAGAACATACTCCCCCAGCATAGGATTCTATCCCTTGCAGTGAAAAACTAAATAAATACAACAACCTTGGACAAGAGATTCTGGACATATTCAGGAAGAAAAACACACAGGACCCCTGAAGATCGATGGATTTTCTTTTAGGCTCATTTGCATAAAATGAATAGCATGACAATTAGATTCATCCACTCCAACCTCAAGTGGGGAAACAGTTTGAAATCCACCTATTATTTCTGAGGCAACGAGGTAAGAATGTTTGGAAATGAGATCTCGGCACTAACACTGAGGACTTTATTTGTCCTCTTAAGTTTCTGTCTTGTTCCACCACACAGCTGAGGGTGTGTCCAAGGAAGCCAGCTGCTGATTCCAGTACAAGAGAGGTCAGTTCAACTGGCCAGTCATTCCTGCAGCAGGAGTGTCAAACAAAATGGGCAGCGATCGATAGACGGCATCGCAGAAGTCACAGTGTGTGCCGGATAACTTTTCCTGGGGAAGCGTAAATCATCATCAGGCAATGGGACCAAGGACAGACCAAGGAAATGACTCCACCCAGATCTAGTTTGGTGATCTGGTGAGCTTATTAGCATTTCTTAAAGGCGAGCTGGTATAGGAGCTTCGGATAGCTCAAAGACAGGAGGGCAGGGTAGAGAATGAGGTCCAGAAAGCCTTACAGAATTAGCATATGGGAAAGACAGGTGTGGGCTGAAGGTGTGGCTCAGTGGGTAGAGGTCTTGCCTAGCATGCAGCAGGCCGTGGGTTCCATGCCCAGCACTGTATAAACTGGGCATGCCTATAGCCAAAGCACTTGGGAGATCAGGGCCAGGAAATCAGGAATTCAAGGCTAGCCTTGACTACTCAGGTTTGAGGGCAGCCTGAGCTACAGGAGACCCTGCCAAAGACAGACAGAAACAGAGAGAAAAAAGGAAGGATGAAACCCCCAGCAGAGAGAGACTAGCCAAACCAACACCACGACACCATGTCACCAAACCACTTACAAGGTGCAGAGGTACTCTATGGTGTCTGAAGGTGTCCTGTGGCTCATTATGATATTAAAGCAGAGGTGGGGTCTTATGATGCAAATGAGACGCTCGATGCATGAAGCTGTATATACAACTATATGTGATAGCATGCAAATGAGGCTTGCTATGTAAATAAGCCCAAAAGCTGGTGCTGAACTAACACAAAAGCCCCAGCTCTTCATGTAGCAGGGCAGCTGAGCTGTTGAAATCAATCTCTATCTATCTATCTATCTATCCATCCATCCATCCATCCATCTCTATCTATCTCCATTTTCTCTGTGTCTCTCTGTCTCTGTGTCTGTCTCTGTCTCTCTCTGTTTCTCTGATTCTCTGTTTCTATGTCTCTCTCTCTTTCTCTTTCTCTCTCTCTCTCTCTCTCTCTCTCTCTCTCTCTCTCTCTCTCTCAGAACTGTATCTTTTCCTAACCAACCCTATTTGAAAGTCTATTCTTCCTTAGTCAGTAAACCCTCCCCCTACAGTTGCTACTTTTCCCTTATTCTTTGTACCTGCATCCTGTCCTGTGACTATGAAATCTCTAGACATCAGTGCCATCAGCAGAAAATCTGCCCCAGGATGGAGCAACAACTCACCAAAGCTGAATGCCACCTGGAGCCAGCCCCAGACAGCGCCACTGAATAATGTCCCCTCCACCCAGCCATTGTTTACTGTGTCTATAACCCTGGAGTGGGGCCTTGAGAATTCTAAAATTTCATTAGCTTCTTGGACCTTGGAGGAGAGCAGGTTGTGGGTATGTGTTGCATACACATTTTCATGTGGGTGTGTGCATGTACTGTGTGCTGGTACACGTTTGTATGAGTGTGTGCAGAAGCCAGAGGTCTGGGTCAGGTACCTTCCTCTATCAGTTTCTGCTTTGTTTTTCTGAGACAGGCTCTCCCACTGAACCCAGAGCTTACCCGTTCAGCTAAGCTGACTAAGGATCCTACTTAGGTCTGCTTCTCCAGCACTGGGACTTCAGATGTGCACCACAGTCCCCCAGATCTTTTATATGGGTGCTGGGGACTTAAACCCAAGATCTCATGCTCACCTGTGTGGTAAGCACTTTATTGATTGAGACATCTCCCCAGTCTTAGCTCCCCTAAATCTTGTGAGCCTCCTGGCTCCCTCCCATAAAGAATCTTTCCATTCAGAGGAAACAGAAACTCAACAACACATCCTTAAAAAGTTACAGAACAGCCAGGACATGAGTTCCAGAGACTTAAATAATGTCTGGTCTATGTAGATGCCCAAGAATAACACAAGGTCAGACGGACTGCCCCCCCCCCACAGGCTCCCCCAGCAACCACCTGGCTGAGCCTCTGGTCCAGGTGCATGGGGAGATGAGGCAGGCTAGACAGGCTCTGCCAACAGCAGCCAGAATGTCACAATTAGGCACAGAGTCATCCCAGTAGTCTGGCACAGGTCAGCGAATGCAAGGAGGCACTGCTGGATGTCTGCTAGTGAGAGACGTGAGCTGATGGGGTGTGCCGACCGCAGAAGCAAAAATGAGCTTACCCTAAGACATGAGTTCACCTGAAGGATGTATCGGGAAAGACTGTCCCTCACTGCCTCACCTTCACAGAGGCATAGAGTCAATGGGGTCTGAGCAGAATCTGCTGTGAGGGAGGAGGGGCATTTCTTGGTTCTGAATGGAGACCGGAAGGATGACTCCGTGGTTAAAGGGCTTGCTGGACAAGCATAAGAACCGAAGTTCAAAAACCCAGAACCCCATGTCATGTTATGACAGCCAGCCTGTTGTTCCTGGTATAGAAAGGAGCAGAGACAGGGTATTCCCCCCAGAGAGAGCTAACTAGCTACAGTAGCCATAGTGGTAAGTTCTGGGTTTAACTGACAGATTCTACCTCGGTAAATAATGGGGAAGAGAGATGGAAGGTGATTCCTGGCATCAACCTCAGATCAGTTACGAGCACATATGCATGCACACCCACACAAGGATGGGCCCCCACACATGCAAAAATTTACATGCATTCACATGCATACCACACACATGAATAACAGAAAAAGAGATTGGCATGGGGTGGAGGGGGACGTGACTTCAGATACAGCCATCTGTGACCTTTTGCAATACTATATTCACCTAACACAGTGAGCTTGGAGTTGAATACATGAGGAATGATCAAAAGAGGGGTGTTGAGCTGACCACAGTGGTGCATGCTTATAATCCCAGCAGTCAAGAGACTGGAGCAGAAAGCCAGCCAGGGATACATAGAAAACCATGTCTCAACAACATAAAAACACTGTCTGGGGAGATGGCTCACTTGGTAAAGTCCTTGTCATGCAAGCACAGGGGCCTGAGTTTGATGCCCACCACCAATTAAAAAGCTAAATGTGATAGCAAGCACCTGAAATCTAAGAACTGAAGAGACAGAAACAGGAGGATCTAGGACTTATGGGCAGCCGACCTGGATTGCTTAGCCAGTGAGAGACCCTGTCTCAAAAGACAAGGTAGAC
This sequence comes from Mastomys natalensis, assembly GCA_021653895.1. Taxonomy (NCBI): domain Eukaryota; kingdom Metazoa; phylum Chordata; class Mammalia; order Rodentia; family Muridae; genus Mastomys; species Mastomys natalensis. The sequence goes on from JAJTUV010000272.1 coordinate 1,895,150, forward strand.
AGAGCCTGAGGATCTACCCCAAGGTTATCCTCTGACTTCCTCACAGGCATGTGTATGCCTACTGGCATATAAGTAGAGAGAGAGTTGGGAGAGGGGGGACAGGCTCTGATGGTTTGAATATGCTTGGCCTGTCGGGAATGTGTGGCCTGAAGCCAGTCTTCTCCTAGTGGTCTTCAGGTGAAGATGTAGACCTCTCAGCTCCTCCTGCACCATGCCTGCCTGGATGCTGCCATGTCTCCTGCCTTGATGATAATGGTCTGATCCTCTGAACCAGCTCCAATTATATGCTGTCCTCTAAGAGTTGCTTTGGTCATGGTGTCTCTTCACAGCAATGGAAACCATAACTAAGACAGAAATACACACACACACACACACACACAACTAAAAAAAAAAATAAAGAGCTGAAGGCATCAAGAATAGAATGACTGCTTAGAATTCCCTCCTAGTTAGGGGTTGGGGATGTGGTTTAGCAGTAGAGGAAAGGCCTATGTAGCACAAAAGTTACCCTAGGCTTAAGCCCCAGTACTGTAAATGAAGAGCATTCATTCATCATTTAAAAAAAAAAAGCACTCATTCATCCTGAGGGCAGGCCCTGGATTTCTGCTCTTGCTTCATTTCTAGATGATCACAGAGGCAAGAACTCTTGCTTTTGAAACATATATACAAAGCTGTGCATGCTAATGCACATCCACTTGGGAAGCTGAGGCAGGAGACTTGCTGCAAGTTCCAGACCAGCCTGAGTAACATTGTGAGTTCCAGGCTAGCCTGTGCAACATCATGAAACTCTTGCAAAAAAAAAAAAAAAAAAAACAAACAAACAAAAGAGAAGAAACATACAGATAGATCTGTCTGTGAATAAATACACCCAGGGCAGCGTGAGATTCATAGATGTCCCTGAGGAATTAAAGAAGCAGTCACTTTCCTGTGACACAGTGCAGGCTAGGACATGCAGATCTGACCTCCTCAGGTGTCAAATGCCCAACAGAAAGGATTCATCAGAAAAGCACAAGAGGACTTGAATGAACAAGGTGGAGATGCTTGTCAGTGAAGAAGCCACCTTGAGGAGCCCTTGTCTGCAGGCACCCGAGGGACACTGGTACGTCAGAGGCAGCAGGCAGGGAAGGGGGCCAAGAGTCGACCAGACACCACTGCAGCAAAACGTCAGTGTCTTCTGTCTTCACCCGGCCTTCCTGCCCCCACCAGCCAGGAGAGACAACACTGGACGGTGTCCCACAAGCCACTCCACTCCACAAAGGTACAAAAGGCAGCCTAATTTAGTCATCTTCCCTGAGATGACCTTAATCGTCAGGTCTAGGGCGATGCTGAGTTGGCGTGGCAAACTGACAGCGCTTCCTGCCACAAGGTTTTGTGGGGCCACGGGGGTCTCAGAACAAAGTACTAGGGGAAAGTGGCATCTAGCCAAAAGACTCGGTCATGTGGCATTCAGGAGGGCACCTGCCAGCACTCTCAGACGTCAAGATTCTGTGTCACACCTGCCTCTCTGAGGGGAGATGCCCACTGACTTTCAGGCCTCAGAGTGTAAAAAGAGTTGGACATGTTGGCACACGCTTGTCATTCAAGCACTCAAGAGGCTGAGGCAGAAGGAGTTCAAGACTAGTCTGAGCTACAAAATAAGTTCAAGGCTAGCCTAGGCTGCCCAGCAATTTTAAGCCTGGTCTATGTCATTTAAGGTCAGAATGGCTATACAGCAAGATCTGTCAAAAAAAAAGAAGGAGGAAAAAATAATAAGACAATATCAAATTTGGTGTGACATAAGATGGGCAAAGGCTCCTAGCATAAGCCATCATTGTATCCATAAATGAATGACTTAATAATAGCGGGAAAAATAGATGCTCGTTAGAAAAAGAGCAATATAGTTATTTCTCTACATCTTAGCATAAACCTAACGTAATATGAGATGGATTTAAAAGTCTGATGAGGGACTTGAGAGATGGCTCCGGAGTTAAGAGCACTTGCTGCTCTTGCAGAGGACCTGGATTTTGATTCCTAGCACCCATGTGAGGGTTCACAGCCACCCCCTCCCCCTTAACTACTGTTCTAGAGGAAGCAGTGCTTTCTTTTGACCTCTGCAGGCAATCAGGTACACAGACACACATGGAAGCAAAACACTCGTAGACACACAACTAAAAATAAATACTTTTTTGAAAAGTTTGCGGGTGGAAATATATAGTAGACTTCTGGCTAAAAATTTGCAAGCCAAAAATCTTATTTCTCTTCTCTTGTTTCTACAAGCACTGCTGAAGACAGAATGGAAGATGAGTGGGTAGGGGCAGGAGTCCCCTTTAAGCTACAAGGACAAACAGGAGTGGAGAGAGACGCCATGGGAGATGTAGAAGGCAGGCTGCAGACAGACTGGAGACCATGGGCTGTGATGAATTCTATGCCTGTCCAGGGTTGTATTAGGAAGGACAGAGACACTGGGCCAAGATGCTGAGAGGCACACACTATACATGTGCTGTGGCCAGAGCCATAGTAGGCTTAGACAGAGCCCTAGCCTTCGCCTGCAGAGACAATGCCTTCTCCTGTGTCCTCTGTCCCCAAATGGCCTGCAGGACATTGAAAAAGAGGATGAGAAAATGCAGAGTCAGAGAGAAGGGCCCTCAGAGGACACTGACTTGGGGACCAGTTATACTCAGAAGAAGGATGGGGCTGGACCACCCTTCCAGAGCTGCATGGCAGAATTCTAATAACCACGCATATTCCTGACTCCTATTTCACAGTACAGCTCCCTGGGCTGCCAAAAGGCTGCGCCTGTGTATTCAAAATCATTTAATATCATTGCATTTGTAGCTATGTACTATGGTATTAAAAATTATAGACTCCATCATTTGTATATATAAATAAAGGCAAGTATTACATACGTAATTCTGGAAGTGACTATGAATTTGTGTCTGTGTGTGTGTGTGTGTGTGTGTGTGTGTGTGTGTGTGTGTATTGTGTAAGGGTGTTTGTTTCTGTTTTCTCTTGGTTTGGCTTTTGGCTTTTAGCGGGGTTGTTGTGGTTTTGGTGTGTGTGTAAGAGAAGGGGGAGGTCTCACCATATAACCCTGTTGACCTGGAACTTGCTATGTAGACTAAGCTGACTTTGAGCTTAAGGAAATCAGCTTGCCTCTGCCTCCCCAATGCTGAGATTAAAGGAGTGCATAAGCATGACTCCAAGGTTTAAATCTTTGAAAGGAGAGGATTGAGCATCTCATTAATTTTTTAAACCATTAATTAGCACCGGGCATGATGGCACATGTCTGAAATCCTAAGGTTCATTACAGAGGCAGGAAGATTATGGGTTTGATGTCACCACAATTGGCTTATTTGGTGTGTGCATGTGTGTGTGTATGGTGTGTTTGTGTATGTGTATATTCAGATAGTCTTGTATGCATCTGTGTGTGTCCCTGTGTGTGCATATGAAGATACTATGTGGAGGTCAGAGGTTAATGGCAGATGGCTTCCTCAATCACCCCATGATAGGCTAAGGCTGGCTGGCCAGTGAATCCCAAGGTTCCTGTCTCTGCTCCCCAGGGCTGGGCTTACAAGGCACACTACCTGATCTGGCTTTTTTACGTAAGTGCTAGGAATGGAGCCGAGGTCCTTATGCATATCCAGCAAGCAGTTTACCACCTGAGCCATCTGCTCAGCCCCTCATCTGCTCACTTTCAGATGGTTAAACTGAGACTCACACGTATGCATGTAAAGGACCGATCTCTCTCTCTTTTTCTTTTAAAGATAGATTCTCTGACCTCCATGCACGGGCCCCAACATACCAATAAATAAATAAATGCAACTGAAACAAAAACTCAGGTAGGCAGTGCCTGAGAAATCAAAGAGGTCCTCTGTCTTCACATGCGTGCATCTGCTTCACACACATGTGCACATGCACCTTCACACACATGTGCACATGCACCTTCACACACATGTGCACATGAAGCTTCACACACATGTGCACATACAGCTTCACACACATGTGAACTGCAGCTTCACACACATGTCCACATGTACCTTCACACATGTGCACATACACTTCACACACATGTGCACATGTACCTTCACACCATGTGCACATACACCTTCACACACGTGCACATGTACCTTCACACCTGTGCACATACACCTTCACACACATGTGCACACATGTGTGCAATCCACACAAGGAATGTCAAATCATTCCTTGCAAAAGAGAATTTCCCTCTGAGAAAGAGATCCAATTCTATTTCCCAGTGATCTGCTTGCAGCGCTGGCTTGCTTGCTGCTGTTTGTGATTGCATTTTGAGGACTATTTATACAAACCACTTTCTCTGCCCTCACCTCCCTTTAGTAGTAAGGGACGATCTAGAAACTTAACTCAGTCCATGAGAGAGTTCTTGCCTTAAGGGCCCAGCATGAATGGTAGGATTTCAAGGCTGCTAATGCTCCTTTATTCATCTGTTCAAATTCCTTAATGGTCTCTTTAAGAAGTACCTTGATTTTACTTTGTCTAGCCTCATGCTTCTTCATCTAAAGAATTCGAAGTACTGAAAGAAGCCAGTTCACTTCCTTTCCTTCCTTAACACCAACTTCTCCAGTCAAACAGGCAGCTATTATTATCTCCATCTTCTACTGTAGGGAAAAAGATGACTTGAAGAGAGAACGCCCTGAAAAACCAATGTAAGTTGTTTCTTCCCACACTGACCTGCAGATCATGTCACTCCAGAACACCAGGCATTCAGGGCAATCCCCACAGTATTAGCCTCTACCTGAATTAGGGTTTGAACTTGGAATGGCCCTCATCAGCCCAGATGTGAGTTCTCAGCTTGCTGTTCCAGCCCCATGCCTGCAAGCTCTGCTTCAGCATCATGGACTCTAGCCCTCCGAAACTGTAAGCCAAAACAAAACAACACAAAGAAAACAAAAAAAAAAAAAAAAAAAAAAAAAAAAACCCTCTTACTTCTATAAGCTGCCTTGGTGCTTTGTCTCAGCAATGAAAAAGTAACTAACATGGAACTTGGTACCAGGAATGGGGTATTAGAGTGACCAATCTGATTATACTGGTTTGGGGAAGAATATATAAGGCTTTGGAACTTAGGACTAATAGAGTTGTTGAACTCTGTAAACAGAGCTTGATTAGCTGCCCTAGTGAGAACACTTCACATGAGTCACTCTGTAGCCATCTTGTCTATCAAATTGACTGTCCTTGCATTGTTACTGGTCCGAGTAACCATTTCTTAGTTAATAATGGCCCGCAGAGTGTGATACTGATGATACTGGCAGCTTGGAGTTACCAAAGTCATATTATGCTTCTTACAAGTGAAAAAACTGAAAGTCATCTGTGTAATAAGGAGAAATAAAGCAATATATTAAGGTGGCCAAGAGTAGGGTGCAGATGAATCTCTACCCTTGAGACTAAGAAGAGAGAGAAATTTGTGCTGTTGTAGGTCACACTATAAAAACTTGTGGACACAAATGTAGAAAGGGCAGCTGGACCTGTTGGCACAAGCCAATCATCCCAGCTACACATAAGTACTGCCAATTGAAACCCAGCATGGCTACATAGTGTGTTCAAGGCCAGCCTCAGCAACTGAGCCCTTGTGTCAAAATGCAAAGTAAAAAATCTGGGCTGATTTTTATAGCTCAGTGTAGCTTAGTGGTACAGTGTTTGGCTAACAAGCATAAGTCCCTGTATTCGACTCCCAGAGCCTGAAAAAAAAAAAATTAAATCTGTGGTTATAAAAGAAAAACAAGAAAATGAGGTTTTGGTGGCTATCATTATTCTATTGATAGTTACATTTATCTTTTATTGTGCATTAAGTTATGAATTACATTTTATCATAGTATGTATATTAAAATAAAAATATACATATAAGCTCAGTATGATCTACAGTTTCAGGCATATCCTGGGGGTGGGGGGCAGTTTAGAACAACTCCCTCAAAGTAAGAGAGGGCTATACGCCTAAATCCCCTCACAGTTCTTTATCCACATCTATAAAAACAAGTTATCGCAGACTCTACCTCACAAGGTTGTTAAAAGGGCTAAATGCACTAATGTATGGGAATTACTTAGAAAAGTCAGCTTATGTAACCAGCTCCAACTGCACCTTCATCATCCCGAAGCCAACTCTCACGTGCCTCCTAAATGGCCTCTTCTAGTTAAAGAGAAAAGCACCCAACCTGGACCATTAGGGTCCCCAAAGTTAGCCCTCCACAACTTCTTCATAAGTTAGTTTACAAATCAAGAAATGGACAAGAAAATGTCCCTGTCACTGGGACTTGGTGGTGCATCCCTTTAATCCTAACATTAGGGAGGTAGAAGCAGGCAGATGGATCTATGTGGGTTTGAGGCCAGCCTGGTCTACTTATCGATCTCAAGGTCATCCAAGGCTACATGGTGAGACCCTGTCTCAAAAAAAAAAAAGCTGTCAATTATTATAGACTCAAGTTGAAAAGAGTGTGATAAGCCATTAAAAGCATGTACTGCTCCTGCAGAAGACCTGAGTTCAAACCCCACATCCCGTCCAATGGCTTACAACTACTTTTAACTCCATTGCAGGGGGATATGACGCCCTCTGCTGGATTCTGTGGGCACCTGCATGCATGTGCACATACTCTCACAGAGACACACATCCATACAGTCAAAACTAAAATATTTAAAAAGGACCTAAAAAAGTGGGAGGAAAAGTTCTGCTAACTCCACTTCATTAGTCATCCCAGGCTGAGCGCATCATGACTGGGTAACAAATGCCAGAGAGCACCAATAGAAACTGTCCTTACAATGGGCTGAATAGATTGGCAACACCAATTCCTACATGTCTGAAATATTCTTCATGTGTTTTGATGATGGAAGAAAATATTTGGGGTGGTGAGCATGGTGATTTTTGTGCTGAGCAAAGCAGCCCGTGGTAGAGTGTCACCTGAAACCAGCTATGGCGGATCCACCACGGTAGCAGCGCTAAGCAGAAGGCTTCATTGTGCTGAGATGGGTGAGGTGGTTAAAGGGAAACATGGGATAATCACAAGTGTAACTTACAGAGATGTATGTCTCCAGTCACAGGTGCCTGTAACGTGACTGTGATGGTTTGTGTGTGCTTGGCCCAAGGAGTGGTACTATTAGGAGGTGTGGCCTCGTTGGAGTAGGTGTGTCACTGTGGGTGTGGGCTTTAATACCCTTGTCTTGGCTGCCTGGAATATTGGAGTATTCCGCTAGCAGCCTTCAGATGATGATGTAGGACTTTCAGCTCCTCCTACACCATGCCTGCCTGGACGCTGCCATGCTCCTGCCTTGATGATGATGGACTGAATCTCTGAACTTGTAAGCCAGCCCCAATTAAATGTTGTCCTTATAAGAGTTGCCTTGGTCATGGTGTCTGTTCACAGCAGGAAAACCCTAACTAAGACAGCGACTGTACCCAAAGTCTTTCTGGATGTTTCTGTTGCACAATTCCCGTACACCCAGAGTGGCACCCTGGGGAGCGTCTCCCCAATCTTCCTCATAACATAACCCTGGTCCGAGATGAGCCTAGTTTGATGGGCTCTGAACAAATCATTCTGGGTCTATGGCTTACAGCTACTTCACAGTGATTCCAGGAGCCCTTGACAGTATGCTAAGCACTTAGGCAGATGCCTGCCCCTGCACCCCCTGGCATTTTGTGTGGCCCACCACTATTGTATATGTGCATGCTTTTACTTATACTCTTCCAAGACCAAAATTCCCTATCTCCGGCAACTGTGTCAGACCCTTTGAAAAAAGAAAAGAAAGAAATATCCTAGAATCACGTATCTCAACATTGCTGTTCCACAAGGCTCATGGAAGACCTAGGTCCCATCTGCCATCCCCCTAGGAAGCTTCTGATGTCACTGGTGTTGGGGTTGGGGGTGCAGGGCGGGAGGGAGGGGGCAGGCACTAAACCTAAAGCATCCCTGGAATAAGCTGGATTTTCATGTTCAGACAAGTTAAAGAATTGCTGGTCTGAAATGTCAGCTAAAGATCCAACACTGGTGGCTGGGGACGTGGTTTGGTGAATACATAAAGTACTCACCATCCAAGCATGAAGAAGGTGGAGGCCTAGAACCCATGTTCTAAAAGAAAAGTTCTGTGTGTGATGGTGTATGCTGCTAATCCCAAGGCCGGAGATGCAGAGACAGGTGGGCTTCTGGGGACTTGCTGGCTACCTAATCTAACCTACTTGATGAGTTCCAGAGTTACCCTAGCCACTAAGAGTGGCCACACCTCCTCCTTGTACTACATGACTCCAAGGTAAAACTTGCACTCAGGGATCTCAGGTGAGAACTACAAGAGTGTGATGGGTCTAAGACAAGTGTTTCTGACTTTGGTCTCTCTGATGTACAGAATTTTGAGTCAGCCTGTATCATAAACTCATGGTTCTAGAATGGTGCTGAAATCCCAGTTTGGACCAAGGAGAGTAGTATTCAACACCACGTATCCTTCTTTTTAATATGTAGGGTGCTGGGCCTGGGCTAAGTTGTAGAGTTTTACCTACCATTCATGAGACCCTGTATGCACTTAAACTGGGCATGGCGGTACATGTCTGTCATCCCAAAACTCAGGAGGCAGAAGCAGGAGAATCAGGATTTCAAGGTCATTCATGGTATGATGACAAGTCTGAGAACATCCTAGGATCCATGAGACCGTCTCAAAACCCATTAAGATAAAATATGATGTTTTTCTCTATTGTCTACTACCCTATGGGGGCCCCCAGGGGATTACATGCCGAATTCCAGAAGGCTAGAGAGAACTAAATCTTAATCTTCTTGGGTGCTGAGAACCAGACAACTTCAAGGCGTCTCTAAAGGCTTCCAGAGTCAGCCATGCTCGAGCTATCAGAGACCAGAAACAGTGGCATCACTCAGCAAACTTGAAGGTTGGGTCCTGATGGGCAAAGAGAATCTTCTGCCTCTCCTTTTCACTTTGAACACCAAAGGACTTGGAAGAAAGAGCACAGTGCACAAAAGCCGGTTTGAAAAACACCATATCCACCTTGAGAAAAATACAGTCTCTCTCAGCTTTTAGTCCATCAATTTACCCAAATGAAAACGAATGAAGTGTTTTAACTGATTTAACAAATTCAGGCCCAGGGAAGGTAAACACTGTAACAAGTTAGTTACAAATGCTGAAGGCAAGAATTTGTGAATGTCCATCACAGACATACTAACCTGGCATCCTGGGCAACTTACTAGCCCTGGTTGAGTCTTTCGTTTTATTGTTTCATTTTGTTTTGGTTTGTTTTCTTTTGTTTTGTTTGCAGTGCTGGGAACTGGACCTAGCACATCCCACATGCTAGGAAGGCACTTTCTCAGTCCCTCCCTGGGGATTCTAGGCAGGTGCTCTACCACTGAGCCACGCCCCCAGCCCCTCACTGGGGATTCTAGGCAGGGGCTCTATCACTGAGCCACACCCCCAGCCCCTCACTGGGGGATTCTAGGCAGGTGCTCTACCACTGAGCCATGTCCCCAGCCCCTCACTAGGGATTCTAGGCAGGGGGTCAACTGCTAGGCCTGCTTTTTAGTTTTGATTTTGAAACAAGGTCCAGGCTGCCCTTGAACTTACCACCCTCCGCCATAGCTGACCTGAAAAGGCCTGCACTGGAATGCCTGATGCATCTTTATTTCTCCATCTATAAAATGTGGGGAATAGTGAACATACAAGATAGGGCAGTACTCTCTGTGCTGCTGTGATTCTGTGTGCCTTCTTGCTAGATATGGGATGTGTGCTTATGTGCATCTGTAAAAAAAAAAATGCATCATCAACCATAGATCAGATTTAAAGACAGAGCAACTGATTTTTCAAATGAGCAGCAGGAACGCCCGAGGCTGCAATCCTACATCAGTGTGCAGTACAGATGTTTTCGGCTATAAAGATGTTTACACAGTAATTAGGCCTGTTATCAGTACACACAGAGATTACGCTTGTGGAATGAATGAAAGTCTCACAAACTGCCCTGCTTTTCATCACATTTGAAGTGCCTGCCTAATTCTTGAGTCTGCTAAAATAAATTCGTTTTCCACTAACAGAATCACGGGTGAGAGGGGGGGGAAAGGGAAGCTACGCTGGAGAGTGGACCCACGTGACCAAAACACGTCACTTAAACCACCGGCTCCTCGTTTCCCCATCTACATCTTAGTGAGATGACTAAGTTCCACTGTAACATGGCATTATCAGTTAGGGAGATGGCTCAGCATTTAATCAATCGCCATACAACCATGGGAACCTGAGTTGGATCTCTAGAGCCCACGTAAAACGCAGGCCCTGTAGCGGCCATAGGTCTTGTTTCCTAAAGCAAGATGGGAAACAGAGACAGGAGAATTCCAGATGCTTATAGAGCAACGAGGCTGCTGTACAGCAGGACCGGCAAAGGTAGCGTGCATCAAAACAAGGCAGAAGGTAGGGACCCACAACTCAGATTGTCCCCTGAGCTCTACAAACTCACTGTGACATACCCACCCTGCAAACACACATATGCATGCGCGTGCACAAACACACACAGAGAGAGAGAGAGAGAGGAGGGGGGGAGGGGAGAGGAGGAAAGGGAAAGAGAGACAGAGAGAGAGAGAGTGCTCTGGCAAGTTTGCTGTGCAGTGGTGGTTAATATTGATTATCAACTCAACAGGATCTAGAATCACCCAGAAACAAGCTATAAACCTCTATGACCTTGTAACCTTGTAACTATAAACCACTGTAACCTTGTTACAGTGTTCACCTTCCCCGGCCTGAATTTGTTAAATCAGTTAAAACACTTCATTCCGTTCTCATTTGGGTAAATTGAGGGACTAAAAGCTGAGACAGACTGTATTTTTCTCAAGATGGGCCTGTCTATGAGAGAGGTTCTAAACTGGCTTGGCCAGGGTAGGATGACCCACCTTGAATGAACTGTGATCTTAGCACCCGTGTTCATCGCTCAATGATTTCCTGATGTGGATGCCATGGGACCCGCTGTCTCACTGTCCGGCCGCCATGCAGGACAGTGATGAATGATACCCCTCAAACTGAGTGCTATGACAAAGCCTTCCATCTTTAAGTTGCTTTGGTTGGATATGCCTTTACAGCCATGAGAAACACACATGCAGTCTTTCTTCCCTCGAGCAAGAAATCAATGTGTGTGCCATAGTCAGCTCTCCTATTGCCGTGATAAACATCTTGACCTTTGCTTGGGAGGAAAAGATTTATTTAGCTTACACCTTATGGTCCATCATCCAGGGATGCCACGGTGTGAACTCAAACCAGGAGCTTGATACAGAAACCTGCAGAGGAACATTGTTTGCTAGCTTATTCTCCAGAGCTTGCTCAGCTGTCTTTCTTACATAGCCCAGGCCCACCTTCCCAGGGACGGTATCACCTACAGCGGCTTGGCCCTCCTACATACTCCACAGGGGCTGGAGAGATGGTGCCGTGGCTAAGAGCACATGCTAGTCTTGAAAATGACCTGTGTCTTGAAAAGGACATCCACATGGTGACTCACAACTATCTGTAACTCTAGTTCCGAACGATCCAGCACTCTCTTCTGGCCTCCATGTATACTAGACATGCATACAATGTACGTATAGACATTCAAGCAAAACACTCATACACATTAAATTAAAATAGTAAATCTAGAGAGGAGAGAAAACAGAGAGAGAGAGAGAGAGAGAGAGAGAGAGAGAGAATCCCAGAGACTTGCCTATACGTTAGTCTGATGGAAACAGTTCTTTAATTGAGGTTCCCTCTAGCTTGTGCCAAGCTGACAAAAATTAACCAGCACAGTGAGTGATTAAAGTTGGGGAAGGTGCAGTCTCTCTCATGGACTCATGTGTTCAACATCGTTCCCTGTCCAGGGAGTTTGGTGAATAATCTCTAGGATAATGAGCCAGGTGGTAGACATAAGCCAGTAGGACATGCCTTGGGAATTATAGTTCTTGAGAATAGCTGTTTCTTGATCTGCCAAAGTGTGAGAGCAAGACAGACTAGAGGACCCACCGCCATCCATTAGCACCAGCCACAATGCTTTCCCTACTGGACTAGGCTATTCCTCTGGACAGTGAGCCAAAATAAACTGCTTCCCCCCTTAAACTGTTCCTGTCTAGTGTTTGGTCAGAATCCGGGAAGGAACTGCTGGATTGCAGAGTGAAAGCCCCTGCAACACTGCCTGGGATATGTACACTGAGTTAGAGTCATAAGGTCTGACGCAGGAGACCCTGTCCTAGTGGGACTTCTGTTTCTGTGAATACATCACTCTACCTAACCAAAAGCAACGGAGAGGAAAAAGGGTTTGTTTCATCTTCTACCCCCACATCACAGTTCATCATTGAGGGAAATCAAGGCAGGAACCTGAGAGAACACCTACTCTTTATTCCAGGAAAAACTACCTCTAACCAAGGAACTTGCTCACACCCAAGGAAGTACAACAGAAACCATGAAGGATGCTATGTGCTACCTTTCTCACAGACTCATGCTCAGCTAGCTTTCTTAAACAGCCCAGGCCCACTTGCCTTGAGGAATGATGCCGCCCATAGTGGACTAGGCCCTGCATCAGTTAACAATCAAGATAATACCCCACAGCCATTGCCATAGGCCAATCTGATCTGATCAGTTCTTCAGCTAAGTTTTCCTCTTCCTGGGTAATTCTTATTTCGTATCAGCTTGACAATAAAAATTAACCAGCACACCTCCAAATCGGATGTGTCCTGAGACTGCAGATAGGTCATCCAAAAATATACCCACATCCCAAGTAACAAGCACTCTGTATTTTTTTTTCTTCCTGTTTTCCAAAGATAGTATTCCACCACAATAAATATGTCACCAACATAATTAGCTTTACCGTCTAATTTGTTTTCCGATTGCCAAACTTTTGTTAATGAAAAAGTGCCAATGATTTGTAGTCACGATACCAACTTTGGGGCTCCTGAACTAGAACAATAATGTGTAATGTTCAGAGATGACTTTTTAATGAATATTTAATTGCTCTATTCTTTATAAGTATAAATTATGCTTTCAGTAAACACTGTGAGTACTAAGGAGGCAGAAATCTAACTTCTCTCTGCTAAGTTGTGCTGTTAAGTTCCCTAGGAATTCACTTCAAGGATCGAAAGTCATCTGTGTTTTGTACTTTTATAGGGAGGAATTTCAGACTGTGATTTGGGGGAAAGTAACTTGTTATAGCAAGCTTCTAAATCAGTGGAATCAATGTATAAGGGTTTTTTAAGAGGTTTTTTTTTTTCTTTAGAAGTATGTGTGTCTGTCTATAAGGAGATATGAGCTTGTGAGTACAAGTGCCCACAGAGGCTAGAAGATCCCCTGGAGCTAGAGTCAGGCTGTTGCGAGCTGCCTGGTGTGGGTGCTGGGAACCAAACTCTGGTCTTCTGGAAGTGCAACAAGTGCTCTTAACCACTGAGCCATCTCTCCAGCCCCAAGATGTGAGGATTTTAATATGTTCACACACACACATACAACACAACACACACACACACACTTATACATATATACAAGTGCCTAAAAATATTAAGGGTCCAGAGGGTGAACAATCAGAAAGGCACTTTTGTTTCTTAATGTAACATCTCTACATTTCTTAATGTCTTATGTCTTATTTCTAATGTCTTCATTTCTATTTAAAAACAAAAGAAGGCTTAGATTTTAAGAGTTTCTGAAAACTAAGGCTGCTGGGTGATCTGGGTGTGGTGGGGCAGATCTGTCATCAATCCCAGCACTTGGGAGATGAGGGAAGATGGGTCAGGAGGTCACGTTCCGTATCAGCTACTTGCAGGAAGCTCAGGGTAAACCTGGACTATGAGAGACCTGTCTCAAACAAACAAACAAACAAACAAAAGTAAGATTGTTGAACTTGAAATGATGGGTTATACCTGTCATCCAAAAACTCAGAAGCTGAGGCAGGAGGATCACAAATTTTACGTCAGTCCATGCAATATAGCAAGACCCTGCCTCAACAAAAGAAAAGTTTATTTTGTTTGTGTGTGTGTACCTGTTTATGCTCGTACCTGTGCTATCCTTTCTTAGGTTTTTTTTCCCACTTTCTCTTTTGGGACAGGGTCTCTCGCTGACCTGGAGGACAGTCTGGCTGGCCAGGGAGTCCCAGACGTCTTCCCATCCCACGTCCTCAGTACCATGACTACAGGCGTGCTCCACCGTGCCTGCTTTTTCATGTGAGTTCTGGAGCTGAACTCAGGGCCTCATCACAGCAAGCATTTTGTCAACTATCTTCCCAACTTGAAAGAAGTTTACTTTCTGAACTAAAAACTCTTTCTAACAAGATAAAATAAAACAAAGGACCATGCATCAGGAAGCCTGGGGAAAATCAGCATTGCATCTTCTGTCTCCTAATCAGAACCGGGGGATTTTGACATTAAAATTTCAGAACAGGGCTAAGTAGATGGCTCAGTGAGTAAGAGCACTTGCTGTGAAAGAAAGAGGACCTGGGTTCAAAACCCCAGGACCCACTTAAAAGCTGGGAATGGCCACATGTGCATCTGTCGTCCCAGAGCTGTGGGATGAGAGACAAGTAGAGACTATGAGCTCACTGGCCAGGCAGCCTCCTCTGGTTCAGACCCTGTCTCAGGAACTAAGGCAGAGAACAATAAGGCAAGGATCTAATATCTTCTAGCCTCCGCATAGGTGCACATGATAAATACACCCATAATAAAGCACATGCAACAGGCACACATGTGCACACATGCACATGCACACATACACAAATATATCTTTTAAATAAAATTAACAAAGGCCAAGTGTGACTGCTCCTATGTAATCTCTACATTTGGAGGTGGGGTATGGAGGATTACCGCAAGTTCAAAGTCAGCCCGGACTACATAATAAGACCCTGTTTGCCCTGCTGCCAAACGAAAGGATTCCAAATACTTTTTTCCCAATTGTAAGGGAAATGTACATTCATTTTGTACATTCATTTTTCTCTATTTTATGCATATGGATGTTTGGCCTGTAGAAATGTGTGGGTACTGCTGGTGCCCAGAGAAGTCAGAAGAGGGCATCGGATCCCCAAGAACCAGAGTTGTGAGCTGCCATGTAGGTGCTGGGAACCAAACCCAGGTCCTCTACAAGAGCAACAGGTGTTCTTAACCACTGAGCCATCCAGCCAGCCCCTGTATTCATTTTCAAACCAACAAAATAAAATCTCAGTCACTCACAGTACCCTATCACTAGGCAAGCTTGGTTAACATTTTCGGTCCATTTCTTTCCATTCGTTCTTTTATGCCGTTTTTTTTCCCCCAGCAGAACTGAAATTGTACTACAAATGCATCTTTTTTTCTGTCCCCACATTTAATTGGCACACTAGACATCACTAAATTAAGGTCAGCAAAGCATTTTCTCTCCATCTGTCGCTTGGAAGCACAGCGATCCTGTATTTCGATACTAACACATACAGGCTGGGTTTCCTGGAGGAAGGGGACGTGTGCAGGATGCTGGAGGACCTCGGGGAAAACACAAACCGGGAGAGGTGAGTGTTGGTGGCACCGGCCCGCCATTCCAGAACTGTGGAGACAGAGCCAGAATCGCTGTGAATTCCAGAGCATCCAGAGTTACAGAATGAGACCCTCCCTGCCTGAAACAGACAAACGAAGGCCTGGGGAGGCGATTCAGTGACTAAGAACACTTGCTGAGCAACAGGGGTGCTGAGTTCAAATCTCCAGCACCCATGTAGGAAGCTTGACGTGGTTCTGGGTGGCACACTGTATGTGTCCACACTGTGTGTGTGTGTGTGTGTGTGTGTGTTGTGTGTGTATGTATGTACCTATTTGTGTGTGTGTATGTGTATGGGGGGTGGGGATGGACAGGAGTGTCACTGGGGTTTCTGGCTTCCAGCCCAGCTCCAGGTTCCTTTAGCTCAGTGGTTCATAACCTCCCTAATGCTATGACGACCCTTTAATACGGTTCCTCATACTATGGGAAGCCCCAGCCACAATGTTATTTTTGTTGCTACTTACGAAGTAAGTTATATAAGTGTCAACTGTGCTACTGTTGGGAATCATTAAGTAAACCTCTGACAGCAGGACATTTGATATGTGACCCCTGTAAAAGGGTCACCCAACCACCCCAGGGTCTCAATCCATAGGTTGAGAAGCACTGAGTTAGAGACACTGTCTCCAATAAGGTGGAGACTGTCGGAGCAGGACACACAACATCCACCGGCTACCTCACATGTGTGGACATATAACACAGGTACACATACATACACACACACACACACACACAGCTATCACATGACCCAGCCTAGCACTCTTACATATATACCAAGACTCTTAAAAACAACATCATCACAATAGCCAAGATATGGAACCAATGAGCTGCCCACCGACAGAGGAGAGGGGAAGAAAACCCGATGCCCAGACACAGTGGGGCTTTATCCAGCCAAGAACAAGTCGAAATGTCACTTTCATGAAAACAGTAAGTTAGACTTGACAAGATAAACACCGTGTTTCTCTCACTTGCAGAGCCTAGAGTTTATGGGGATCTATAAAACAATTGTTATATATGATATAAAAGCTGAAGAGAGACCAAGGGAAGGAAGGAGACTCAGGAGGGAGAAAATGGGAGCAAGAGAAGAAGAAGGTATCGGGGTGAATCATACAATGTGTGTGCCATCAATACACTCCAATTAAAAACCCAACGAAGACGCTTCTCAAGGTGGCTCAGGTGGTAAAGGTGCTCACAGCCAAGCCTGGTGACCTGAGTTCAGTCCCTGGGACTCAGAAGGTGAAAGGAGAGAACATATTTCTGCAAGTGGTCCTCTGACTTTCTCACATACACACACATAGTGTGCATGCACACACACATACACACATGCATACACATACAATAAGTAAATGTTTTAAAATAACAAGGAGTAATAAATAAATACAGTCATGCCACAGACCTGTTTAAATTTTTCCTGAGCCTCCTCCCAACTCAGCATCGACACCATACGCTGAACTGGTTCTTTGCCTCTCTAAAAGTCATGCTCAGCTCTACCAGCCTATGTCTTATTCATCGAACATACCTAGCTCAGTCCTACCACAGGACCTTTGCACAGGCTGTTCCCAACTGTTTCACAGCTCTGTCTTCTGTGGCTTCAATTCTGTTGTCAGTGTAAATGTTTTCCCAAGAAGACGTTTCTTACCTACCCAGTCTCAAATAGCCCTTGCAACTCAGTGATATTCGGTTATTTATTTTATTTTACTTTCTTTTATTTTAAGACAGAGTCTCCCTATGAAGCCCACACTGGCCTGGAACTTGCTATAAAGCCCAGGCTGACCTCAAACTCACAGCAACCATCCTGCCTCAGCTTCCCAAGCGCTGGGATAATCGATGCGTGTTGCCACACCCTGTTTCTGTAATTTGACTTCTCTATTTTACCTCGTTCTTTGCGCCTTACACCTCAAACACGAAAGCACCGCCTCTAGCTGATGAACTCACCATTCTCCCCACCCCCAACACTCTTCCCTCCTGCAGAGCTTGAAAGAGCTTCTTTGTACTCATGAGCTGGATGAATGAAGGAGACTTAAGTGCCTGGATTTGACCGGCATGGGATAAAGCAACCTACTTTAACTGGCCACATTCATAGCAGCAGAGATTCCCTAATGAGACGTTTTAAAATAGGTCACTACCTTCTCCCACAGTCTAGGCCTGGAGAACAGCTCGCAGCCTTGTCTATGGGAAAAAAAACCAATTACGTAGTCTTGGTAACCCCAGAATACTGCTTCACCTGAACCAGCCACCCACCTGTCTTGGTTAGACCCTCCTCGGCCTCCTTTGTCAAATGGAAATTAAGAAAGCTGACTTGGTGGTACACACCCGGAAGCTCCGGACTTGGGAGGTGGAGGCAGGAGGATCGGGAGTTCAAGGTCATCTTCCGATACACAGCTTGAGTTTGAAGTTAGCCTGATCTACACAAGAGACACCACTTCAAAAGAAGAAAAAGAGGGAGGGAAAGAGAAGGAAGGGAGGGAAGAAAGGAAGGGGAAAGGGAAAAGAATTTTTAAAAAGTAGAGATTGTTCCAGAAAATGACTTCTTACATCCATGACCTTTAAGAAGCTTACTCCTAGCCAAATACTGCCATCAGATGTGCCCTCGAGTGCTACACATTCAGAATAATCACCCAGTCATCACCTGTGCAAACTAGGCTGGGCAGGAGGAGCTGCTGAGATGTCTGAGTGGCAAAAGCCATTGCCAGACAGGCAGAAAGACCAGAGTTCAGGTCTACAGAACCCACGTGAATATTTGGTGGGTGGGATGGGCCATCCATAATTACAGTAGTTGGAATAGAGAGACAGGAGACCCTCCTCCAGCAAATTGGCTAGCTTGACTAGCCCGATCAGTGAGTTCTGGGTTCAATTGAGAGGCCATGACAGGAGAACACACACACACACTATTGGGGAAAACAGGAAAAGGTTGGAATCATTCGATGTCACTGAAACACAGGAAGCTCTAGACAGTTCTAGCCTCCGGCTCCCACGGGTGCCAAGCTAGCTCTCCAAGCATGCTCCCTCCCAAGAGTTCCAGTCAGCACTTGCAGGGCAAGGCTGACAAGCTGAGTTCAATCCTTGAGATGCATGCTTGTAGGAGAAAACAGATTCCACTGAACTCCATACACACCCCAGGGTTCAAGCACCGGCACATGTGCAAAACAAACAAACAACCACAGGCTTAGCCATTAAGAGCACTAACTGCTCTTGCAGAGGACCTGAGTCGGGATCCTAGCTCCCTTGCCAGGTGGCTCACAACCACCTGTAACTGCTGCTCCAGAGAGATCTGATGCCTCTGGCATCTTAGAGTGCCTGTATTCACCTGCATAAATCTCCACATAGATACACATGCATTAACATAATTTAAAATATTTTTAAACAAAAGAAGAAGATGTGCTGCAGTCTATGGATGTAGAGCAGATGCTCCCGCTTTACATCGGTCTCAGCCACTAGCCCCTCAGGCTTGTCTGGTCCACAGCATCAGCAGATGAGCATCCAGTTATCTGTATTTCCCCTTCAGAGACACATCTCTCAGTATCACTGAAGCCCTAATAGAGAACTTGGTCCTAACCAAAGACTCCCACTTATCCCCAAGCCTTTTCTCTGGTCCCTCCCTTGGCTTTACCTTTAAGCTCTAGAACTCCAAACGACCCTTGCTCTCTAATACTGTAATTTTTTTTTTTGGCTTTAGAGGTTTGGGACAGGGTCTTCTATATTCCAGGCTGGCCTCAAACTCAATATGTCATTTAAGGTGACCTTGAATTCCTGATCTTCCCGCCTCTGTCACGGTCTCCCCGAATCCTGGGACTATAATTGTGCACCACTACATGCCATTTCCAAAGGGCTGAGGATCTAACAGGGCTCCACGTATGCTAGGCAAGTACTCTACCAACTGAGTCCGTATCCCCAGCCTATGTGGGGTGCTTAACAATTAAAAAGAGAAATCACTTTGAAAACCCCCGCATTAGAAGCAGCCATTGCATTTGGAGTCTCCTCCTTTCTGGCTGCACTGAGAATCAGCCTCAACTGGAGCCTTTGATCCAGGGAGGATGGCTCCATTGCTTGAGCATCAGGGAGCATGCTGCCTTAAAAAATCCCACAGACAACTGCTGGGTTGCAATCATGAGCAGAGATTACAGAGTCTGACTGCCGGCATTTAAGCCTCGAGTGAAAGGCAAAGAGAGGCCACCCATCCTGTACCTGGGTGGAAAGATCTACAGTAATAACGATGGAGGAGGAAAGGGAGAAGGAGGGGAAGGAAAACCAGAGGGGAATGGAAAAGGAAGGAGAAGGGAGAGGCCTAACTGGACTGAGAATGTGGCTCAGTTGGTACGGGGGTCTGCCAAGCTCACACAAAGCCCCGGGTTCCATCCCCAGTCCTGCCTTCATGGGGCAAAACAGCACATGCCTATCATCCCAGCACTCAGAAGCTGTGGCAGGAAGGTCACAAGTTGGAGGCCAGCATGAGCTACAAGCCAGATCTTATCTTGAGAGAAAATAAATAAATAAAGTAGGGCGGGGCTTAAGTATCTGAAGCTCATCATCAGAGTCAGAATTACCTCCTAAGAACCAGCTCCCCTCTTGACCCCACCCACCACAAACAATGCATGTCACTACAGTCATGGGTTGGCAAGCTCCCCACAGGACACATGGCCTACGGGACCAGCTCACAGAGACACACTCATGCCAGTGACCCCAAAACACACTGCTCCCCCAAGCACATGTGCCGTGCTAAGGCAATTTCTAATCGGGGTCTGGTAGCCTGGCCTATAATTCCAGTCCTGGGGAAGTGGAAGCAGAAGAATCTGGAGTTTAAAGTCATCCTGTCCTACACAGAAAAGCAGAAATCAGACAGTTGCCACGTGAGACCCTGTCTCAAAGAAAAGGAAGGGAGGGAGAGAAAGAAGGAATTCTAAATTGGAACCCTGCCCTGCTCTGTATTTTAAGCCCTAATGAGAAGATAAACGATAAATTCAAAAGGGTAGTTATTGGGCTGGGAAGAGAGCTTTGTCTGTAAACGGCTTGTTGTACAAACAGGAGGCTATGAGCCTGGGTCAGGCGTGGGGGCACACACTTATAATCCCGGGGATAGGGAGGGAGGCAGAGCCCGGAGGATCTCTGGGGCTTCAGGCAGAGACTAGAGGATCCCTAGGGCTTCAGAGCCAGCTTCACATATCTAGCAAGCACTAGGGTGAGCACACACATTCACACACATTGCACCACACAATATACAACTATGCACTTACACACACATGTGCACACATACACCCCAGTAACATAATAATATACAATAAATTTTAAGAAATTTAAAAAAAAAAAAAAAACAAGACAGACAGCACCTGATGGATGACAGACAAAACTGACCTCAGACCTCCACACTTGTTCACACACAACACACACACACACACACACACACACACTTACACCTGCACACACACAAACACCCAGAAAGAAAGAAAGAAAGAAAGAAAGAAAGAAAGAAAGAAAGAAAGAAAGAAAGAAAAAGAAAGAAAGAAAGAGAGAGAGAGAAAGCGGTTAGATACCCTCTACCCTGTCTGGCTACCCACCCCTATCTACCAAGAGTCGAGGATCCCCATTAAGACCTAACGGTGAGTTTTCTGGTGATACTAGCTGAATCAAATTATTTCTTTGCTGGTTCATTTGTTTTGAGACAACGGTCTAATGTGGTTGACTGATTGATTGGTTGATTGATGATTGACTGATTGATTGAGAGAGAGTCTCACAATGAAGCCAAGTCTAGCCTCAATCCTCCTGCCTCAGCATCACAGATGCCGGGGTCACAGACTTAGCCACCATCCCTGGCTACTTATTCTCTTTCTACAAGCCTCTATGCCACACTGATGGTGAAGGCTGGGTTGGTGACAACTGTCACTTTCAGAATCTGAAAAGAGGTGACGTCTTAGTGAGCAATCCTAAAACAGTTCTAAAAGGTGATCCAGCTGCTTCGATTAAACCGCACAAGCTTCAACTGGCTCCGGAAAGGCCACCTTTGGAAGCCTTCACTCATGAGCAGCCTTGGGCATCTGCCAGGACCCATGTATTGCTTAGAGAGGTAATGAACAGTCTCCATGACATGGGCATCCCTGGGAGGATGCTAAACTAGACACAGCAAGGGAGCCACCAGTCAGGAGTAGATCTAAAGGGTCACCTAAGACTTCAGCCAACACCTCACAGTGCAGAATTAGGGAATAGAAGCCAACTGTAGGAAATGGGTACCCAGCACTGGGTGTCATCCCCAGTAATGCCAAAGAGAAGATAAAATCAATAAAATAAGGGCTAGAGAGATGGCTCAGTGGTCAAGAGTACTTGCTGCTCTTGCAGAGAGGACCTGAGTTTGGTTCCCAGGACCCATGTCAGGTGGCTCACAACTACACTGTAACTCCAGCTCCAGGGAGATTCTATGCCTCTGGCCTCCAACACACACACACACACACACACACACACACACACACTAACTAAATAAGAAACTAATAAGTAACAATAACAACTCACAGTGTTACCATACCACTGATGCCCACCTTGCATAAATTAATTAATTAATTAGTAAATTAATTAAAATGTTAAATCACCACCTCCAACAACCCCAAGGACAGCTGGAATGGTGCTCTGTGGACAGTATGTCTTGCATCACTCTGTAAGACAATCTCACACCAAACATCTTTACAATCTTTGCTTAGCTCCGATTCGTGTGTGTGTGTGTGTGTGTGTGTGTGTGTGTGTGTGTGTGTAAAGTTGATCTTTGAAACTGGGAGACAGCAGTTAGATGCAGAACACGAGTCCCTCCACGTGCAGAAATGCATAGGGTTAGAACAGTGCCCGTTGTTTCTATGGGTCTTGGTAACTCTGCAGCTCAGACTGCACCGGGCCACTGCAGAAGGTAGTTGATACCACAATTTATCAGACTTCACAGCCACACACTACCGACTCTTGGCTGCTCTGTGTTGAACCCAGGAATGTCTCCGTTTTATGTAAAAACAATTTAAAAAAAAAACAGTCTGGGGCCTAGGGACGGCGCCCCAGTCTTGGCACCTAAGGAACTGCATGCAGGCACAGCTACCCCTGGAGGTAAGGAGTGAGGCGCAAATGGGATCTCTCACAAACTCCTCGTGCAAAGAAACAGCTTGGAGAAGAAACACCGGGATGGGGGCCGAAGATGCACGTGTCCCACACTGTGGAATCAAAGTGCGGCGCTCAGTCTGGCTTAGTACCATCTGGTTGTGGGTCAAAGTATCCTCGGGTCCTCCACAGCCCTGAAGCAAGACTAGAACTACCTGCTGCTGCCCAGGCGCCCTCAGACCAAGTCTGAGGAAGTTCACTCCCGAAGCGCTGGTCTGGGGAAGCTGGGAACCCGGGCAAACCTGGCTTGCGCTAGAGAGGCGGGGTGTCTACCTCTGCCCTGGATCTGGATTAGTTCCAAAGCTTGCCACCCAGAGGTCCCGGTGGGGCTGCCCGAGGCCTCTAGGATCACCCCATGTGTTCCAAAACCACCGATCCTCCCCAAGGGGTCGAGCATCAGGGGTGGGGAGATGGAGATGGAGTGAACCATACCTCCCACCTCCCTAGATAGATCGCCATGACTCCAGCTTCCCGGAGATCAGGATGCCACGAAGGACTCCCACTTAAGCTACGATGCGGATCGGATCCCCGACACCCAGAGCTCCCTTTTCCCACAACCTGGGTGTCCCCAGGGGGGTGCGCAGCCCGGTGGCCACTGGCACCCAAGACTCCACGAGCTGGGCACAGTCCCGGGATTCCCACGAGTGAACCCAGGCCCTTTTGCAATTCCAGCGATCGTCACCCACCCTAAGCATCAAGAGAGATCAGGATGGTTCGGGTGACACCCCGGGCCCCGAGAGGTGGGGTGCTTAGAGCCGGGCCAACAGGTCCGGGAGGCGCTTGTGGGCAGCACACCCGCCCACTCCGAGACTCGCTAGAATAGGGGAACCGGGGAAGAGACCACGGAAGCAGGGAGGGAGGCAAGGATGCAGGGAGGATGCGGGATAAAGACTGGGAGAGAGCAGCACTCACCTCTCCTGGAGCCGGAGCTCCGCTGCCCGGCTGCCCAGGCACCTCCTCCGAGGCCCGCAGGGAGGGGGCGACGCGAAACCGAGCGCTCAGCCTGGCGCTCACACGCGTCCCCGCGCGGGCATCCTTCCTCTCCGTAGCCGGCTCCCACGGCGTCCCCCCACTCCGGTTGGGAGGCCGCTTTGCCCAACCCAGCGGCACCCGGGAGCCCGGCGCGAGTCTTTCCTTTCCCTTGAGTCTCACAGCTGGGCTTTGCAGAGCCCGCGATGATCTAGGCTGCTCCTTTCTCCCCTGTCCTTGTCCTCGCCTCCCGTCTGGGGGAACGTGCGCCCCGCACCCCCTGCACCGCTCTCGCCTCTACCCTCCCGCGCCCGCTGGCCGCGCGGGCTTAGCCCATGTGCGCGGCTGCCTCCTCGCTGCGCCCGGGAGCCCAGTGGCCGAGGCCCCGCCGGAGTTGCGCGCCCCAGAAACTCCATGCAGCTCCGGCCTCCTCCCCAGTGCCTCCCCGGTTCCTCCAGAGGAAGAAGCCTAGCGGTCTCTAGCAAG
Organism: Mastomys natalensis; assembly: GCA_021653895.1. Classification (NCBI taxonomy): domain Eukaryota; kingdom Metazoa; phylum Chordata; class Mammalia; order Rodentia; family Muridae; genus Mastomys; species Mastomys natalensis. The sequence continues at coordinate 1,919,192 of JAJTUV010000272.1, forward strand.
AAGATCCCCCCTACCACTCTAGCCTTCTTCCCCACCACCGAGCCTGGAACCTGGTTGCTGGGCTGGCTTGGCCACCCCAGTCTCTCTTCCCTTTTCTCCCAGGATTGGGGACCTCCCACCCCCACCCCCACCCCCAAAGCCTCTCCAATGGCTCCCTCCGTTTCCCAGGCAGCGCAACCTGAGGAACGCCTCGGTGCGCGCGCACTCACACTCGCTCTCACACACATGCACGCTGCACACACAGGCAGACACACGCGGGGGGCGAGCTTCAGCTTAGCAGCCGGCCCTCCTTCCTCTCCTCCCCAAAGAAGCTGCCCACGTTCACACTCGCCAATTGCTTGCTTCTCTCTATTAAACACCTCAACCCCAACCCAAGCACGCCCACCCCTACCTTAACTCCTTCTTCCCCGATGCCCACAGTTACACCTGAGTCTCCAGATGCCATGGGGAAGGAGGAGATGTCGACGGAAAGGCTGGTAGTCAAAACTAGGGTGATATCAAAATGCTGTGAGCCGTCCCTTCGCTATGTCTAGGAAGGGCATAAGCACACACACCCATCTCTCATCCCGCGTCCCTAGAGCCTCAGAACATGTGGCCTGTCCCCAGTTCTACCAAGGTCATAGTATAGATTCCGTAAGAAAGAATGGGTACCTACCTTGACACAAGGTGTGGCGTGAAAACTTCACAGATCGTTTGCAGCCTAACCTGGAGCTGACTTCCCAAGTCTACACCCCGGGGAAGAATCCTGGACTCCCTTGCCCCACACTTGAAGGGCAACAATTAGCTTTGGGTCACCACTTAGCTTTCCCCGGGGGGCCATCTGGCTGCCATTCAAGTGTCCAGCTGCTGATGTGATACATCTTGCTACCAAGAGTAGTTTTATCAAGAAAAAGATCAAAGAAACAAGTCACCCACCCCCGACCCCAGCCCCCAGAGGTTCTCATAACCCCTTCCTGTTCCTGCTAGGGTGAGCCAAGAGAGAGAGAAAGAACAACCCACCTGGATGGCACTAGCTTTTCTGGTATCCCTCTTTTATCTGAGCTGCCAGGATCTTACTCCCTAAGAGGACCGTGGATCCCAGCTCAGCAAACCTGCACTGTCAGAATCAAAGACGTGGAGAAATTTCTTGCTCCAATCAGGAACAACCCGGGAAAAGTCATCCTTAGCGTTTCTTCCAAAAAAGCTCAGCCACTACCTCTCCGTTGGCTGGTCCTGCTGCCAAGGGAGTTTGGGCACTGGCCCTGGCAGCCAGTCACACAAGTTAATCAAGATCCCCTCCCTGTCTGTGCCTCCTGGCCTGCCGCCTAAGCTGAGGTTTTGTGTGGGTTTTTTTTGTTTAGTTACCCCGCAGCACTTGCCACTGCTGGCACACCTTTGACATTTAAGATGTCTTAACCTACTATAGCACTATCTTTTCATGTCCCAGCTTTCCCTCTCAAATTGTCTCGAGCCTCCTTGAGACACCAGGTGAGCTGAGTGTGTTTGTTTCACAGATGTGTATGGAAAGGGTTTTCACAAAGAGCAATAAATGAGCCAGGTGTGGTGGGGCACACCTGCCATTCCAGCACTGAGGAGGTGGAGGCAGGGTAACCTGGAATCCAGTGACACCTGTGAGTTTCCAGGATAGCCTGAGCTACTATCTGAAACCAGTCCTGTGGGGGAGGGGGAATGGCAGGTAGATAAATACAGTGGGGGAATCTCAGTATATACGTGGGTAAAGATCACAGATTTGTGTGAGGGTGTATGGGTATGCATGTGGAGGCTAGAGGACTCCATGGAGGGTCTCAGCTACCATCCGCCTTGTTTCTTTTTTGAAATGGGTTCTTGCCGGTTTTTTGACTTGTAGGCTACACACTGATTGGCCAGAACACTCCTGGAATCCTATCTCTACCTCTCCAGTGCTTACACACGTGTGTAAGGCCGTACCCACCCAGTTTTTTGTTTTGTTTTTTGCATGGATTCCTCTGGGGCCTGAGAACCTGCTCTGTATCTACTTTGAGAGTAGCTCCCTATTTAGCCGGGCCCTGAACTCCCCGGGTCACCCTGCCTCAGCCTCCTGGCTTCTAGAGTGGCAGGTACGGCTCATCACTCCCAGCTGAAAGCAATGTCTTCTAACAATCTGTAGCCCTTTTAAGAAATTCTCTTTCAGGATGGAATGCAGGCCAGCAAAGCTCAGCTCAGTGGCAAGACAGCAAGGCTATCCACGCACAGAGAGTTCCAGGAAGGGACTCGGGGTGGGGGGAGGGTGAAGAGTGAGCCACGTGACCAGTGTCAGACACACCTGGTAAAAGTTCTCACTAAGTTATTTGTTCTTTCTGAATCTAGCCGTCCTCATCTGTGAAATGGGACCATACAGTAACCTTCAACAAAGTGGGCCTTTGTATTATGTTGTAAAAATTCTTACCCTGGACACATCTGCCCCCTCTTCATAATGTCCCCCTGATAAAAGAGTTCCCCCAGAATTCACCCTGGGAACCAGTGACTTGATTGGGCTTACTTACAAAGCATGAACGAGAAGTTACTAACAGGACCTAGATGGCCCCAAATTATCCTGGAGTCTTCACCCAGCTTAGACAATGATTTCCGTACAGATGGATATATGGAGCCCTTCAATTAACTTTTCTAGACTACATACTCTAGCACAGTGCTTCTCAACCTTCCTAGGGCTATCTTTGCCCCCAAGTCTTAATTCAACGATATTAGTTTTAGAGCTACCCACTATTCGTGTAAAGCAGTGTGACTCTCAACCTTCCTGACCTTGAGACTCTTTAATATAGTTCCTCGTGGCATGTGTGGTGACCCCCGACCTTAAAATCATTCTGTTGCTACTTCATGACTGTAATTTTGCTACTGTTATGAATCATAATGTAAATATTTTTGGAGATAAAAGTTTGCTGTGGGTCGCGACCCACAGGTTGAGAATCCCTGCTCTGCCCCTTTGAGACCTGCCCTCAAGACCACCCACAGTTACAGGAGTGGTTAGAGAGTTCCATTTCCCACCTTCTAAAAGGGAACACCCATAGTTAACAAACACTCTTGCCAGCAGACACAACTAATGTGACAAAGAGAGCAGCTGTTTTGCACAAGGACCCGTAGTGTACAAGGAGTCAATACATGTCAAAGATGTGACCTGAAGGAAGGGGGCATCAAGGTCTGTCTCCTCAGGATACAAAGCCCAGATACATTAAGAACAGAAAGAAAGTAGCTGGCTTTGGGGATCATGATAAAGGCAGCACGTCTTACTGCCCTCACTAACTACAACTATTGTAAGGCTTCCAGGTTAAGGCAGAAACTGGCCACGAACCTGACACTTGTTTAACTTATTAGATAAATAGAATCTACGATAAATGTATAACACACACACCACACACTTTCTAGTTAGATAAGGGCTGGGATTTGGCTAAACAGCAGAGCCTAGAATCCCCCACTGAGGGGCTCCAGCTGTAACTTGGTAGTAGAAGATTTGTCTAACATGCACAAGCCCTGGGCTCCATCCTCAGTACCGCAAAGAGATGTTTTGCCAATTACAGGATGGAGGCTAAAATCAACAGAACAAGATGAATGGTGGGGGCTTCTTTTTATCACACATTTGTGAGCTGCAGTTAGCACTAAACATTGTCCCTGGTCTAAGAAAATATAGAGCCCTGGGAGATGGTACCTTCTGTCCTCTGCCTGGCTTTGGGATTTGTGACAAGCGTGAGGCAGGGAACAATCGCAGCCTCACTGGTATGAATCATTTTCTGGAGTGCCCAGGTCGCTCTGCACTTCTCTCTTCCTTTCTTTTTGTCTCTCCTTCTTTTTGTTTACCCATTAATTGACAGATCTACCTTCCAATACTCCAGACAATCAGGAGCAGAAAGCAAGGAGGGGATCTGCCGTGCTCTGAACCTAAGTGGTTGGAGATTTAGAAAAGAAAAAACAAAAAGAGAAAGAAAGATTGGACCATGGAAACAGCTCAGCAGACAAAGGCATTCTTGGCCAAGTCTGATGACCCGCCTCCGTCATCTCTCTGCTCTGTTCTGCTTCTCTCATGGCCAGGTGCAGTCCGCTGGCCATGTTCAGTCCACCTCTCTCTCTCTGCTCTGGACTCTTCCAGATGCCTCTGGCTGTCCTCTTGTCATATCTACAATAAACACCTTCCCTTTAAACCATACAGTGGAGTGGTCATGTCACCAGTTTATACACTAAGGAAGTCAACCATCGACCCTGGGTTTGCAAGTAGAAAACACTGAGTTTTTGTAGATGTTTATGATAATTTTTTTTTTTAAAAAATGCATGGAGAGGTTCATTGGAGAAAATACTCTGGGTCTGGAAAGGTGGCTCAGTGGGTAAGGCACCTGTTGTACAATCATGAGGACCTGAGTTCAGATACATAGAACCCAGGTAGCAGGAGTCTATAATCTCTGTTAGACTCCAACCATGATGTGGGAGATGCAGACAAGAGAATTCCTGGGTGCTCACAGGCCAGCTCACCTACTACACACTGCAGCTAGCAGCAGAAGATAGACCCTGTCTCAAAAAAGGTGGAAGGCTAAGAACTCTGGCCTCCACAACACAAACACACACGCACACACATACACACCAAACAAACACACAGGAAGACTGCATTTAGATTTTTTTTTTTTTAATTTGGTTGATTTCTGTCCAGTTTTGTTGTGGATTTTTAACAAAAGATTTATTTTATTTATATTTATGTATATCTGTGTATATATGGATGTATGTGGGTATATATGTGTGTGAGTCCCTGAAGAGACCAGAAGATAATGTCTTATCCCCTGGAAATGGAGTTATGGATTGTTCCAATCACCCAGTGTGGGTGCTGGGAACTGAACTCAGGTCCTCTGCAAGAGCAGCAGGCACTCTTAACTACTGAGCCATCTCTCTAGCCCAGCTATGTTTTGTTCTTTTTAATCTTGGGGGCATACTCACATGTGCCTTAGTGTGTATGTGGAGGTCAGAGGACAACTTGCTGGATTTGGTTCCAGGGATTGAATTCATACCAACAGGCTTAGTTGTAAAACCCTTTTTGCCTGCTGAACTATCAGGTCTGGCTCTTTTTGTTTGTTTGTTTGTTTGTTTGTTTGTTTGTTTTGAGAAAAAGCACCGCATTGATTTGTTTCCACGGCAGTAAATGTGCAGAATAGAATAGCACATTCGCAGCTTTACAAACAACTGAGATCACTCTGTGACAAGAAGATTAATGGAGGGATTGGATCAGCACAAATGATGACAATTCTTTTAACTTCTAAAAGAAGAGGGAAAGTTTATGTGCCAGGTGTCATACAAAGCACATGCCTGGAATCCCAGCGCTTAGGAAGCTGAGGCAGGAGGATTGCTAGCTGAGGTAAATCTGGGACATATAACAAGTCCTCATGTCCAAAACAAAGAAGATGAAGTTGGGGGTGGTGAGGAGGAGAAGGAGGAGGAGGAAGAGGAGGACAAACTTGCTAAGTAGCTTAAGGCTACATGAATTCCTTCTCCTCCTACCTCAACCACCTAAGTGCTGGGATCACAGGCTCGTGCCACCATTTGCAGATAAACCACTTTTCCTAAGTGCATCTGGAAGCTCCCATCCATGCTCATGTGCTGACAACTGTTTTCCTTTACCACAGCACATGTTCTATGTTATAGCCCCAGTACCAGCATCCTTGGCACTGTACTGATTTCAACTGAATAATAAATTCACACATTCAACCTTCTTCTTAGTAATAATAATTAAAAAAAAAAAGGAAACAGACTCAAAATCCAAAATGACATAGTGATTGCATGTGTGTCTTTGTATGTGTGTGTGTATTGTATATGTATATGTATGTGCTTGGGCATGAGCCCATGTATGTGCCAATGGAGGGTATCGGAGGATATCAGGTGTCTCAGTTCTCGTCTCTTTTCTCTCTCTCTCTCTCTCTCTCTCTCTCTCTCTCTCTCTCTCTCTCTCTCTCTCTCTCTCTCTCTCTCATTCCTTTGAGGCAAAGCAGCTCCCAGAAACTGGGCCTCATGGATTTTTTGCCCAGACAACCCCTAGAGATCCTCCTATCTGCACACCCCTCAATATTAGGGTTACATGTGCACATGGGACCATGCCTGGCTTGTTACCTAGGGGCTGAGATCTGCGGGCATTATTGCCCATTGAACCATCTCTACAGCCCCTTGTCCATATTGATTCCAAATACCATCTTATAGAACATCAGTGATGGCTCAGTGATGGCTCAGTAGGTACAGGTGCTTGCCATGCAAGCCTGGGGACCTGAATTTGATCCCTTCAGTCACCTTGTAAAGGTAGATGAAGAGAACCAACTCCACAAAATTGTCCTCTGACCTACACCCGCATGCGCACACGTACACACACATCATGGCATAAGTACATATATGTTGCACACACATACAATAACAACAATAACATTTAAATTTTTAAAAACATTTTGTAAAGGAAGAAAATAGGGAATAATATGTATTTTGTGGAGGAAGGCATTTTGTTTTGATTTGGGATTTTGGTTGGTGTGTGTGTGTGTGTGTGTGTGTGTGTGTGTGTATGTTTGCCTGCAGATGAATTCATAAAATTAATGCACAAGAAATAACAGAATCATTACTTTTCAACCTCAAACATAGTGGTTGACCTATGCAAAAATTATCCATGGATGTTAACATCATGGGTTAAAGGTGGGCACTTGTTTTAACTTCTTCATTGAAAAATTGTCTTTACATTTTTTTAATTATTGGAATGAAAAAAATAAGAGGGAGAGAGTGGGAAAGAGAGAGGAAGAGGAAGGGAGGGAGAGAGAACAGGTCAGAATAAAATAAAGTATTTGTGTAATCCTCTAGAATTTCAAATAAGCAGGTATCCAAAAATAAAAAATAATTTTTTAAAAGTGCTAATGGTGCTGGAGAGGTGGCCAACTGATTAAGAGCACTTGCTGCTGTTTCGGAGGACCTGAGTTCAACTCCCACCCCATATAAGGTTGCTTACAATTGCCTGTAATTCCAGCTTTTAACACCCTCTTCTGGTCTCCAAGGGTACTACACTTAACATAGGTGTATATATACATACCTATGGTGGGGAAGGGAGGAGACAGGGAGGCATAAATACAAATTTTTAAACTAAGGTAAAAGTTTATAACATGAAGGTACCATCTGGTCCTTTACAGAGCAGTGCATCTGCCTCTGAATCTAGTTTAAAAAAAAAAAAAAAAAAGACCTGGGGAACAGTGTGTTCATTTTCCATTCCTATAGCAAATACCTGGAATATAGCAACTTTAAAAAGTGAAAAGTTCAGGCTTGGGCTCACAGTTTTTGAGGTTTATGTCTACAACTGATGGTCCCTGTTGCTTTAGGTTTGTGCCTATCATGGTGGCCAAGGACACCTGCCTACCCCACAGGCTATGTGGACAAAGATTAAGAGATAGAATTGGGGATGTGGCTCAGTGGGCAGACCACTTACCTACAGTGAATGAAGCCCCGGGTACCATCCCCGACATCACATAAAACAGGAATGGTTACATGGGCCTGTAATCCCAACACTCATGAGGTAGAGAAGGCAGATCCAGACTTCAAAGGCATCCTTAACTACATAGTGAGTTTAATTTAAGGCCATCACAGCTTACATGAGACCCTGTCTCAAAAGAAAAAAGGAAAAAAAAACAGAAGTTGGGAACTGGGGAGATAGCTCAGCATCTAAGAGGACTTGCTACGCAAGCAGGAAGATGTGAGTTCAGATCCCAGCACCTGTGTAAAAAGCCAGTTGTGGCCTCAAGTCTCTTATAGTCAGCTGTGGGTGGAAGTGGCAAAAACAAGGTTTCCTGGGGCTTTCTAGCCTCCAGACTAGCTCCAGGTTCAGCGAGAGATTCTGACTCAAAGATAGAAGGCAAAGAGTGATTGAGTAGAATCCTCAATACCCTCCTCTGATTTCCATGCATACCCCCTGGCTGCCAATGTAAACGTACACCATCCACACATAGACAAACACACACACACACACAAGAAAAACAAAACCCATGTACTATGGTATCACACATCAGAACAATGATGCCACAGTTATATTTTCATGGTTATATGATTTGCCAAAGTTTACCAGCATGTCATATGTTAAGGTCAAGGACAGTCAACAAGAGAAAGGGGAGAAGAGAAACAGGTAGAGAGAGTTAGGCAGGTCTACACATGTTGGGACATGCCTGTAATCCCAGCATTCAGGAGACTGGGCTAGGAGGGTCACTGGGAATTTGAGGACAGCCTGGGCTACATAGTGACATCCTATGACATCCTAAACAAAAGAATCAGGCAAATATAAAGCATCCTTGTTTTGCAAAGGAAAAGAGTTAATAGAAATGATAGCATTTCAAGTGGTTTAACTAAAAAACAGTTTAAATGTGTAAAACTATAAATTGGCTTTGTAAACAAAGTGGAACCAAACTGGGAGCACATGTATACTTTCCAATTCACCGACGAGGGAAAGATTTGAAAGATCATAGGATTTCAAAAGAAAACTATGGACAACACTCACTTCTAAAATGGACAGTGCACCAGGGTAGGGTTCACACTGTAGGCAGCCGTGTTTAAGATAGCACCTGGGACAGTTGCAAAGTGGTATGACTAGCACCTGACAATGTAAGCAGCTGGCTTCCAGCATGGCCAGCTCAGCTAAACTGGTAAACAAGTCCTCTGTGTATGCATTGGCCTCGTGCCCCTCACGAGCGGGCTTATGCTAATGAGGTATTGGCAGTCTAACCTATCCTGAGAGAACACGTCACCCAGCCTGCCTTGGGCAGATGTATAAGCAGCTCATTTCTGCTGCTGGGGGGTCCCCATCCCGTCCCGGGCCCCAGCCCCCATCCCGTCTCCATCCCCGACTATAAGTCAAGAGTTGTTCCTGCAATAAAGCTGACTAAGAAGGATCCGACCGTGTTGTGTCTTAATTGCTGGTCAAGGCGGACCCGACATCACATGTAACAGACACAAAGACTGTAGAGTATCTGACAGCAGGTAGGTACTCACTGGTGGGAACATTTGGCTAGATATTACTGAAGGATGCCTTGGGTAGGAAACATGGGGCTCACCTGTCATCCAGTGCACAGGAAGATGAGGCAGGCTGATGCTGAGTTGGAGGCCAGCCTGGGCTACCAACTTCCAAGTTAGGTTAGGCTACAGAGTTAAACCTTGTCTCAAAAAACAAAAAACAAAAACCACCAGTAACTAATCTGTTAATTACTTAATTAGTGAATTAATGAATTAGCTAAATGGTTAGTTAATTAGTTATTTGTTAGTTGGTTGGTTAATCAATTAGTTATTTCATTGGTTATTTGTTAATTAACCGATTCAAAATTAGAATACGCCAATTAAAAATTAGAACACACACATCTTTCTAACAATATATTTGTTTTTTAAGAATGCATTTTATGGGGCAGGTGAGGTGGCTCAGTGCATAAAGGGGCTTGCCACCAAGCCTGACAACAAGAGTTCAATCCTGGAACGCACAGAGAAGAAGGAGAAAATTGACTTCTGCAAGTTTTTATCTGACCCCTAGACATATGCACATAACCGTGTATGTGTGTGTGTGTCTGTGTCTGTGTTTGTGTCTGTCTGTGTGTTTGTGTGTGTATCTGTGTGCACATGCACACAGAAATAAAATTTTTAAAAAAATGTTTAAAGTACATCTTATATATGTATCTGGACAATGATACTCATGGAAATATTGTGATTTCTGAAAGAATGAAAAAATACTACAATTACATAGAATTCCCACTAAAGTTTTCTTCTCAAAGAATTGGTGCATTTAATAAAATGGTTGAAAATAACGGGAGTAAGTTTTCAATTAATGATGGTTTCTATGCAGTAAAGTGTAGAGATTCTAAACAAATAACTAAAACGAGGACCTTTTAAACGGCATTAAATGTACAGACAACCTCCAACTGAAAAAATGCTTAGATGTATCACCTTCCAATTCTGTTTTTCAGTTTTGTGATGGTATGTGTACACACCCATGCGGTAAGTTGATTTTTCACTTTTAATATAATACTCAATAAAGTCTGCAAGAGATCATACAATGTGTTATAAAATCGGATTTGTGTTAGAGGATTATGCTGAGTAACAGACTGACGGGAGTGTTCTGAACACATTTAAGATAAGTAAGCCAGGTTAAGCTGTGACGGTTTATAAATTAGGGGAATTAGGTACAGCTTCCACTTAAACTATTCCCCATAGAGTGGGTTTATTAGGATAAGCAATGGTTGGTTTTAGTTGACAACTTTACACAATTTAGAATCACCTGGGAAGAGCATGTCAATGAGAGATTGTTCTGGATAAGATTAACCTGTAGGCATGTCTGAGGAGATTGTCTCAATTGTGTTAACTACAGTGGCAACACCCTTCCTGAAAATGGGCGGCACCATTCCCTAGACAGAGAGTCCTAAAGTATATCAGTATAAGAGCAAGCCGAACCCAAGCATCCATGCGTTAATCAATTGCTCTCTGCTCTTGACTATGGCTGGGACTAGTTGCTTCAAATTGCTGCCTTGACTTCCCCACCATGATAGACTCTAACCTAGAATTTTGAGCCATTCTCCCCTAAGGTGCTATCACAGCAATAAAAAATAAAACCAGGACAAGAGGCAAAGCCATTGTGAGCTGAAGGGCACCTGTCATCCACGGTATAGAAGCTATTCAAAGTATATGCTTCTATTTTTATGTTCAAAAATAAACTCTAGAAGAACAACTAACTCAGCTTTAGCAGTGGCATCCCATGGGCTGAAGAATTGGGGGATGCTTATGGAGGAGTTTATATAAGTATCTTCTGTGTTGCTACAATTTTTTTCTCGATAAAGCATTTATCTAGGTTTTTACTTTAGGAAGTATGGAGGTAGGGGGAGGGGAGGCTGAGGAAATGACAGCAGCTAAAAGAACTTGCTTACTCTTGCAGACACCTAGGTTGAGCGGCTCACAACTCCCAGTAACTACAGTTCCAGGATGCTAACTCCCTCTTCTAGACTCTGGGGTCACTGTGAGCAGTGTAGTGCACATACAGAGAAGTACACACACACACACACACACACACACACACATTTTTTAATTAATTGACTTTTTAAAGGAAATAGCCAGATGCTAGCTGGCTTTCCCTCTCTGCTGCTTGGTCTGCACTTTGTGAGGCGTCGAGGCCACATGTCCCCACCACTATGAATTCTGACATACCTTCCCAGCCATGATAGACTATATCTTTCAAGCTGTGAACCAAAAATAAATCCTCCCTTAAATTGTTTGTGTAAGGTGTCTGTCATATCAGTGAGAGATGTAACCAATGCACACTGTAAAGGAACTACTGATGCTCAGTAGAACATGAATATATGGATATATGCTATAAAGAAACTATATCAAAGCTCAGTAGAGCTTCCTAGCTCCTGAAAGTATGCATGCTGTGACAGTCAGATGCCCTGATACTGTCAGGGCAAGGAAGGCCTATTCACCATCCTAGACCTCCTCTTCAGATCTCATTTAACACCATCATTCCTAAATACTCCCTGATGACCTGGCTTCATTTCTGTTGATGTGATAAACATATTGATGAAGAGCAGTTTAAGGGAGAAAGGAGTTGATTCAGCTTACAATCCGGCATTACAACCCATTGTATAAGAAGAATCAGAGTGACAGGAGCTTGAAGCAGCCAGTTTTATCACGTTCACAGTCAAGATCAGAGAAAAACAAATGCGCCCATGCTACCTGCTTGCTACTACTCAGCTAGCTTTTTCACTAAACACAGTATTCTTGCCTAGGGAATGGTGCCACACCAGTGAACCAGATTTTCCCACATCAAATTATCAAGTCAAACCTCTACAAACATGACCATAGGTCAACCAGATGAAGACAATTCCTCAATTAAGACTTTCATAATTACTCAGTTAAGCCAAGTGATTCTAGGCTGTGTCAAGCTAACAGTTTAAAACCACACATCACATCTATGGTTCCAGAGTTCTGTGAGTCACTTTAGCAAATTATTGACCTTGGGGGATCATGAAAACCCCCAAATTTATAGCAAGTCTGTGAACCATGTTAGTGACCTGAGAGTCTGAACTTGACATTCTGTGTTTGTCAGAATTATGCTAACAATTCTGATTAATGTCTAGTTGGGGCCCAAACAGAGTTAACAATCATTTATTTCTTTTGAGGTAGACATAATAGTTTTCAGTAAAAGACTAGCTAATGAAGACCACTTCATATAACAAGATGATGGAATATATGATGTAAATATCAGACAAAATGTAATTCAAGGTAAGAGTTATTAAATGGGACAGAGAGTCATTTAGTCTGGTCAGAAAGTCCAACCAACCATGGAGCTTTCTAGAATGTACCATTCTGCAACAAATAACCTAACAAGAAATCAATGGGAATGCTATTAGGAATCATATGGGAACTCACTTAAATACCAAGTTACAAAAATATGTGTGCACCAAAATCAATACCTTCTCCCCTATGAAAATAACAAGGTATGAAATATAATGGAAGCCAAGGTATTTTTTTTCATTTGCAATAGAAATAAAATGTTCAGTCTATATGGACAGAAATTCAAAACTCTCTCAAGATACATAAAAGGACCCTGGAATAAGAAGAAAAGAAAACAAAGGAGCATACCTTATTGTTAATCTTTTTAAAACAATAGGAGAGCTTGCTAAATTAACTTCAAAGTGATGACAATTGGAATTGCAGTGGGATTCTGTTGTGGTCCATGGCAACTTGATGAGATCTAGAACCACCTGAGAGATGAACCTCTGGGAGCATCTATGAGGAATTATTCTGATTGAGTTAACCAAGGTGGTAAGACTCACATGGATGCGCACACCATGGCTGGGGCCCTGGACTGAATAAAATGGAGAAAAGGTAGACTGAATACCAGCATTTGCCTCTCTCTGCTTTCTGACAGCAGCGCAATGTGGCCAGAAGCCTCGCACTGCCTTCTCCACTATAAGGGGCTATACCCTTGAACTGTGAACCACAGTCAACCCTTTCTCCCTTAAGTTGCCTTTGTCAGGCATTTTATAATAGCAGCAGAAGAAGCGAAGACATTTATATTAGAATCAGATCAGAAGGTTCTAGAGTTCACCTGCAAAATTCAATATTTATGAAGTAGAAGGATGAGCTTTACTTGGTATTAAATATACATTAATCATATGGCAATTAAAACTGTGGATCTGTCTATAATTGTCATAGTAATTCAGGAAATTATTTTTTAAATACTTGGGATTTATTATCGAGTTCCATATCTCCTTTTGAAATACAATCTCCAAAAGGGAAAGACTCTCATTTTCAATCCCTTTATTTTCCTTCATCCCCCTTCCCTTCCTCTTTCTCTCCCATTAGATTGGCATGATTTAAAACTATGGAGAAAATCCAATATGAGAATATATAAACATGTACCTCTTAGAAAATAATGGCCAAATATATGCCATCATTTCAAGAAAGAAATTAAATTATGTGCATGTCTAAGGGTGGAGAGATGGCTCAGTGATTAAGAGCACTGGCTGCTCTTCTTTCAAAGGTCCTGAGTTCAATTCCCAGCAACCACATGGTGGCTCACAACCATCTGTAATGGAATCCAATGCACTCTGCTGGTATGTCTGAGATAGTGAGTGTATTCATATACATAAAATAAATAAATAAACCTTCTTAGAAAAATTATGTGCATGTCTTATGTATATCATGTAACAAAACAGTTATGTCAAAAGTAACTTAAGGAAAGTGGTTAATTTTTTTTTTTGCTCACAGTTCCAGGTACAGTCAATCATGGCAGATGAAGTGGCAGGTTGGTCACATTGCACTCCCCAGTTAGGAAGCAGAGAGCGATGGATGCTGGTGCTCAGAAAACTTCTTCCTTTATTTCAGTTTAAGACCCCAGACCATGGGATGCTGCCTTCCACATTCAAAGTGGGTCCTCACCTTCTGTTAATTCAACCTGGAAACATCCTCATAGACATGCCTAGGATGCATCTCCTAGGTGATTCCAAAACCCTCAAGTTGACAACCAAGATTTACCATCATTGTGTATTATCTTAAATGTCTATTAAATCCAGCAATTCCAATTCAACATGTACCATAAGACCAGTGGAAAGGCTCAGCAGGAGAAGGCCATTGCTATCACGCTGAATACCTGAGTTCCAGAACCCATGTTTACAAGTTATATGCACACACACATTCACATATAAATGCAATAAAAAAAAAAACCTAATAACCACAGATACAGTATATTTGTTGAATAGGGATGCGGTTGTAAGGATTATAAACATAGAATATGGTGGTTTTTATCTTACTGAAAACTCAAACCATAAAACCGATCATTGATAGGTGACTGGATCATTAAAGTACAGTAGGTCTACATAAGAAACTCTAAACTAAGGATATAGCTTTGCAAACAACAAGACCTGAACTTAATCACCAGAACTCACATAAAAATGGTAGGCCTGGTTGTATGCACTTGTAATCCAGAGAGGCAGAGACAGAAGGATTCCTGGGGCTCACCGGCCAGGCAGCCTAGCCTACGAGGTAAGCTCCAGGCCATTGAAAGATCCTGTCTCAAAAGATGTAGACAGCTCTGATGAGGATGATACCCAAGGTTGTCCTCTGGCTTCTACATGTATGTATATATGCATAAACCTGCTTACACATGAGCACAAACACATGAGTATTAATAAAAAATAAATAAATGTTAGGGAGCAGCCTTGGAAAAGAGCTGACTCATTTAAGTATTAAATCAATTTTCAACTGTGAATCTGGCCAAGAACCCATGGCTGGGGAGCTCAGAGGCCTCAGGGACCAACCGACTACTATTATTTTGCAAAATGGATATAATATCAAACTGCCCCTTGAATACTTAATCTTTATCCCCTTTGATGAACGTAGCTCTCAGCCATCAACAGAGAAGCTTGTGTTTGCAGTGGGAGGAAGGTGACACAGAGTGCAGAGAGGAAGTGACAATTAAGTTCTCACCCATAATGAGAAGTATATTTCACAAACCCCAAGACTCAGGGACCATCCTAAAAAGACTGTAAGAGTTGAAGACTGTTGGGGGTGGAGGATGATATGAAATGGCATCTTATGAACATGACAGTCTCATTGTACTCATGGACTCACAGGAGCCATGGCTACCTGCACAAGCCCTGCACAAGATCAAGCCAGTTGAATACTAGCATGGGGCAGGGGAGTTCATGAGTCCCTACCTCTACCTGAGTTCTTACAATGATAGCTGCTAATGTTTGTTTTTGTTTTTTTTTTTCAGGAATGTGATCCTGGTAGGTTGATCATGATTTGGGGAGATGGCATTTGAGGATCCAGAAGGAGGGTAAATATGATCAAAATATTTTGTATATATGTATTGAATTTTCTGCGAATAATATTTTTCATATCCCAAGACATAAATCAAATTTCAAAACAGCCTGTCTAACATAATACCTTTTATTCAAAGTCATACACAGCTAAATTTTGTGCATATGGCCTAGAAATTTCTTTCTTAGGAAAATAGTTAATAAACAAGGCTTTCAAATGTTCACAAAAATATACGATCCTAGAGTATTTTCAGCAGTGCTATTGAGAATAGCTCCAAACTGGAAACGATCCAGATGCCCATCAATAGTAGCCTGGATAAATAAATTATGACACGGACTGAGAAATGCCATATCAGTAGTGAACAGCCTGTAAACACAGGGCAGGGGTAGATCTTTACAAATTACATGAGAGAAGAATGATGAAGACAAATTCATCTTTATGCTTATATATAACAAACTTAAAAATAGACCAAGGTAGCCTCTGTCACTAGAAGTCAGTATAGTCCTATAGCTTCAGTTGGTGAGGAGTGGCTATCTTAGTCAGTGTTCTATTTTATGTAAAGACACACCATGACCATGGCAACTCTTACAAAGGAAAACACTCAGTTGGGGCTGCCTTACAATTCAGAGGCAGACTTTAGTCCATTATCATCATGGCAGGAACCATGGCAGAATGCAAGCAGACATGGTGCTGGAGAAAATGCTGAGAGTTCTACATCTTGATCCGCAGGCAGTAGAAGTGAAAGTCACTCTAGGCCTAGCTTGAACATCTGAGACCTCAAGGCCTGCCCCACAGTGACATACTTCCTGCAACAAGCCACACCTACTTCAACAAGTCCATACCTTCTAATCCTTCTAATCTTTTCAAATGGTCACACTCCCTGATGACTAAGCATTAAAATATATGATCTCATGGGGGTCATTCTTATTCAAAGAGCCTCTGTTCTTAGCTTCATCAGAGAAGCTTCTTACTGAAGCCAGAAGATGGGAGATGTACAGCAAAACATGTCTTCTGGAAGCAACATAACCATTGTGTTCATGGACCATTGCAGTTGTGGTGATCTGCACAAGACCTGCCCAAAGCACCATCAACATTTCATCAGGATGGGAGAGGAGCTCATTAGACCGTCACCTCCCACAAGGGATTATTGCAGTTAATGGTTGTTGGGGGAGGAAGTGTCATTTTTCTCAGAGCCATTGATAAATAGACCCTACCACAACCACACTCAAGCAAGTCAGTCTAACCTCATTGGAACACATAGAAAAAGAAAATGTGAAGGCAGGAGGGATTCTAATGGGAGAGATTGGAAGAGCTGTCTTAGTCAGGGTTCCATTGCTATGAAGAGACACCGTGACCACACAACTCTTACAAAGAAAAACATTTAATTGGGGATGGCTTACAGGTTCAGAGGTTCAGTCCATTATCATCATGGTGAGGAAGCATGGCAGCATCCAGGCATACTTGGTGCTGGAGGAGCCCAGAGTTCTACATCTTGATCCGCAAGCAGAAGAAGGAGACTGTGTAACTGGGTATAACTTTAGCACATATACCTCAAAGCACGCCTCCACATGACATACTTCCTCCAACAAGGCCACACCTCCTAATAGTGCCCCTCTCTATGGGTCAAGCTTTAAACACAGGAATCTATGGGGGACAAACCTATTTATACTACCACAGGAGGATAGAGGGAAATGGGGGTGGAAATGACTAAACCTTGTTATATAAATGCACTTAAAAATAAAATAAATCTCTGGCTAGAGAGATGGTTCTATGATCAGGAGCAGCAGTTCCCAGCACCTACACGGGGTAGCTCACAACCACCTGTAACTTCCAGGAACCTAATGCTCTCTCCACTTCTCCATGGGCACTGACTGCATGTACATACATATACTCAGATACATACAAGTAAAATAAAATGAAACAAGTCTCTTTTTTTAAGTTATAAAATAAATAAAAGTGTGAAGTGGGACAATTAACTAATAAAAATAAGCACTGGAAAGCTGGTCGGATCACAGGGGGCTTGTCAGAAAGTGATAGATAGATTTTTCTCCTGTAAAGTGAACTCGAGTTTATAAAAAAAGAAAAAGTGAAAAACAGCATCTATCCAAAGGCTAAAGTGCTGGGCAATTTCTGTTGATTCTGTTTTGCTGAAGCTAATCCCAAAATTCATTTTAAGAAACAGATTATTAGAGGATTATTGAAATACAACAAACTGCATGTAAAGTTCTAGACTGCTTCAAACTAAATGCATACATATGCACACACATACACATATGTACACATACACACATATATACAAATACATACATAGATACAAACACACACATACACATATACACACAAACACACACATGCACACATATACACACATACATACAAAGCACACATATACACAATACATTAACATAGATAAAACACACACATACACATATACACAAACACACACATATACACAAACATGCACACATATACACACATACATACAAATGCACACATGTGTGCACACATATGTACAAAAACACACATATATACATACACACATGGACACAAAACGCACATACAGATACATAGACACACACACAAATACATGTGATGGATGATTTTGAAGATTCTGATTCTGCAGTTTTCACCTCCCAAGTATTGGGAATATGGATATGCATCACCATGGTTTATGCTGTGCAGGGAATAGAGCCAGGGTCATGTGCTACTAAACATTCTACGAACTGAGCCCCAGCTCTACTTTAATTTGGTAAGCTTTTGTCTGTGTGCATACTCATATCACATCAGATGGTAAATGTATCTATATCTCTTTATTATTTCTTCCTTTCACCTCCCTATTGTCTCTGCTCACCTGCAAGAATCATGATAGTTGGAATTTGAGGGACATGGATTTTTGTATGTCCACGTTTATCTGCTCTCCCCACCCCCAATGCTGGTGATCAAACACTAAGCTACAACCCTAGCCCATTATTTGGCTTCTTTGGGGAACAAAAGGAACAAGGTCTTATCTATCCCAGACTGGCCTCCTATTCCCTATGTAGTCAAGGATGACCTTGAATTTACAATCCTCCTGCCTCCACCTTCTCATTGGCAGGATTATAGGATGCTAGCTCTCTGGGCAGGCATTCTATCAAGTGAGCCACATCTGCCACCCTAGTTTCCTTATCTCTTTATAGTTACAGAAATAAAGAGGAAGGTATAATCTTGAAAAGCTCTAGAAACTTCCAGAGGTGAAGCTTAGCTGAAAAGAGTTACTGGGGACAAGTCTTCCACAAGTCTCTCAGTCTCTCAGTATCTCTCTCTCTCTCTCTCTCTCTCTCTCTCTCTCTCTCTCTCTTCTTTTTCTTCCTTCCTTCCTTCTTTCCCTCCTTTTCTCCTTCCCTCCTGAGATTTCCAGTCCACCCTGAGGTAAGCAACCTCTACCACTGCCCCTGCCGCCGTGATGCTTCGCCTCCTTACAGGCCCAGAAGAACTGAAACCTCCCAAAGCCTGAGTCAAAGTAAATTCTTCACAAAAATGTAAACGCAGAAGTGTGAGGGGGTAGCTGAGAGGAGAGAGAAACCAGCCCAGTGGGAGAAAGGGGTAACGGAGCAAATCTGATCAAAACACAGTATATGTGTTTGAAAATGCCATGAGACCTATTGTTATATATAATTAACATGTGCTAAAAATTAAACAAAAACATTTAGGAACCGTCAAGATGGCTTAGCAGGTAAAGGTGTGTGCCACCAACCTTGCCCACCTGAGTTCCATCCCTGAACCCACATGGTGGAAGGAGAGAACTGACTCCAGCCAGCTCTCCTCTGTCTTCATATGTGTGCTGGGGCAGTGTGCCTCCCTCATACAAATAAATAAATAAAATGTAAAAATAAATACATAAATAAGTGTTTAAAAGTTTTTTTTTTTTTAATTCCTTCCTGAAGTTGCTTTTCTCAGGACTTATGTTACTGGGAGGAAAAACAAAGAGAGCCATTGAGTCTTCAGTGTGTTATGTTAATGATTTAAATTTAATTATTCAAATAAAGTTGCAATTAATAGTCATGTTAGAGTCTTCATATGAACACACACATTCAGTTGTTTAGCTAAGTATCTAGCTTTTTAAACTAGTTAAATATCTAGAAATGGAAAGCATGAGATAAAACAGATAAACATTTGACTGTGTGAAAATTTGCCAAATTGTTACATAAAGCAACCAGAACATTCTATATCTCCCTCCCAGAATAGCTGGTGCTGCCACATTCAGGGTTCCCTTCCTTCTCTAAAGGATAAAACTCTCTAGAGACACCCTCAGACACATCTAGAGGTGTGTCTTCCAGGTGGTTCTAAATGCAGTCACTTTAACAGTGAAAGTTAACATTTCAATTTTGTTATTAAATTTAAATTTTAATATAGTTCCAGTAGCTCCACTCTGCCCAAAACACTAGCTATTTGCTATTCCGTCTTCTAATAAAAATTATGTGTATGAGTGTTTTGCCTATATGTACGTCTCTGCACCATGAGTGACCCTGGTACCCAGGGGAGCGAGAGAGGGTGCTCAATTACTCAGGATTAGTTTTAAGAATAGTTGTGCGTCATAGTGGTCGCAGGAGCATGAAGGTTGCTTGTTCACCTCCAAGAAAAGGGCTTCCCAGTGCTCAGCACTCTCTCTGTCTTAATCACTGTTCTATTGCTCTGAAGAGACACCGTGACCAAGGCAAGTCTTATATGAGAAAGCATTTGATTGTGGGCTTGCTTACAGTTTCAGAAATTTAGTCTATTATCTTTATGGGGGTGGGGCATGGCAGCATGAAGGTAGGTGCTAGAGCAAGTAGCTAAGAACTACATTCTGATCCATAGACAGAGAAAGAGAAACTCTTGGCTTGGCATGGGCTTTTGAAACTTCAAAGCCTACCCCCAGTGACACACTTCCTCCAACATGCCATACCTCCTAATCCTTCTAATCCTTTCAAATAGTATGGCTCCCTGGTGACTTAAGTATGCCAATATTTGAGCCTATGGAGGTCATTCTTATTCAAAGCACCACATCCTTTTTATTCAGTTGGCATTCTAGCCCATGAGCTGGTGCTGCCCAGTTCTTTCCTTCACAGTTAAACCTCTCTGGAGGCACCCTCACAGAACCACTCTTTCACCACTGCGATCAGGGGGAACCTTGCAAACATGACAACTTGAGTTTGAACCCCAGAACCTACTGTGGCACACATCTGAAATCATAGAGGGTGAGACAGAGAGACAAGCAATAAGCAAACTGCCATGTGTGTGTGTGTCCCAGCTGGTTCTAAGTCCAGTCGAGTTAACAATGAAAGTTAACCATCACAAGCACTGTTCTGGAAAGATGTGAATGGGATTGCTTACAGTAAAGAAAAGAAAGACTTGCTCTGAAATTTATTCCTCGGCCTGGAGAGATGGCTCAGTGGTTAAGAACATTTGTTATTCTTACAGAGGACCCAAGTTCAGTTCCCAGCACCTACATAGGGCAACTCTCAGGCATCTATAACTCTGACTCCAGGGGATCCAGCCCTCTCCTGGCCTCTGTAGGTAACTTCACTCATACACACATACCCGCTGACACATATGCACAAATAAAATCTTTTCAAAATGGAAAAAGTGGTTCCTACCCGTGAGATCTGTGGAAAGAAAACAAACAATGTTATTGTCACAGCTTTCTCCCACATGTATAGTGTCACTTTTGAGGGGTAGGTGTTAAACAGCTAGGTGGGGGTATAGCAGCCAGCCCTGCTGATCGATTGTTTAAACATTAATTCCAGTTCCTAATGCGTAATTACAACCTGGGTGTGACCAGAGAAGGATGCAAAGACTCTTTCACCACTACGATTGTGGGGAACCTTGCAAACATGACAACCTGAGTTTGAACCCAGAACCTACTGTGGCACACATCTGAAATCATAGAGGGATGAGACAGAGAGACAAGCAATAATCAAACTGCCATGTGTGTATAAATTGTAATGTGAGCCAAGGACAAAAATAAATGAGAAGAAAAACTTAAAGAGGAATGAACTTGGTGAGCAGGGAAGGATGGGTAAGATCTGAGAGGAGTTGGGGGAAGGAGGTGAAAAAATAGGATCAAAATACACTGTACAGATGTCTCAAAGGCTAGGGAAAGAGATGGAGAACCAGAAAAATCATGACACAGGCCGAAGAGATGACTCTATGAATCGAAGTGCTTTCTGCACAAGTGTAAGGATCCAAGTCCAGACTCCCAGAACGTAAAAAGCCAAGGTGGTCACGTGTGCCTATAACTCCAGCACAGTGGGAAGCAGAGACGGGAGGCTAAGACATGAAGCCTAGCTCCAGTAAGAAACTTCATCTCTGTGGAATCTATTGAGACTGACAGTGACAGAAGACATGTGATGCTTCCCTCTGGCTTCCAAACATGTACACATGGACACATGCACTCCCCCACACATGTGCATACCACACATACCACATTCACACATGAAAACACTAAATGTATACACACAGACACACCCACAAAGACAAGACACAAAAGGCATCCATGCATCACAAATGTCTGTGCACTCAAGTGAACAAAAGCAATCTAAGGCTGGAGAGAATGGATATGCTGTTAAGAGCACTTCCTGTTCTTCTTAATGACTTATGTCCGTTTCCGGCAGCCATGTTGGGTGGCTCAACCACCTGTAACTATGGTCCAGGAGATCCAACACGCTCTTCTGGCCTCTGCGCTCACTCACATGTACATTCTTATAATTAAAATATAGCAAATATTTAAGCAACCATCTGTAAAGCTACATACTATAGTGATACCGTGGAAAAGGCAAAACTAGAGAGGGGACCAAGAGAACCCGGGACTAGGTGAAGCTCAGGTCCTTTTTCAGGACAGAGAAAGCATACTCTACACCACTGTAACTATGGGTTCATAGCAATATGCATTTCTGTAAACTCACCAAACTGCACCCGTGTTTACTTGAATGAGTGCCAATTTTTAAAGTAATTAATTGATTAATTAAAAAGTAATAATGTTGTTTTTTTTTTTTTAAACAAAATCTCAATCATTCAATTTTATCATTGAAGACCCAGGAGCCAGACAATGAGGTGAAGGCCTGCTATCTCAGAGAAGCAAAGAAAGCACCCAGCTTTCCTCCTCAGCTGATGTCCCACCAGGAACGATCTTCTCTCATGCCATCTCAAAAAAACCCAAACAAACAAACAAAACAAATAAACCAAAAACAAACAAACAAAAAACCTTCAAACTGAATGTCCCTCCCTTCTACTTCCTGTGCATCATCCATCTGTCCTCCCAACTCCCTCTTACTCTCTCTGTTTTTTCTTAATAATCCTATGTCTACTTCCTGTCAACTGGTTGTTGCTCCGCCTCTTGACTATGATTGACTTTATTTAATCCTGTTTACGTATTTGTGTAGAGGCTTCTGGATTAAAAGTATGTGCTAAGGCTGAGCCACACCACAACTTTAGACAGGTTTTTCCAGGAAATAACACCATCTTGGGGCTCACAGTGTGATCAAATATCCTGCAATAATTTAAGGCTGGGGGACCATAGCAATGCAAGCCTGCAATTCCAGAGGCAAGAAGATCATTGGATCAAGTTCCTCCTCAGCTACAAAGGCTGAGGCCCGCCTGGGCTACATGAGATAATACCCCCTAGAAGCTAACAAATTCTAAAGCATTTAAAAGCTCAAACAAATTGGGATCCAAAGAGAATCAAGTTCATTTGTACTGCAGGCATATAAAATGACCTCACTGAAGAGGGCAGGAGGAAAGTGAAACTCAAATAGCTTTGGAAACAGACCGCTGTGTAAAGCCAAATGCAGTGAAAGCTGGACCGGGCATCATCGCAGTTGATGCGCAGCTGATGAAGTCAGCTCCTGTGGGTGATGACGTCATGGTTCTCCAGACATTGTGGATATACTAGGCCTCCATTAAGTAAATGGATGGTGGATGGTCAGAGCCAAATTGCTCTGCGTTGGAGTAGGAGTCTATAGTTTAGCACAAAGAAAGGATTCTAGAATGATCCGTGTAGTAGTGGAACGGGGAAACAACACAGATCAATGTTTTAAGTCAAGGTAAGTATATGTTGAAATCTGTGTGGATTGTAACTATGTGGGGCTTGGTATACATTCATGTTTCTTGGTCCTATTAGCTGAGAGGGCCTAGAAGTTATAATTGTCCCATAGCAACAAGCACACCTAGCACCAAGATCTTGGCTTCTGATCCAATTCTCTAATCAAAGAAACCAGGACAAGGGTCTGGGGTGATGGCCCCATTAGTAATGTTTGCTATGAATCATGGAGACCTGAGTTTGATCACTGCAACCTACAGTTTAAAAAGCTGGGCATGATGGTGCACGCTTGTAATCCTCTTTATAGGCAGATGGAGAGAAGGGTCCTCTGGGATTTGGCAGACAGCCAGCTCACCTCCCTGATGAATTCTAAGACAGTGAGAGACCCTGTCTCAAATTAAGCAAGATAGAGGGCACCTCAGGCTGACCTCTGACATCACAGGTGCTTGAATATGGGCACATCATGCATGAGAGTGCACATGCAAAAACGTACACACCAGAAAAACATAAACAAACCAGGCTAGGAATGTGTAAGAACAGGTTGAAATATCTGTGGTACGTCAAAATTAAACAATACTGGAGATGTTCCCCTTTGCACTGATAAAAAACAATCCAAAGAGCAGAGTTGTCCCATCAGGGTACAATGTGTGACTTTTGCCCACAAATCTTGGCTGTTAAGTCTTGTGTGTCTCTAAAAATCAAATCTTAACCTAAGAAATACTTGGCCAAATACCACTTAAATGGGAGACTTTGAACCAGGTAGAATGCTGGCCTATAACCCTAGCACTCAAGAGTTGGAAGAAGAAGGACCAAGAGTTCAAAGTTATCCTCAGCTACATAGCCTGGGCTACACATTACCTGTCTCAGAAAACCAAAATATGTAAGTAGTAAAATTAGCTCCAATTTAATACTTGCTAAAATACCATTACTCTGGTCTAATGTTGGGGGGGGGTGTTGAAATCTTTGGATGTTAGAGGGAGTCAGAGGGAAACCATTCCTGTAGGTCACTTTCCTAAAGAAGGGTAGATGTGACTAAGACACCATCGATAGTGGGGTGGCATACACCTGTAACCCCAGTTCTCAATTACTGAAGCAAGAGGATGATGGTAAGTTTGAAACATAGACAGGGTACCAAAACAAGGGAGAGCTAGAGGAAAGGAGGGAGGGAGGGAAGGGAGGAGGAGGGAGGGAAAAGGAAGGAGGGAGGGAGAGAAGGAAGGAAAGAGGGAGGAGGGAAGGAAGAAGAGAAAGAAGAACAAGAGGAAGGAAGAAAGGTCAAAGGAAGGAGTGGAGGATGAGGAGAGAAAGTGGAGGAGGGAGGGGGAGGGGAGAGAGTGAGGGAATGAAGAATGAGGGAGGGGAGGGAGGACTGACTGGTGGTCACCCTATGCGGTTACTACTACTATTTCCCATTGCCTTACAGTCATGTGTTATTTTTAAGTACTATTTACTCTTAGTTCTACAGCTCCTCGGGTGTGCAACCATCCCCAGGACCACTCCAACATCTTATTAGTTAGTCCACCACTGAAGACTCGCATGTCCTTTTGTGCCACACGCTTGTTTAATGCTTTGAGACAGCACTAAACTATAATTGATTTTCTCTGCTGTTACCTTAAATGTTCTACTCTGCCTTTAGAAGACATAATTCACAGGCCTGATAGTCTCGACAAAGAAATCCATGCATTAAAAGAGCCTTTAAAATACTTTCTTTTTCGATTCTAACAAGATTCCTTTTGCTTTGTTTTTACTTTTGTTTTCTTAAGACTGGGTCTCATGTAGCCCAGGACTGGCCTCAAACTTGCTATGTAGCTAAAAGTTATCTTGAACTCCTGATCCTCCTGCCTCCACCTTCAGAGTACTGGGTTTCAGGTGTATGATACCAGCAATAGTCAGCTTGCTAAGATTTCTTGGTACATTGTAATCTTCCCCACATTGAAACTCTCCAGTTACTCCCAAGTCCACAACACATACACACACACACACACACACACACACACACCCCTACCCCTCCCAGGTGTTAGTGAGATAAATGTATAAGTCAGTAAACTGTCCCCTCTTGCCTTCACCAACCCTAAAGGAGGGTGACTTGGTCATAGATACATATTGAGAGAGGACAGTGACCCCCAGAGTCCCAAATATGGACTTGAACTAAAGCCACGGAGGACTGGCAAAACCAGAAACACACTCCAAGCTCCATAGGACTCAAAAGAATCTACCCAACTCTTCAGTCACGTCGTGGTGGTAAGAGGCTGAGGTCAGGCAAGAGAATCATGAAGAAGAATCTGAGTTTCCTTTAGGGGAACGTAAGAGCCAGAGGTCAGGGTGGACTGCTGCAAAACCATCTTCCGAGCACATGAGATCCTTGCACACAGGAATGCACAGCAGCTGTGAGTGCCTTCTTAGACCTACAGAAGACCAAGCCAATCAGCTTGGGTCCATTTGCTTCCAGAAAGCACCCCGTTAAGATGTTCATGTTGACTGGGCCCAGGGACGGAGCAGATCCCGGGCGGCAGCTCTGCACTGAATCTCACAAAACCCGGCAGAAGTGGGGACCCAGGAGCTCTAACCCAAGCAGTATCTCAGGTAAAAATGAAACACCCGTGATGTCTGCTGGTAGAAGCTGTAATCCTGATGCTGGCCTCCAGACTTATACTACTCAGACCTTTGATGGGCCATTGACAAGGACACCAAACAGCTAGAGATTGACATCACTAATCTGAAGAAATCCTCATTTCGATGTCTGAAATGATCTCCAAAAATTGCAAAGGACTTTATGGACTTGAATTACTCTTCTACAATAGAAAAGACTGTGTACACCCCTTGACTGTGTACAGCCCTTAAAGAAGAATGTTGCCCTTACATAGACAAGACAGGGATGGTTAAAGAGAACATGAAAAAGGTCAGAGAAGGCCCAGAGAAAAGACAGAGAGAGAAAAGAGAAGATGAGAGCTGGTACAAGGACTGTTTTTCAACCTCTCCATGGTTGTCAACCCCACTTCCTCCCATCTTGGGACTATTAATTGGGTTACTTTTGTGATTCTTTTGGTCCCGGGCCTTAAATAGGCTGACTAACTTTGTGATACAACAGATAGATAATTTGGTAGCAAAACCTATTCAGATACATTATCAAAAGTTAGCTATGGAGGACCACGAGACTCAAGATGAGGTTGTTACTTTATCCAGGGTGTTCCTCAAACCCATCTCCACCCAACCTAAAAGAGGGGACTCAGACCCCTAGACCAAGCAGAGAGAGGCCACCCAGAACCCTCTCTGACTGGTGATCTGAATTCTTGCTTAGGCTGCGAGGCTAAGCACTGCAAGGGAATATAAATAAAACTTAAAAATATCTATCTGGGTTCCCTGAGGGACAAGCCTGACTGCATAGGGGTTGATGTCAAAAGTATCCCCTCTCCAGGAAAAAGACATCGGGATGGGTATGGCCCTCATGCCTCACTGGACAACAGACAGGAGGACCGGAGTCATTACAAGGTCCCTTTCAATTATTGGAGGTCAGGCCTCTATCCCGTCTTCCAAGAATAGAATCGACCAAGGCCCTTCTATACTTAGAGAAGGGAGGAGATGTCAGGAGCAGCCCTGCATATACACTAAAGGCCTAAAATCAGCCATAGGCCTAAAGTCAGCAATAGGCCTGACATACATGCATGCTAACACAAAGTCTTGGGTCTCTGTGGAAAAACACTGAAAACAGAAGGCTATAAGCTATTGCAAACAGGCAGCTTCTGAGGAAATTTACCAGACCTAGTAGTCATAGGTCTTATAAATAGGCAGCCTCACTGGACAGTACCAACTTAGATAAGGACAAATGAATCATAGGCAGAGCCATAGTGATCTGTTCCCTGAACCTACACCCAGCTGATACCCTGTTCTGAAAGGTATCTGTACTCCCCCTGAACACCTATGCTCCGGTGCCATTCCCTTCCCCACATCCTGCCTTTTTGTGTTTATAGCCTCTGTGTAAATAAGCAAATTACGATGTGATTTAAATAACTAAATAAATAAAAATAAATTAAAAAAAAAAAAAAGATGTCCATGTTGAGGTGGATGATCCCACACCCATGCACATAAGGACAGCATTGAATAGACTCAGTGGGCTACGAAAGAGGATATGACGTGGAGAAGAGGGTGTGGCAGGGTTATGGGGTGGAGCTGAAGAAGAAGTAGAGGTTGAAATGATCAACATATGATCAATATGTGTGTGAAATTATTAAAGAACAGTTCAAATATATTTTTAATGCATTGAGGTTGGAGAACTGGCTCGGCTGTAAAGAAAGGTACTTGCTACTCTCACAGAAGACCTGCGTTCAGTTCCCAGCACCCATACCTGACAATTACATGTGCCTGTAACTTCAGCTCCAGTGTTCTCCTCTGGCCTCAGCAGGCACCTGTGGACATACCCATAAATACACATCATTCAAAAATAAAAATAAATCTAAAACATAAAGTGGACAAGGGGTAAAAGAAAGACTTTGGTGAGCCCAGGTCACAGAATTGAGGGTATGGTAGAAGAAGAATTTCTGCATTTTGTCTAGCTCAGCTGTCACGGGTTCTGTGGTGTTGAGGACGCATGCCTTGGCTGCACCTGCAGTTCTGTCCTTCCCAGAGGACGACGCTCTTGACCCTGAGCGCTCATGCTCATTTCCGTCAAGATCAACTCCATTAAGAAGCAAATTCAAGTACTTCCTCTCTCTAGTCTCTTGCCTCTCCACTTCTGTGTCCCCTGTCCTCAAAAGCCCTGTCCTTTGATGAGCCAGTGCAACTGCTCTGGAGAGCAATTGACAAAGTTAGGAAAAGAGGAAGATGTGTGTGTGTGTGTGTGTGTGTGTGTGTGTGTGTGTGTCTGTCTGTCTGTCTGTCTGTCTGTGAGCATGTGTGTATGTTCATGTGTTTGTGTATGTGTGTGTAGTGTGTATGTGTCTGTGTGTGTGTTTGTGTGCATGTGTCTGTGTGTCTATGTGTGTATCTGTGTGTGTCTATGTGTGTGTGTGTGTTGATGCCAGTAGTATACACATTCACATGTGTGGATGCACACATATGTGGGAGTGAGCATGCTCACATGCACATGCCTGTAGAGGGCAGACATCAGCTGCAGACGCCATTCCATGGGTGCCATCCACCTTATTTGATTCTCTTTAATTCTTAAATGACATTTATCTGTCTAGTGTGTGTGTGAGTTCATCCAGGTTCTAATGTGGAGGTCAGACAACAACTTGTACAAGACAGTTCTCTCTTCCTACCATAGGATTGAACTTGGGTCATCCGGCTTGCAGTAAGTGACTTTACCCACTGAACCATCTTGCCAGACTTCTTACCTTGTGACTACTATTTTATATCATTGTGGTTGTTGTCGTTGTCTCTCACTGGACCCAGGGCTCACTAAGGTGCCTGACTAATGAACCCCAGGAATCCATTTCCCCATCCCCACAGGTCTAGCCCTGGGATTACAGGCATGTACCACAGCACCAAGCTTTAGGTAGGAATTTTAGATTTAACTCAAGTCCTCGTGCTTCCATGACAAGCACTTCACTGAGCTAATTCCACAGTCCCAGGGTAGACTTTTTTGTCCCAGATATTTTGCTTCTGAAAAATGAATCTTTAGTATATGTGCACAAGTTCATAAGGATAGGCTCACAAAAATAGTCATTGCACTACTGCTTGTGACAGAGCAGAGGAATAAAGAAAAAGAGAGAATGAGAAAGGTGACATTGAGAGGCACCAATGGGGACACTTGGTTAACTAAATCACCATATGTCTTAGTTGGGTTTACATGGCTGTAAAGAGACGCAATGACCAAGACAACTCTTACAAAGGACATCATTTGATAGGGGCTGGCTTACAGGTTCAGAGGTTCAGTCCATTATCATCAAGGCAGGAAGCATGGCAGCATCCAGGCAAACATGCTGGAGAAGGAGCTGAGAGTTCTACATCTTGATCCAATGGCAGACAGAAGGAGACTGTCCTTTGCAGGCAACCAGGAGGGTCTTTTCTTTATTAGGCAGAGGTTGAGCACCAGGAGACCTCAACAATGATATAATTCCTCCAGAAAAGCCATACCTATTCCAACAAGGCCACACCTCCTAATAGTGCCACTTCCCATGGCCCAAACATATTCAAATCACCACATTACATAGTAGAAAAGAATGTTGTCAGGGGCAGGGAGATGGCTCCCCATATGCATACTGGAGGAGCAGAATTCAGACCTCAGAACCCACATAAATTCTGGGTGGGTGTGACAGCTTTCCAGTAATTCTAACCTTAGAAGATGAAGACCAAGGATTCCCCAGAGCAAGCTAGCTAGCCAAGTAGATATATGAGTGATCTCTGACTTAGACTGAGACCCTGCCTCAAAGACTAGGATGGAAGAGTAATGGGGGATGGTTCCTGACAGCAGTCTTGGGCCTCCATAAATATGTGCACTCACATGCATGCACACCCAAACACACACATGTTTCCATACTTGCAAACATGCAAAGACACACACACACACACACAAGTGTATGTCTCTGAGATTGCAGACACAGCCTGATCTTAGATTTTTCCCTAATACATAAATTTAACCCATTTCCCTTATGATCTTGTTAAGCTGATAAGGAAACCATTATCCATCTCTTTCTCTCCAACATCCATATAGATCTAAATGGTGCCTTGATGAGTAAAAGCATGTGACCAGAAAATACCAGCTATGTTTCTTGGTTGGAGATAGGGATTGTGGTGATTAGCTTTCACTGTCAACTTGCGACAACCTGGGATCACCTGGGAAGAGAGAGTCAATGAAGGGTTGTCTGGATCAGGTTAGCCATCGGTACACCTGTGGAGGATTTTCTCCGTTAGGTTCATTGAAGTAAAAAGACCCACCTTGAATATGCATTCCCTGTTTAGGATTGGTCTTTTAAAAAGTAGAGAACACTAGCTGAGCAGTTAACTGTGGCTCTTGGCTGTGCAGATAATATGACTAGTTGGCTGCATCAAGCCCCTACTGCTGTAACTTCCTCCACAATGGTGGACTTGGGGGTTTGGGGTAGAAGGATCAGAAGTTCAAGGTCATCTTTGACTACGTAACACATAGCAAATCTGACGCCAGCATAGGATACACAAGACCATGTCTCAAATAAATAAATAGCCACATACATACATATATACATACACACACATAGACATGCATACATACTTACACACAAACACAGAGAGAGAGAGAGCTAGACAAATGAGGAAAGGGAATGATAGTGCAGTCAGTAAAATGGTTGTTGCCTTGCAAACATGAGGATCAGAGTTCAATCCCCAGCACCCACATAAAAAGCCAGGTTTGGTGACATGCACTTGTAATTCCAGTACTGGGATGGTAGGGAGAAGCAGATTTCTGGGACTCACTAGCTGGCCAACCCAGCCTAATCATCAAGCTCCAGGCTAGTAAGAGATTGTGTCTCAAAATACATGGAGACAGCTCCTCAGTAATGACACTTAACATTGCCCTCTGTCCTACACACACACACACACACACACACACACACCAAAACTCCACTGTCCAGACCTAGTCCTTCTATTACAATTCAAGATGAATGAGAGATGCTTCATCTTGCTCCCGTGCCTTGTGCTACACATGCTCTGGTGAAAACAAGCTTCCTTGGAGATGCTCCATGCCCTAGCATCCTTGTTAGTTCTGATGAGTTCGGTACTACTGAGCCAAGCACTGGGGGAGAGAGAGCGGCACTCAGTGGAGGGACCATGGAGCCCTACTTGTCGTGTTAAATTTGAGATCAAGAGCAGAGGGGATGAATGCATGATTGATTGCTCCTATGGAGGAATCAATGTGATAGATTCATATTGATGAAGGAAAAAGAGACACAAAGAGAAAAGATGAGGGTGGCCCTCCAAGAAGCAACTGGAGTTGTTGACATCAACCTAGCAACCAAGGCCAGCTTAGCAACTGGGCAAGAAGGAATTGAGTACCTTCAGCCTCTTGCTGTGTAAGACCATAAGGCCATGGGGCAGTTTTGGGGACCTGTTTATCAAGATATTCTTTATCAAAGCTATTTAGAACAGGGGTGGGAGGGAGAAATAGAGAGAGAAAGTGCCCTTTGAATCTCCATTGCTTTGAGAGTCAGCAATTTAATGACTCATACATTCTAGATCCCTGCTTTGTCTACACATTTTCATTTCAAAAAACGAAAAACACTTTGTTTTGGAAGATTGGTTATTTTTAGCTTATATATCAATAGTACGCATCCACTTCTCCCCAGAGAGAACAGCTTCTTCAGATTGGCTCACAGCACCACCCTAGAAGTGGAGCTGTTTGCTAAGCTGTATTTTGTCAAAGCTATTTGCACATCTCTCTGCCCTGTTTTGTTTTTGTTTTGTTTGTTCTGTTTTGTTTTGTTTTGTTTTTTAAGTTCTGCACTACCAACCACCCAGGAGTCACTCAAGACCAGTTCTCTGAAAGTTAGCTTTGTCAACTCATTACAACCTAGCATCACCTGGGAAGAGGGTCTCAGTGAGGGACTAGACTGTCCAGCTCAAGTTGGCCTGTGGACATGCTTGTGGGGATCATCTCATCAATGGCTGTGGGAAGTGCCAACCTACTGTGGGCAGCTCTATTCCCTAGGCAGAGGTCCTGATTGGCATGAGAGTGGAGAAACTCTGTTCGCATTCATTCTCTCTGCTCTTGGCTGTGGATGTAATGTGACTGTTTAAAGTTTTTCTTTGAC
This sequence comes from Mastomys natalensis, assembly GCA_021653895.1. Lineage (NCBI taxonomy): Eukaryota > Metazoa > Chordata > Mammalia > Rodentia > Muridae > Mastomys > Mastomys natalensis. Next base: position 1,951,262 of record JAJTUV010000272.1, read on the forward strand.
ATCTCCATAGTGATGAACTCTGAACTAAGGACTATGAGCTGAAACAAACCCTTCTTCTCTAAGTTGTTTTTTTAGGGGTGTTTTATCACAGCAACACAAATGAAAGTAAAATGGCATCCATGGACAGAAATGGAAGAACAGGTTTTCAGGCTCCAAACCAAGGAGCTAGCACCCTTACAAGTCAGGACAGCTAGCTCTCCAGGGGATCACCCTTGCAAAGGGCTGCACCTTAAATCTTAATATATCAACTTAGTATTGAGCCTTGGAGGTATACAGATGCAATTTCAGCACTCAGGAGAATAAGGCAGGGGGACTGTGAGTTTTATATCAGCCTGGAATACAAAGGGAAAGGGGGAGGGTGGTGAGCAAAGCTTACCCATATTTAAGGTGGGAAAATCCATATTATCTATGGACTGAACCATCCCAAAGACCGAGGTCCCAGACTGAATAAAAAGACAGATGCTATAACAATACCATTCATACTTCTTTCTTCCAAACTGTGAGTGCCATGTGACAAGACACCTCAGACTCCTACCAAAATGTCTTTCCCACCATGGTAGGCCATAGCTCCCAAAATCACGAGCTGAAGTAGTCATTCTTCTCTGAAGTTGTTCTTTGTTGGGTATTTGTCACAGCCACAGCCAAAGTAACTAAACACCTAGTCAAACTTCTCAAGCAGTCATTCTGAGCCCTCTCTTATATAGACTTCCAGCTTCAAGTTCAAAGTCCTCAGGAGGGCTTGCCCTACATGCTCTTGACCAAGGGTTTCTTCAGCTCCTGCCCTTGATTTCTCAAACACTGAGTTATCTTGAAAAATGTTCTGGAATCTAGATAGAGTCATGCAATATCCTGTGCCTATGCCCTCCATGCCTGCATTTTCTCAGCTCTGTGGAAACATTACTAAAAATCAAAAACATCACCCAAAATATTTCCACTTCCCCCCATAAGCTTAAGTTCACACCCTCTACCATAAATACTTCCCACCACTAATATGAACTAGGATGGAGAGATCAAGAGATTCCATTACCAAGAGCCTTGGAAAGATAATCTTAGAACAGACCAATATAAAGAACTCACTGCACTGTAATCTTTGAGGCCAGTATCAGACAGATCTAAAATCTTCCTCTATACAAAAACAGTCTTGAATTTTCACAGTCATGCATGGATGGATTTCTGGGCAAAGAAAAGGAGTAAGTTCAAAACTCAGGGAGTCCTGTGGCTTGATAGCATATGGCCCCCCACATCCTGAATAGACCTCTTCTGTATACAGGGAGAGGCCAGGAAGAACAGAAAGGAGGAGGGCAACAGAGGGTGGGATTGGGAAGGGGTGTGGGGAGAGGAGGAAGAAGAGAGGAAAGAGGGGAGGAAAGGGGAAAGGAGAATGAGGGGAAGGGGAAGTAAAAGAAGAGGTAGAGAAGGGGGTTAAAAAGGAGGTGGAGAAAGAGGAAGAGGAGGAGGTGGAGAAGAAAGAAGAGAAGAAATGGAGGAGAAGGAAAGAGAAAAAGATGGAGGAGGGAGAAATGGGGGTAGCAGACAAAAGAAATGGGGAGGAGGGGAAGGAGATCATGATTGGCCTCAGAGAGACTTGGGTAGGAATTCTGGGTTCTCCTTTGACCTTGTGACCTCAAGCCAGTCACTCAGTACTTTTTTTTTTTTTAAACACTTTTCACCTGTAAAAAAAAAAAAATGCACTTACACAGCTAAGCCTGGTGACACAGACCCTCAAGCTACTTAGGAGACTGAAGCAGGAGGATTTGAGTTCAAGGAGTATTTGGCCTACTGAGTGGGCTTAAGGCAAGTCTGAGCAACTTAGTGAAACCATGTCTTAAAGTAAGAAAAAGAAGAAAGCTTGGGATATAGTTCAATGGTAGAGCAGCTGCCTAGAATCCCCCAGTGAGGGGCTGGGGGCGTGGCTCAGTGGTAGAGCCCCTGCCTAGAATCCCCCAGTGAGGGGCTGAGGGTGTGGCTCAGTGGTAGAGCACCTGCCTAGAATCCCTCAGGGAGGAACTGGGGTCGTGGCTCAGTGGTAGAGCACCTGCCTAGAATCCCTCAGTGAGGGTCTGAGGGTGTGGCTCAGTGGTCAGGGACTTACCTAGGATCTCCCAATTAGGTCTGGTGCTATGACTCAGTGGTAGAGCACTTGTCTAAAATACACCCAGTAAGAGGCTGGGAGTATGCTCAGTGATAAAGCACTTACTTGTCTTAGCACTAGTGAAGGGCTAAGGGTAGAACACTTGCCCAAAATCCCCTAATAAGAACCTGTATAGCACTAGTCTAATACACACAAGATCCTAGGTTCAGTATCCAGTACTCTGTGTATGTGTATGCACGTACACGCACACACACACTTAAAAAGTCCTCATGGGAATATTTGGAGAATTAATTAAAATGACCCATGTAAAGGTTCTGTCTCCAGGCTGTCACTTGCTCTGCGTTCTGCAAGCTACATCTGTTTCATAACAACCCACACCCTCCCAAAAGCATTACTGATAGAGAGCTTGCAACCACACACCTCTTGCCTTGAGCATGAATCTCAGAGTCCATGGAAACCCACCACCTCCAGAATCCACATAAACTCTGCTTCCTTCTGGATAGTTCATCCTTTGGTAAGCCCCCATCCCCACCCCACCTCCACCCCGTACCCCCATGGTGAACTCTTCATAGACTCTCCTCTCTCCCCTGGACCCTGGGCAACACAGGCTCTTAGACCCCACCCCACTCCCCTACCTGGGAGTTGCAAAGCAATCTAGATCCAGGGATTTGGGGTTGGGGGGAGACTTGCCAGGTGGGGAAGTCAGGGGCTGGGCTTGTCCGTGGCTCCTCTCCCCTTTCGGGGGTTTCTTGGTCCCCCTTTGTCTCATTCTCAGGCTTCCCATCTCCAGGTTGCTCAGGCAGCCGCATCGGGGGTCCAGGGTGATGTGGTCAGAGATTTGGGGGTACATCAAAGGAGCATCAGCGAAGACATTGAGACTCTGCAAGGAGTTGACAGAAACTTACTGCCAGAAACAGTACCGAGTGGTTATTTACTCAAAGTCAGTTGCCTAAATAATTCACACCTGCCCTTCCATGTTTACACAGGACAATGGTAGACCCAACCGTGGCACCAGAAATATAATTATAGTACTGACAGATGTTTAGTTATTAATAAGGGCTCAATGTCACCAGAGAATATTATATAACAAACGGATCTGTGCCTCTGGAAGCAACTTTAATCTTTCTAGGTACTTTTCCATTCATACCCTCAGGCTTTGCCTAAGCATAAGTAATATAAAATGAACAATAGCAGATACCAACTCGAGGGCTACTTGCAACAAAGCCCAGCACTTTACATGTGTATTTGCATTAGGGGCGGAGCTCACTGGCGGACACTCACCCAGCGTGTGTGAGACCCTAGGTTCCATCCTTACACCCTTGCCGTCCTCAGTCCTCAGCCGAGGAGGAAGCTTTCCCAGGGCTCAAGGGAGCATGTCCGATATCTCAGCTACTCAGGAGGAAGAGACAGGAGGGCTGTAGACTATAAATCCAAGGTCTGCATAGGCTGCAGAGTGAGTTCAATGCCAGCCTGAGCTGTAGAGCTCAGAGCAGCTTGGGCTACAGAGTGACAGCCTGTTTCAAACTCAAAAGTCAAGGGAAAGCCATGAGATGACTCAGCAGATAAGGGAGCTTGCCGGGCAACTTGAGGTCAAGCCTCCGAATACACACAACAGTGGAGGGAGAGAACAGAATCCACAAAGTTGTCCTTTGACCTCCACGTGTGTTCCATGGCACACTAGCACCCCACACACATATCACGCATGCGTACATGTACAGCATGCACACATACGTGATAATAAATAATTTTTAGGTGAAAAGAGGACTGGAGATATTACTAAGTGATTGGGCTGGAATATCCCAAAGGATGGAACCAGAGTGAGTCCGTTCAGAGAAGAAGCTACTCAAGTTGAGATCACTAAACAAGATGTGTCTGATCAAAAACACACACATACACACACACACACACACACACACACACCCAGCACAAGACACTGTGTTTACCCTGAGTTTCACCACTGATAAATGCTTAGAGAGATCCACATAAGCAGGAATGGTTTATTTTTGGCTCACAGTTTTAGTGGTATCAGTTTGTGATACACTGTGTGTTGCTTCTGGCCCTGTTATAAGGCAGGAAGTTATCATGGCAGGAAGTGATGGAGCAAAGCTGCTAATCCCATGATGGCAGGAAACAGAGAGGGAAGCAGGAAGTGGCCAGGGATTTATTGTGTCCTTCAAAAACCAACTCCTAGTGATGTACTTCTTCAGCTAATTGCTACCCCTTAAAGGCCCACTCCTTTCCAATGATGTCATCAGATTATGACTCTATCATTAATATATTCAATGAAATTGAAGCCTTCAGAATTTGATCATCTCCAAAAAGTCTCAGCTCTGAACACTGCTACACTGGGAACCCTGCCTTGAACATGTGAACTTTTGGAGAGATACTTCACTGCCAAACCATACACATCATTATATAACAAATTTCCTCCAGGCTGAAACAGTCTAGTCCAGAGGAAAGCTCCTGAAGACTCAGGAAGTAAACAACCAGCAAGTCTCAAGATGTCTCTGAAACTTAGCAGATTCATAAGGCTCTTCTTCTCTAGTCAGCTTTACCTTTCAACCTTACATAGCCTAGGGTCACCAAAGAAGGAAATTTCAGTTGATAGATTACCCAGATGAGGCTGGCCTGTAAGCATGTTTGTGGGAGATTATCTCAATTGTTAATGGGTGTAAGAAGGACCAAGCCCACTGTGGGCAGTACCATTCTCTGGGCTGTTGGTCTTGAGCTCTAGAAGAAAGTCAGCTAAGCTTGCTTGCACAACCACAAACAGCATATTTTTCATGGTTTCTGCTTCAAGTTCCTGATTTCATGCAATAATAAACTGTAATATAGAAGTATGAGCCAAAAAGCCCTTTGCTCACTGTCTTAGGGTTTACTGCTGTGAGCAGACACCATGACCAAAGCAATTCTTAAAAGGACAACATTTAATTGAGGCTGGCTTACAGGTTCAGAGGTTCAGTCATCAAGGTGGGAACATGGCAGCATCCAGGCAGGCATGGTGCAGGGGAGCTGAGAGTTCTACATCTTCATCTGAAGGCTGCTAGCAGAATACTGGCTTCCAGGCAGCTAGGGTGAGGGTCTTAAAGCCCACACCCACATTGACACACCTACTCCAACAGGGCCACACCTACTCCAACAAGGCCACACCTACTCCAACAAGGCCACACCTCCCAATAGTGCCACTCCCTGGGCCGAGCATATACAAACCATCATACTCACTACCGTTGCTTTTAGTCAGCATGTTTCATCACAAAAAATAGAAAGGAAATCTCTCTCTCCTCAAATGATTTAAGCAGTTAGAACCGCTGGGAAGAGGGGGATGTCTGACCTGTAAAGTTGCCTGCAAATTGTACAGTTAGCTTCAGACTCCAACTTTTGTGAGTCGTCACCCATGCTCGGGTAGCTTTTAGTGATGCAGCTATCTTTGCATCACCCATACGCCTGCCAGCCACCCCAATATATCCACTGCGTCAGCAAGTTGGACTGTGGTAGTTTAATTACTCTGGTCTGTCATCAGTTCCCTATCTGGGGTGAACAGACCTTTGTTCACGTCTCCCTGGGAACTGTGTCCTGCCGCAGAAACACACACCAACACCAAATCTCAGACACACAATCATAATACACACCAGCGCCGATCTTCAGACACACACACACACACACACACACACACACACACACACACACACGGGTTTCAGATGCCCACACGTGTACCACAGCCTCCATCTCTCTGGGCACATGCTTAGAGAACAGTGCTGGTTCACACACACACAACAGCACCAGTCAGTCCATGGCAATGAACCCCTAGTCACCTCAGACCTGAATTCAAACTCCTCCTTTGTCTCTCACACACCCAAGTATACCCATATCCCGACACTGCACCCCCACGGCTGACGCCACCGTACGCGCCGTCCCCCACCTGCACGGTGCCACCCCACTCTCTCACATGCCCCCGTGACTCGCTGATTCACATGCACTGACACCCGCTCCCCCACGCACGAGGCACGCATCTAGACTCTCTCAGTCGCCTCTAGTCATCTCGTGAAGTTCAACAGGAAAAACAAATTTTCCATGTGCTGACAGTAGACATTTTTTTTAAAAGTGACATTTTATTTTCAAATCTGGTTTGAGTTGCCAAGGGAGAGCTAGCACCACGAGAGCTATGTGACTGGTGGGAAACACAGGGTTCCAAAGATTTTCAGCTGGCTCCCTTAGGCAGAATCCTTCCCTGACAGGTTCCTCCGGGCTGCGTGGCCACCAGGAAAGAGCTGCTAATGGAATGGAGCTGCAGACCTGGCGGTGGAATAGCTCAGAGCGCTCTTGCAAGGTTGTCCAAGCTCACTGGCATCGGGCTTGAGAGCTCAATCCACTTAATGACTTGGAGCTTGGCCATGCTTCCTCAGGAATATGGCCTCGGGGAAGGCAGCTCCCCATATGGAATAATGGCTCCTGCAGCTCAGGAGGCTTTAGGTACCAGAGAAGCTCCAAGCAAGGAGACCCAACACAGAGCAAAATCTTCCAGCCAGAAGCCACGCCCCCAGGATTCCCTTCTGGCTGCCTGCTCCTAGAACTGTGGGGGGGAGAAGAGGGCATGGCTCAGTCAGTCCAATGTTCGCCCGCGGTACAAGCAGGAGGTCCTGAAGTCAGTCCCCAGAGCCAACATTTTAAAGTTAGGACGAGGGCTGGAAAGATGGCTCAGCAGTTAAAAACACAGACTGCTCATCCAGAGGACCTGAGTTTGATTCCCAGCACCCCCACGGTGATAACAACCACCTGTAAGTCCAGTTCAAGCGGGATTAATGCCATCTTCTGACCTCTGTAGGCACTGAAGGCAGATTACACATAGTGAGTAAACAAACAGGCAAAACAGCCCATACATATACAATTCAAAAAGAAAGGGGTTTTTGTTGTTTGTTTGTTTTTTTTTAGAATATGCTGGTAACCCTGGTGTTGGGGCAATAGAAATGGGACGTCCCTGGGTTCACTGGTCAGCTAGTCTTCTCTACTTTGTGAGTTTCAGGTTTAGTGGAGACCCTGTCTCAAAGAACAAGTCAGGCCAGTGAGATGGCTCAGATAATAGAAGCAATTGTGTATGAAACTGACAACCCGAATTCAATCCCTGAGACTCACAATGACTCTCTTCTCTCCTCTCTCTCCTCTCTCTCTCTCTCTCTCTTCTCTCTTCTTCTCTCTCTCTCTCTCTCTCTGTCTCTTGTGACAGCATGTATGCACACCCATAATAAATAAATACATACATTTAAAAACAACACACAAAATAAAAATATAAATAAAAACACACACAAGGCAGGTCAGATATGGTGACACATGCATGCCCTTAATCCCACCACTCAGAGGCAGAGACAGGTGGATCTCTGTGAGCTGAGAGCAGGCCTGGTCTACAGTGAGTTCCAGAATGGTCAGAGCTACATATTAGAGACACCTTACCTCAAAAACAAAACAAACAATACACAAGGTGGATCGAACCTGAGACATGCCACCAAAGGCGGAGGTCATATCTGACCACCATATTTGCATGCATACATATGTATCTGTTCCATTACATTCTTGCTGCATCAATGAAATAGCCTTACCCCTCCACCACCACCACCCCCCAAAAAAAGAACTTAGGATAGAAAGTAAACTTAGGCTCACAGTTACAGGGGACACAGTCCATCATGTTTACATCACAGTCTCATGGTGACAGGAGCAAGAAGCTGACTGGTCACATTGAAATCATACTCAGAAAGTGGAGAGAGAGGAGGAAGTGGGGCCGGGTTATAAAACCATCAATCAATCAACACTGCCCCCAGTGAGGTACTCCCTGCAGAAGGCTCTGCTTCCTAAAGGGCCTATTATCTTTCCAGATGGTTGGCACCAGCTGGGGAGCAAGTGTCCAAACACCACATTCCTCATTCAAACCATGACAGAGACAGACAGACAGACAGACAGACAGACACAGAGGAGGAGAGAGAGGAATAGTAAAAGCTAAGACACCCTTCCTAGTCCAGTCTCCCCATGGGCACCAAGTGTAACACCCAGCCTAGGCCTCTGGACAAAATGGAAGATGAGCCTTCAACACCCAATCTCCCACATCTAACTAGATGCTTCTTCTGAGCCCTGAGAAACCCCATATATTTTGGGGGACCTACAATTGATTCCTAATAAAATGGTTTGGTCTCCCAAACTATGAGCAACCTGATTTCCTGATGAGACTTCTGAGGATAATTCTACCCCAGGATTTCTCCTGGAAGTCTGTCTGTCAAGGAAGTTCGTCTGTCAACTTCCCATCTCATCTCCTAGAAGGGAAGCAGGTGTTTGGGCCCAAATCTTGAAGTTGAGTTCTGTGATAATGGCCAGTGTCCATTATCATCCTTTTGGCATCTTGTTCTAAGAAGCTATCCACTCATTTCCTGAAGCACCCAAAACATCCTGGATGCACTGGCCAGCCTTGCAGGATAAGTGGGAGTTTTCTAAACCTCCCCACCCCCAAATGACATTATATTGGGTCTGCCTCTCAAGGACCATTTTGTATAGTGGTTGTGTGTGTGTGTGTGTGTGCGCGCGCACACATATGCATGCATACACACATGTACACATGTGTGCACGTGTTTTTAGAGGCTAGTGATGAATATTAAATATCTTATCAAGCATTCTCTACATTATTTTTTTCTTTTACATCTTTAAGGTTTATGTATGTGTGTATATGTGTGAACAACACACACCACACACACACACAATGTGTACATGCATCCCAGGGATTGTACTCAGGTCATTAGACTTGGCAGCAAGTACCTTTATCCACTGAGCCATCTTGTGGTCCTTCTACCTTATATTTTGAGATAAGGGTTTTCACTGAACCTAGAGCTCACTAGTTAAGCTATGGGTGCTGGTCTAGCCAGGGGTTCTCCTGTCTCCATCTCCCCGCAATCACGAAGATTACAGACTCACACCATCGCACACAGCTTTTTGCATGGTTTCTGGGCATCTGAACTCAATCTTCTTGCTTGGGCCTCAAACATAAGGTTTTTCTGTCAATAAGGACTCTAAAGAGTCTAATTCATACTAATTCATACACCATTAATCTCATTATAAAACAGACCATGTTGACCCCAGTGCCTCCAAAGACAGTAAGACAATATAAAAAGGCCAAAGTGCCACATGTCAAAGTATGGGATGACAGGAAACTGTCAAACAGGAGGCCACAATTCATTGCCTACTGCCAATGCCTGGAAAGGAAAGCTAGACCAGCAATGTGATCTCTAAGAGAAACTGAAACTCCAAACTCCCAGGTTTGTCCAAACAATAGACAGCTGGCTTTATTAAATTCTGCCAATAAAGACCTTAAACTTTTAAGAGTCTCTGTGAGAAAATAATAGTAAATTCAGTTGTAGTGCCACACAACCATGACCCCGGCTCTCAAGAGGTGGAGGCAGGAGGATGACGAATTCTAAGTCATCTTCAACTATAAAAGTTTGAGAATACCCTGGATTACATAACACTCTGTCTCAAACAATTGATAGATAAATGGATAGATGGATGGAAGAGATGGATGGATGGATGATATAGATAAATACATACATACATAGATGGATAAATACAATTGATAGATGGATAGGTAGATGGATGGATATGGATGGATAGATAGATAGATAGATAGATAGATAGATAGATAGATAGAATTGATAAATGGATAGATGGATAGATGATGGATGGGTGGGTAGATAGATAGATATTTCTGTCTATATAGTGGGGTTGCTTCTACTAAGGATGACCATTCATGATGACCTCAGCCCCTTCCTCCAAACTGGTGACAGAGCCAGTCCAACCCCTGCACTACTGGTACACAGCAAGTTCCTGGCTGGGCTGGTACAGAGTTACCCAGCACCAGAATGCCACAGAGAACTGAGACCAAGGCCTGGGCCCAGGGCAGGTCAGTGCAAATAAGGTGTTTTTAACCCAAACACACTTTGGGTACCAACCAGTTCAGCTATCAGAAGGAGGGCTGGCTTCCTGGGGATTCCCAGGACTTAGTGTCTCCCCTGGGAAACTAGGGGACATGTTTAGTATAGTTGGAGGACTCCTGGCTGGGTCCTAGCTGGGCAAGAATAATAGATTCTTTCTTTTCTTTCTTTTTTCTTCCTTTCTTTTCTCTTCCATCCTCCCTTTCTTCTTCCCCCTTCTCCTCCTGCTGTTTCTCTTCCTGTTCTCATTCTCTCCCTCCCCCACCCCACCCCCACTCCCATTACTTTCCCCCCATCCTTCTCTGACAGTGCCCCACCCATCCTGCCCTGGAACCCACTATGTAGCTCAGGCTGGTCTTGAGTCCTCCTGCTTCAGCCTACCCAGAGCTGAGATCACAGAGCAGCTGGTGTCCTGATAGCCCACATCCCCGCTCCCTCTTTACTTCCCAAAGAACACAAAAACCAAGCTGGGGAAATCACTTGAGCTTGTGTGGACCGACCTGAGTCAGGGCATCAAGAACAAATGGGAACCTAAGGCAGAAGTGACCAGGAAATCCATTTTGAGCCTACAGCTACCAACACGACACTCACACAGCGGTTTCTTGGTTACCAGCCAGCCTCTTTCATTGCTCCGGCTCCTAAGCGACTACTTAATCAGGCATTGTGGGTTTGAATGTATTCATTATATTTTAATATGATTATGTCCAATCCAGTAGACTGAAACAGATTCATCCAGATGTGTAATTAGTCTCTAAATGCCGATTATTCTTGATGTCAACTTGGCAGGGACTTTGAGAAGGGAGAAGCCATTCACACTCCATGTTTATAAGTGATGCTTGGTGGGGCTCATCCATGCGTCAGGAGTCAGGGTCATCCATACAGGCACACTCGCAATGAACTGGGGTGCTAAGGCCCCACTCAGGGGATCCCCAGGTCTCCTGCTTCTGTTTCCCTGCTCCTAGTCTTTGAGAAGGAACTTTGGAAGGGGAAGGAGATGATTGGCACTCTCTGGGGCTCTAGAGAACAATATAGTCTCCACACTCACAGGGTGTACACAGGTCACTAGTCATATAATCACCCTGGGCAAGTGTCTTCCCCAGCTAGTTTCTCAGCCTACACAACAATCCCCCTCAAGTCCACAAGATCCTTCTGTAGGGAACTACATCTTCGAGTCAGCCCTGCTGGATGGGATTCCCAGTAGTTCAAACTTCTTTTGTCCCCAAGTTGTCATAGGAAAAAAACCTCATAGTTTTTCCCTATTTTTAAATTACATTTATTTATCTGTGTGCCTGGGATAGTTGGGGCACATGCCACCATGCATATGCGGAGGTAAGAGGACAGTTTGTGAGCGTTGGTTCTTGCCTACAACCATGTAGTCCTGGGGATTGAACTCAGATCACCCACTACTTGGTGGCAAGCACCTTTGTCCACTGGACCATCATGGAGGACTGGACAGAAATATCCCCTGGACATGACAAGACTGTCCTACACATGAGTTCACAGCAGCTGTGGTTGCCTGCACAAGACCTTTGAAAGATCAAGCCAGAGAGAGACCTTGTCTACAAAATAAGATGGAGGGGTGGTAGGATGGTTCAGCAGGTAAAGGTGTCTGTCTCCAAGTCTTAGGACCTGAGTTCGATTCCTGGGACCCACACGATGGAAGGAGAGAACCAAGTCCTGCAAGCTGTCCTCTGACCTTCACATTCACACTGTGGTACATGCATGCCTCTCTATGCACAAGAAATAAAGAAAACAATTATTAAAGGTGATGGGATTGAAGAAAACACCCAATCTCCATTCCTGGCCTTGAGCACACTCACGTAAAAGCATGCATGCATGCCTTCACAAACATGTACACAAGCATATATCATACACACGCACACATGCAAAGAGAACCCTGCAGGACTGAGCTCCTGGGACTTCAAATTGCTTGTTACCCTAAGGACCAGTCTCTGAGGAACTACTTAGATCAAATTTATCTTGGTATTTGTCTCTGGGATGGTGCTCAGTGGTGCTCAGCACTGACCCCTGGTGTTCACAGCTCACACTGCAGCACTGCAGCAGGCTCATCACTCCCTGGGGTCTGGCCTGTCCCCTAGGGGACCATCACTCTCTGCTTTCATCTTACTGTCTGCAGAGCCTTCCTTTTACTAAAGCATAAACACAATCAGTACCTCACTAAAAACCCTCTCATAATTTATTATCCCCTGGCTGCTACCCCAGCAGCTCCTGATAGCATCCTCTGTGTCTACTATGTGGTCCCTAATTTGTGAATGCCTCAGCATCCATGAATTGGATGCTTCTACTCAGGTATTTGTGTCTGTGTCTTGCACACCGTGTCTCTTCTGTCTTTCACATCTCAGCCCAGGCAAAATCAGACTCTCCCATCTCCCAGGTATCAGCTTAGCACATACCCAGCCTCTCTCAACTCCCAGGATTCTGTCTAGTGCACGCTTTTCTATCTCCCAGGTCTCCACTTGGTACATATTTAGGCTCTCCATCCACCTGAGGCCTCAGCTAATGGGCACATTCAGCCACTCTAGTCCTCCAGAATATCACATTATCTCCTGTCTCCCAGCTTCAGTGCAGCACATACCTGGCCTCTCTCTACGTTTTAAGCTTCGGTGGTAAGTCCTCTTAGAGATAATTCCCAGTCCCAGAGTTTCTGTGTGACTTTCTGCAGGCAGCTTCCTTCCACACATCCACCTATGTCTCCCCACCAAAGTATGCCTTCTTATCTAAAATGACCGTATCCATCCATCTCATCACGTGCTAAGTCTTAAAATATAATAGCTCATATTTGACCAACTCTCTCATACAAATATCAGCCATAAATCCTGCACAGTATATAAAAGGCAATATTCCTAAAGCCAAGGAGGTGCGGCCAGAAGGGGCAAGAAATGAAGGGGAGGTGATATGTGGAAAAGAGGAAGACATCTGTCCAGGGACTTCCTGGCTTATGGCTTTTGCCCAAGGGCGTGGGAATTATGGTTTCGGACGATCAGAATTCAGAGTTGGGGCTACAGAGGCTCAGTAGTTAAAGGCACTGGTTGGTTTTTGCAAAGGACCAGTTGGAATCACAGAATGCAGGGTTCACAACCACCTATAACTCCAGATCCAAAGGACCCAAAATCCTTTTCTGGCTTCCTCAGACATGCCTACAAACGCCGCACGCACCGCCACAACACACACACACACACACACACACACACACGCTTAAAATAAATCTATTTTTAAAGATTTCAGAGTTGAAAACAACACCAGGAACTAGAAAGTGAGGGACCATGCTAGGAACTGTCATATCACCGGCAGGAATTGATGAAATCTTCCCCACACACACCCTACAGTGCATATGTGTCTCTGTGTTATGTTCACATGATGTATGTAGGCATACTTGTGTGTGCACGTGTGTGCTGAGGTCCACTGTTAACTCATTATCTTCCTCAATTGCTTTTATATACTTATTTTATTCTTCAAAGATTTATTTATTGTATTTAAAAGAGGAAGCTTGTATGTGCATATGTTTGGTTCATGTGTGAAGGTCACAGGACAACTTGCTGAAGTTAGTTCTCTCCTTCCACCATGTGGGTCCCGGGTATCGAACTCAGAACAGCAGGCTTGGCAGCAATCACTTTTACCCACCGAGTCATCTTGCTGAGACAGGGTCTCTCACTCAAACCTATAACGGCTAACATTATGTTTTAAGTTTAAATTATTATGCTTAAGAGATCTATAAAACAAAAATGCCTGTAACCTATAAGCCCCACTTTGTCCAAAGGACAGATAACTTCCTGGCTGCTGGGAGCCATTGTTCGAGAAAGATAACAAACCATATGTTTTTACTTCTGTAAACAAGCTTGGTTGCCGCAAGTGTACAGGACATGCACTTGCTTACATAGGCTTGAAGTATATCAGGATTGTCCTTGCTACTAATTACATGAAGGCAGGAAGTAAGTAGCCTTGTGAATTTTGCCTTTCTAGCCCCTGACTAATGTAATTTGGAGTCATACTCTGAGCATGAGTCTTGGGTGCATTCTTGGCCAGTATTTCATAAAGTCTCTTATTTATTAAAATGTACTCATGGTCAGAATGACCCAGACCCATAAGAAACCTAGAGCTAGCAGATTCTACCAGTCTAGCTAGCCAGCTTACTCTGAGGAATGTCCCATCTCTGCCTTCCAAGTGTTGGAGTACTAGGTGGGCCAGCATACCTGCCTCCATTTATGTAGATTCTCAGGATCTTAACTCTAGTCTTCATGCAAGTACTTTATCAACTGAATCATCTCCCAGCTCCAGGAATAAAAAATATTCCTAAGGCATATATCACTCCTTTTAGCTATCAGATGATTAAGGCAATAGACTCTGTCTCCCCGCCCCCATCCCCATTGCCACCTCCAAATTGTCAAGTTCTCCTAAGAGTCTCACTCTGTGAGAAAGAAAAAACTAAAGCCTGGGCCCGGCCAGAAAGGGTAACTCATCTCCCAGAAGGAGGTTTCACAGAGTTCTCCCCTTGTCAGACCACCTTGCATGACAAACTGGAGCTGAGACAATGAGGGGTCAGTGATGGACAGGGCCACACTCTGACCACAATATGCTTAGCTATACAAATTTCTTTGCATGTTGCCCACGGTTGCTCGCGCACCCATGTGCAGGCACACATCACACACAATCTCTCTTAAAATTTATTTTTAGTTTTAGTTATGTATATGAATGTGTAGCCGTGTTCTGTGCACACATGAATGCAGTTGCCAGAAGAGGCCAGAAGAGGGCACTGTATCCTCTGGAGATGGAATTACAGATGATGGTGAGTTGCCTGACCTGGGTACTGGGAACCAAACTCAGGTCCTCTGAAAGTCTCTCTTAACCATTGTTTTGTTCTTCACACTGAAATCTCTTGTCAGGACCCCAAAGATGGACTTGCAGGGTGGGAGGGGATATCCCTGAACCTCTCTGTTCCTCTTCCGATATGACCAGATTAAGTAAATCTCCTTTCTCTGCTTGTCACTATGGGTTGTTTGTTTAATTGAGCCTACTAAGGTCCGGTGGTGAGCCTAACTCTTTAGAGATGACAGAGTCCTGACTCTCTGACCCTGATGATGCTGGGAAGAGAAAGAGAGAGCTGCAGAAGATGAGCACATGTTATCTTAGAGGAGCAAACTTTGTCCATAAAGTACACAAATTGGGCAAGTTCTAAACAGCTTATTGAGGCCCAGGGGAATGGGCCACCCAGCCAGGTAAATGGCCCACTCAAGGAAACCCAGTGCATGAATCAATACTATTCAGATACTCCCCACAGAACCCAGAGTCTCCACAGCACAGCCCAGGGATCAAAGCAAGGAAAGAAGGAAGGACAGACAGACAGACAGATAGAATATGTGGACTGGTTAGATGGATCAGCCAGTAAAGACATTTGTACTGGCCAGAGTTTGATCCCTGGTGCCCACATAGTGGAAAGAGAGAACAGGCTCCCCCAAGTTGTCTTCTGATCTCCACACACATGTCATGGTACATATACATGCACAAAAAGAAACAAATAAACAACTGTAAATTTTTATTTAATTTTTTAAAATTTGGATTCTAATTTTCTGTTCTGTTCTGTTCTGTTCTGTTCTGTTCTGTTCTGTTCTGTTTTCAGACAAGGTCTCATATAGCCCAGGCTGGCCTTGAACTTTCTATGTAGCCAAGGAATGCCTTGATTTCCTGATCCACCTACCCCAACCTCTGAGTGCTTGGGGTTTCAGGCATGCCCCACCAAACCTGGTGAATGTCGTTCTGGGTCACAAACCCAGGGCTTTGTCATATGAGGCAGGTGACCTACAATCTGAGCTACATCCCCTAACCCAAGGGACCCAGTTCTTCTAGAGACATTTCTCAGCCCGCTACAGTCAGCACCTGTAGAACGTAGACCACAACCAATCAAAATGGACACTGTCCGGCAAATCACATGGGATGCCAGCCCTCATGAGGTAGTCTGGTGCTGGCTGCCCCTCAAAGAGCGTTCCGTTCCAGCGTTGTTCTGGTCACCTCTTCAGTTTGCATAACCCACTCCAGTACCCCTCCTGCTCTACCAACTGCTAAAGCATATGGGATTGTGCCCAACCAGCAGCCCTGGGCAACTGCCCTCCAAATTCTGTCAAGAAGAATTACCTCAGAATTCATTGCTTGGCGTTCACACTACAGTGAGAACAGTTACCTATAGAGTTAAGTCGCTCCGTGTGGACAATAACTTGAAAATCTATTAGCAGTAACAGGGACCCCTTTCTTCAAGGAATATCTTAGTCTTTTATTTTATATTTTTAACTTTTAAAATGTTTTTGGAGACAGGGTTTCACTATGTCGCTCTGGCTGGCCTCAAACACTCTTATGTAGGCCATGCAGGTTGAGAACACACAGAGATCTGCCTACCTCCGCTTCCCGAGTGCTGGGATTAAACACATGTCCTCTGACCTCCACATGTGTACCATGACTCATACGCACACATGAACATACATTTGAATACACATTAATAATAATAATAATAAAATAATACATAATTAAACCATTCTTTTAAAGAATATCATCAAATAACATTTGAGGTTTCAGCAGGCTTCTCACTTTTCTGTCACCTGACTAACTGATGTTCCCACAAATGTCTTTGGAGAATGTCTTGGTTTATAACTTTCTTTTGTCCCATGACAATAGAAATATCATTATTTTATTCCATAATGCCCAGGTGGAGATAATCTATTCCAGTGTGAGACCATGTTTCCAGTGGTGCTGAGCCTGGATTTTCCTTCCTGCCTTTGAGTCTGCTGCAGGAGCTTCCCTCCTCTGCTCAGAAAGAAGTCGGGTCCAGTCCCCAGTTTCTGGTGCCTGCTTTCAGTCTACTTCCTTGCTTATTGCTTTGCATTTATTACATAGTCATTCATATGCCCCAATTCAATATGCATCCTCGGCCTCCACTCTGAACTCTGTGGAGATATCTAACGGAGGCCAAGTCCTGATTTCCTGTAGTGGCCAGCTGGTTAGTTAGCCTTCCGAGTCCTTTAGTAATCATGTCATGAACAAGCTCACTAGCATCTAAAACTAGAAAATCTGCCTGGCCAGCGAGATGGTGCCGATGAAACTACTAAATTCCACTTTATTAAGCGTTCGTGTAATCTTGTTAGCCTCCGTGTTTGCAACACCGCACTCCGAGGGCATGAGAAAGAAATAAAGCCATCAATGGGTCTGGACCAAGCAGTTATTACTCTTCCTGCAGTATCTGTGGAGTCTCCTAAGGTTCAAAGGCAATTAAGGAAAAACTCAGAATGTTGGGTAAGGCCAACTGGAGCTTTAGATGTCTTACGTTTTTGCTGTACAATTTTGTTTTCCTTCAAACTGGAGGCTAAGAAAGAGAGACAAATTGTGTCACCTGGAAGATGCAGAAACGCAGGCTGTCAGAGCCAGCAGCTACGGTACACACCTGTAATGCTAGCACTTGGAAGGCTGGAGCCATAGAGTCCAGGTCAACCCGAGCTACATATACATCAAGACTGTGATGGTCAGAATCAATTATCATTTTGACAGGTTCTAGAGTCACCCAGGAGACACATCAGGACATATCTCTGAAGGACTTTCTAGGTTGGGTTAATAAAAGTGGGAAGATCCACCTGAAATATGGAGTCACCAGCCCATGGCTGGGGTGCTGGGCTGAACTCAGAGGAGAAATTGACCTGAACACTAGCATCCATCTCTCTGTGTGTCCTGACTGCAGATGCAATGTGACATACCTCCACAGACTTTTGACACCGTGCCTTCCCGTGAGCTGTGTGCCCCTCGAACTGAGAGCCAAGGTAAACCCTTCCTCCCTCAAGTTACTTTTGTCCGGAATTCTGACACAGCAACTAATAAAAGTAACTAATAGAGACTCTGTCTCAAAAACAACAAAACAACAACAACAAAAAAAAAAAACAGCATTAAAAAAGATGAGTTTACTCTTCCCTCACAGATGACAGACGGCCACCCCACTGTGCAAACAAGAGGAGCTGTAATGTGCCCAGGTGAGCAAGTACTCAACCAAGGGCTCCACTCTTCAGCTCTTTTGGGGATACACAACACACTCTAAAGTCCATACATAACTAAACTGAAGGGTTGGGGTGTGGCTCAGTAGTAAGCCCCTTGCCTAGCATGGGCAAGGTTCTAAAATTTATTTCCACTACTATAAACAAACAAACAAACAAACAAACAAAAATCAAACTGGCTAGCAGTCAGATGATCCCAAAGATGATCCTAAAGTCAGGCTGGAGAAATGGCTTCAGTGGGGAAAACGCTAGCCTCCCAAGCAGAAGTCCCTGAATTCAACCACCAGAAGCAAGCATGGCAGGAGAAAGTCAACACTGGGAAGGTGGAGGCTGGAGCCCTGGGGCTTGCTTGCCAGTCAGCTTAGCCAAATCCAGGAGTCTAGGCAAGTAAAACACAAAGTGGGTCTGGAGAGCTGATGGCCTCCAAGGGAAATAAGGACTCGGCCAGTAAGTCAACGGGGCTATTGTTGACTCAAAACATTCCAGAAAACAACCTGGAGCCTAATTTGACGTGGGCAGTTGGGGCTGGGGGTATAGCTGACTGAGTAAAGTATTCACCATGCTGAGTTCAGTCCCCAACAACATAAACTGAGCATGGGAGAGAGTATCTGCAGTCTGAGTACTTGAGACAAGGATCCAGAGTTCAAGGTCACTCATGGTTACATAGGAAGTGTGAGGCTAGCCTGAGCAACAGGATACCCCGTCTCCAAACAAACCCAACAATAACAATAAATGCACAGTATGCTAAGTGTAGTGGTCCACTGTACACCTGTAACCCCAATACTCTAGAGTCTGAGGCAGAAGGATTACAAGTTCAAGCTAACCTGGGACACATAACATATCCCAGCATAACCTGAGCTACATAGTAAAACTGGGGTAAGATAGAAAGACCAAAAGAAAAAAGAATGGAGGGAACTGAGAAAGGAAGGGAAGCCTGTCACCCTAGGATCTTGTTTGTCTTTCTTGCTATGAGTCAAGAAATTCCACACAACTGACAAAATCCAAACTGCCTGCAGAGATAACATGTGTTTTCTCACATAGGATATTCAAAACAGCAAACGAGGGCTGGGGAGATGCTCGGTGGCTTGGATGCCAGCTGGTCTTGCAGAAGATCCAAGTGTGATTCTCGCACCTATGTCAGACAGCTTACAACTGCCGGCAACACCCTCCGCTCCAGGCACGGCATTCATGTGGCCTGCACGCCCACAGAGACATCAGTGAACTGTGCTTGCTGACGGCTGGAATGCTTTTGGCCTTGAGTTGAACTGGATTAGCGCCCCTCCCATCCCCAAAGCCAAGATCACCCCTTGGAAAACCACTGGACAACTTCATTTACAAAAATAAATTACTTAAAACTAGAGAAAGAAGTAAATAAGCAATATATATATATTTAAATTCACATTTGAAACTTTGATTAATCTTTAAACATCACTGTAAATTATAGCTATGAAGTTTACACAACCACAGAACGAGGAGCAGTGAGGTGCTCATTGGGTAGAGAGGGCTTGCCACCAAGCCTGACGACCTGAGTTCAATCCCCGGGGACATGGTGGGAGGAGAGTGTAGGCTCCTGAAAGTTGTCCCCTGATCTCTATGTGAGTGTGCATGCACATGCTTGTACACACACACAACATACTTTAAAGAAGAGATATGTGCCTCCCCACATTTATTACTGCTTTATTCACTATAGCAAAGAATCAGAATAAACCTGATTGTCATCAACAGATGAATGAATGATGACATATATATATGCATATACACATTGTATATACATATACACATTGTGTATATAATTACATTGTATATATACACAATGTGTATATATACACATTGTAATTGTGTATATACACAATGTGTGTTATATATTATATATATATAGCGTGTGTTGTGTTGGTGTGTGTGTGTGTGTATATATATATAATACACACATTGTGTATATATACATTATGTACATACACATTTTATGTGTATATATATTTATATATATGAATATTATTCAGAAAAAAGAAATGACAAAATTTGCAGAAAATGGATGGACAGAATAGTAAGGGAGGTCACAGAATCTCAGAAGAAAAACATACATGTTCTTGCTTATATGAAGAGCCTACTGATGATATATGCATATTGTAAACAAGTGTGCATCTGGGTACAGTCTAACATGAAGAAAGAGAATAAAAATGGCTAAATACTAGGGGAAGTGGGAGGGGACTAAATGCAGGCAACAGATACGAGTTATGAAAGAAGATATAAAGCTAGTTGATTTTCCAGTCCTACTTCTGTCGCAGCTATTCTTTTGGTTTGGTTGGTGGATAGGCACACAAAAATATATTTGATAGTAACAGTGTAAAACCTAATGTGAAGCTCACATTGGCTTCAGAATGGCTGTTCTACATAGAAGTCTACTGAGATGGATAGACTTTGGCTCTAGTTCATGGTGATGCCCGTGTTTATTTGCAAAGGTTGCTCTTTTAATAATATAAAGTATATTTTAAAATTTTTAAAGAAGAAAAGAAAACCATAGAATCATATACATTGCCAATGTAAAAACAGCAAAGGTTGACAGCCCTTAAGAGAACTGACCCATGTCTTGGATCAAGTCTCTCTCCTCTCTCTCTCTCTCCTCTCTCTCCTCCCTTTTTCTCTCTCCTCTCTCCTCTTTTCTAAGTGTCTATTTCCCTGTCCCTGATCCTATCCCTCCCTCTCCCTCCCACCCTGCCTGCCAACACTTAAATCTGAAGAATGGACCATGTCTTGTCTCTCCTGATCAAACTCACTAGCTTTGCCTCTGTCCAGCTCATTCTGGATCTGGCTTCAGCTGAGCGGAGGTCCCCGAGGAGGAAAGGAGCTCTGTAGCTGTGTTTCTGGCAGCAGTGCTGAGCTATGTGTCCCTGATGAAGCCCTGTCTCAAAAAAAAAAAAAAAAAAAAAAAAAAATAAAAAAAAAAAAAAAACTAGAAGACAGGGTTGGTGGCATGGCTCATTAGGCAAAGGCATTGCCACCACGCATGACAACCTGAGTCCAGTCTCTTGGATCCACATGAATAGAAGAAAACAGATACCCACACTGTTGTCCTATGACCCCCACATGTGTATCACAGCGTGTGTGCACTCATCTCCACCCTTCCCCACACACATAAATAACTGTAATAAACATTTTTAATTGGAAAAGGCAGGGTCCCCTCTGCCTTGTTCTTCTGTGGATTTTTTTACTCTGTAGCAGAAGAAACCCAGCTCCCGAGTTTTCCTTGGTGTGGAGTGGCAGGGAAAATGCTCTCGTCTCTAGGAGACTCGGACCACCTTCTCAACAGTGGACCTATTAGAAGCCAGCCATGGCTGAACTGAGTAAACCATGTCTGTTTCTTTAGGGCCTGAAAGGGTGCAGAAAGGAACAGGCTTGGGGAGATGGTAAAAGAGACTTGCTGAAGTCCAATTTATGACAGCTATCCTGAACTCCAAGGATAGATGGGAGAGGGCAGGTGATCCCAACACTAAGCTTTGGGAGGGAAGCGAGGTCCTCATTTAGCCAGACTGGTTTCTTTCTCAGGGGACTGAAATATACAACGTTCAGGCCCTGGGGAGGAAAAACAGCCCCAGGGAGCTGGCTGGGCTCCTTGCAAATGTGAGAATGTGGTGTCCCATTTGGAGCTCTCTGGAGAGTTCCGAGGGCCAAGTCTCTCGGCCTTGCTTTGACAAGAGTCACTTTTCATCTTCCTTGGCTCCGGGAGCCAGCCAAAGCATGTGGGTGAAAAAAAAAAAATCAGTTAATAACTATGCACATTTTATAATAAATTTTAACAATTTAAGAGTACAGTACAGCTTTATTCTCGTTTTTATTTCACCACACTAATTCAGCGCATAATAACCTGCCAGGGACACAGAACCCACTTGACGTATGCTCTGAGCAGCAAGATAATGGAAAGAGCTTCAGAGGGACTTCAGATTACACCCAGAGCAGCAGAGGACTCCCCTTTTTTTCTTGGAGCATTGAGGGATGCAGCCCTGAGTTGCTCGGAGGAGACACGAGCTTGGAGATGCTCCAGCACTGAATCTCAGTGGCCGGCTTCAGTGTTGCTCTCTCCCCAACGGTAGGACTGGCAGAGGAGGGAGCAAAAAGCACAGATGGGATGTGCTAACAACAGCCTGGCTCTCCTGGGATCACTGCATTCTCTGGATCTCTTGGGCATTGGCTGCAAGGTGAAGTGGCTCCTTTC
The DNA here is from genome assembly GCA_021653895.1 of Mastomys natalensis. Lineage (NCBI taxonomy): Eukaryota > Metazoa > Chordata > Mammalia > Rodentia > Muridae > Mastomys > Mastomys natalensis. The sequence continues at coordinate 1,973,567 of JAJTUV010000272.1, forward strand.
TTCCTGACAGCTGGTCACTCCCACCTTTCAGACCCAAGCTGAGCCCCAAGGAAATGTTCACAGGGCCACAGATTTTAAAATAAATAAATAGGGCCTGGAGACGTTTAGTGGTTAAGAAGACATACTGCTCTTTCAGAATTCCCCTGCCAGCACCTATGTTAGTAGCTGACAATTGCCAGTAACTCCAGATGCAGGAAATCTAACGCCCTCTTCTGGCTGCTGTGGGCAACTGTATATATGTGTGCATTCACAGACACAACAACACAAAACAGAAACAGACACACACATATACACATAAATGAAAGTAAAATTAAATGTTTTTTTTTTTAAGCGAATGGAATCACCGGCCTCTAGCACCAATCTTCTGAATACCATCCCAGCCAATCCTCTTCCCAAGGATGGAAGTCATTCATCTAATGGTATTCAGAGTGCTAAGGAACTGAGTTTCACTGTCCATGGCACAGACACCAAGCTTTTCTCTAAAGCATTAGTTCTCGACCTTCCTAATGCTACGACCCTTTAATACAGTTCCTCATGTTTGGGTGACCTCCAAGCATGAAATTCTTTTGTTGCTATTTTATAATTGTAATTTTGCTACTGTTGTGAATCTTAGTGTACATATCTGATATGCAGGATATCTGGTTTGCAACCCCCAAAGGAGTCATGACCCACAGGTTGAAAACCACTGCTAATGGATGTTGAAATAAATTAGTTGGATGGTATTGCCAGCAGTGGTTGGGGAAGAGATAACTCAGCATGGCCAATCCCAGCCTGAGATATTTTCTTAATCTTTTAGGGATCTTTACTCAGGTAAAGCCAGATCTTGAGCTTTGCCGAGCCAGTATGAAGCAGAGTAGGAATCTGTCAAAGGAGGTGTGTGTGTGTGTGTGTGTGTGTGTGTGTTGTGCACTCACTCATCAGATCTCCTAGGACAGAGTTACAAGTAGTTGCGAGTTGCCCATCACAGGTTAAGGGAGCTAAAATCAGGCCCTCTGCAAGAACAGCAGGTGTTCTTAATCCCTGAGCCATCTCTCCAGCCCTCCAGTGGATCTTTTTGGTAATTCAGATAATAAGGGGCTCCAAGGTGCCTGGGGTGGGATTATCATCTGAATAGGATAAAACCAAGGTCCACCTATGCAGGAAGGGTCGTGGCACGGTCCTCAATATAAATGTGGTTTCTGGAGAGATTCTTAGAAAATTGCAGGTTTGCATTGCCTTAAGCCCACGATTCTCAACCTGCGGGGGTTGCAACCCCTTTGACAAACCTCTAACTCCAAAAATATTTACATTACAATTGCAAATTACACTACGATTACAGTAGCAAAATTATAGTCATGAAGTAGCAACGAAAATAATTTTATGGTTGGAGGTCACCACAGTGTGAGGAACTGTGTTAAAGGGTCACAGCATCAGGAAGGCTGACAAGCACTCAGTGCCTTGCAGTTATTAATAGAGTTGGAGATCTTGCTTCTCCACCAGTGAGAAGCTTCAGCCAGACTCCAGTTGGAGTCTTCTTTCCTTTCTTGTACCTCCTTTTTTCTCCTTATATTTCTATCTTGCCTCTCTGCCGGATCTGGAAATACGGATACATGGAAATAGTATCTATTTCCATCACAGATTTAGTAGAGCATAAACAGATGTGTGTACAAAAATACAAAAAATATAAACCAAGGATAAAAAGGCAGAGTGGCTTTCAAAAGACTGTCAAAGGACCTAGAGACTAGAGTGGGAATGACTGAGATTAAATAGTTTGAGAGGGCCGTCTTTGTTGCTTGCCTGGTCCCACTGCTTTGAGACTGGGGCAATATATTATAGTGAGTGTGATGGTTTGACTATGCTTGGCCCATGGGAAGGGGCACTACTAGGAGGTGTGGCCTAGTTAGAGGAAGTGTGTTACTGTGGAGGCAGGGCTTTGAGGTTTCATATAGATGCTCCAGTCTGGCCAGTGTGATCCAGAGCCTCCTCCTGACTGCCTGCAGAAGACAGTCTCCTGCTGTCTTCAGATCAGGATGTAGAACTCACGGCTCCTCCAGTACCCTGTCTGCCTGGACACTGCTATACTTCCTGCCATGATGATAATGGACTGAACCTCTGAAACTGTAAGCCAGTCCCAATTGAATGTTTTCTTTTATAAGAGTTGCCTTGGTCATGGTGTCTCTTCACAGCAATGAAACCCTGACTAAGAAAGTGGGACTGTATATGCAAAATGGCTTGTCTCATGGAAAGGTATGAAAATAGAACATTCTATAAATCCCTTTTAAGGATACCCCTCCATGACTTAAACACCCCTCCCTTTCAGGCCCTGCCTCTTAAAACCTGAACCACTTCCTCCTACTAGCCCCAAGCAGGTGACAAAGCCTTCAACAAGTAAGACTGAGGAATGTTCTAGATCTAAACTATAGCACATCTTGAACAGGGAGACACAGCTGCTCTGCTTCTTTGGTTATCTCTTCCTTGTGTCCCTGACATTTGAATAGCTGTGACACCTCAGGGTTCAGCCTTGGGTCTTCCTCTATCTATCATTCACTGATGATCACATCTGACAGGACTCCCAATACCCTCTGTACTCTGATGACACTCAAGGCTGCCGCCAAGGCTAGGGAGATGGCTCAGTTGGTAAAGGGCTTGCTGTGCAAGCATGAGGTCACAAGATCTATCCCCAGCACTTGCATAAAAGAGCCAGGCACAGTGGTGCACTTTTAATCTCAGCATTTAGAAGGAGATAAGTAGATCCCTAGAGCCCACTGGGCAGCCAACTTAGCATGCTTGCAAATCCCAGTGAGTGACCCTCAAAGACCAAAGTAGATAGTGTAAGCATGGACACTTGAGATCATCTCTGATCTTTACATGCATGTGCACACATCTGAACACACACACACAAGGCTGCCTTCAGCCAAGAGTTCCTTCTAGACTTAAGTATGACCACTCTCTACTTCCCTCTCCACAGATATCTCCAAGAAAAAATAAGAAACCCTAAACTGGGCTGGAGAGATGGTTCAGAGGTTACGTGCACTATCTGCTCTTCCAGCAGTCCTGAGTTCAATTCCCAGCAACCACATGGTGGCTCACAACCATCTATAATGAGATCTGGTGCCCTCTTCTGGTCTTCGGGCATACATGCCCACAGAATACCATATACATAATAAATAAATCTTTTAAAAAATAAAATAAATAAGAACCCCTGCTGGACCTAATCCATCCACAGGTCCCCATTTCAGGTCACAGAAGCCTGAGTCAGTCATTTCCCACTCCTCTCCTTTCACACTGCTGCTCAATCCACCCACAAACCCATTTGCCTCCTGCCTAGAAAGAGAAATGCATAAGCCTAGCTCTTCCCACACATCCTCAGTGACCCCTTAACCAACCATCTTCTATTCCACCCAGTGTCCTGGTTTCATTTCTGTTGCTGTGATAAAATACACTGACAAAAATTAACTTAGAGAAGAAAGGATATATTTGGATCGCAAGCCCAAGTCCATCACTGCAGGGTGGGCAGGGGGAGGGGGGAATATCATGCCAGGAACTCAAATAGCTAGTCACATAAAATCCAGTCAAGAGCAGAGAGAAATGGATACACACATACTGCCTACTTCTTCTAATACTCAGTTTAGCTTTTTTGATTTTCATGCAACTCATGAAGCCCCTGCCTAGTGGGGAATGGTGCCACCCATGGTGGACTGGGCATACCTATGTCAATTAACAATCAAGATAATCCCTCATGGACATGCCTACTGGTCAACCTGATCTAAACAATACCTCAACTGAAGCTCTCTTCTGAGATGACTCCATGCTGTCAGCTAAACTGCTAGCATACCTGGACTGTAAACTCATATCCCAGCTTGTCTGCCTGCTTTCATCTCTGCCCCACCACCCCACCACCCTATCTCAACACATAAGTGAAGATCATTTCAATTTGCTTCTGCTTTTGATCAGAGTTCAATGGTTGTGAGAATTCCTTTTCCAAGGAAACATAAACAACATCTACCCCCTCCTCATAAGGTTCCAATGACAAACTGAAGTACAATTCTACCACAGTTCCTCCTGAGGAACCAATGAGTTCCTGGGCTTAGTTAAAGAGCATACTGGGGGTGGGGGTACACACGCCACAGGGCAGGAATATGTGGAGCTCACAGGACAACTTGCAGGAGTAAGTTCTCTCTTTCTACCAGGTAAGTCCAAGGGATCTAACACAGGTCGCCAAGCTTGGTGGAAGCTCCTTTATCGAATGAACCATTCCTATAAATCATACTTTTAAGAGAAAAAAAAATCATGCCGGGTGGTGGTGGCGTACGCCTTTAATCCCAGCACTTGGGAGGCAGAGGCAGGTGGATTTCTGAGTTCGAGGCCAGCCTGGTCTACTGAGTGAGTTCCAGGACAGCCAGGGCTATACAGAGAAACCCTGTCTCGAAAAACCAAAAAAAGAAAAAAAGAAAGAAAAGAAGAAAAAAATCAATGGAGTAGGGATATAGCTCAGTTAGTGCCATGCTTGTCTGGTGTGCATGAAGCCCTTGGTTCCATCCTGTTGTGCAGAGCTCTTTCTTGTAGACATACAAACAGCATCTGCCTCTTTTTCCTAAGATTTCAACAACAAAACAAAGTATGGTTCCACCAAAGTTCACTCTATATTGGAAACCAATACATTTATTGGACTTTCTTACAGAAAGGTGAGGGTGTGAGTGAGCCCCAGTATGGCTCTGCAGCGTCTTCACCCAATGTGAACGATACCTTCCCCATATCTGCATAGATGGAGCCCCTTCAATTAACCTCCTCTAGCCTTCATACTCTAGCACCTCCAAAGACCCCAGGCTACCTGCAAGAGGGGCAGATATTCATATGATGACCCTCCCCACCCTCTCCTTCTATGAGAGAATGTCAGGAGTCAACAAGCTCAGTTGAGATGGTTTCTTGCAGGCAGACACAGATGATCTCATGAAGATAGCAGCTGCTCACCCCAGAGGATTGCGTTCTACAGCAGCACACTGTATCCCATCTCACTCAACATCAAAGCCGCAGTTCTTACAGTATCTTCAAGATTCATTATGCCATGGGAGGGAGGGGGGAGATGGTTCATCTTGTCTTGTCTGTTTTTTGGGGACAGGGTCTATTGCAGTGTTGGTTAGCCTCAAACTGACTGCATAGTCAAGGGTGATCTTGAACTTCTGGTCCTCCTGCCTCTACTTCCCAAGTGCTGGGATGACAGATGTATACCATAATACCCAGTTTAAGAAGTGCTGGGGAGGAACCTCAGAGCTTTTGCATGCTAGGCAAGAGCTCTGTCAACTGAGTTACATCCCAGTCCAGCCCTCCACTGCAATGCTGAAGCATCTACACACAGAGAGGGAGAGACAGACAGACAGAGACAGAGAGACAGATAGATTGAGACAGGGGAGGGAAGTAACATGGAGGGGAAGATTAGTTATCTCTCTTAAAATAAAATCCTTCCCCTTAAAGAATCCAAGACCCTTTGTAATCTGGCCACATCTCCAGCCTTCCTCTCACCACATGGCTATGGATGACATAGCCAACTGGAATCTATCACCCCCTAAAGTGGTTCGTTAACTTCTGACCTGTACATGGGCTGCTTACAGGTCTAGAATGTTCTCTCAGTGCCACCCCTTTGGGTCAATTTAGGGGTCACTTACTTGAAGGAAGATTTCCATGGCCCTAAGTTAGATTCCATAGATTTCTCGCCGAGGCTTACTGGACTTGGCGGCTTGGACTTTCTCTTATTGACAATCCACTTTATAAAGCTGTACAGCTTCAGGGATTTTCTTACAGGAATGGGAAACTAAACCACACAAACATCTGGAAAGTAATATTTATTGGATCAAAAGGTGCTGAGTGTCTCTACACAGATCACCTACCTTATTGTTTAATAAATCGGTTGACTTCTTCCACACAGTAGAGCAATTATTTAAGCAGATCTTTCTATCCAGATAATTTCTCCCTTTTAGAGCCTTTCTTCAACACATGAAGAGGAGGCAGTAACTCATGGTAAGGGGAAATCACCTGCCATACGATTGCCCTGACTGATCAGAATGGTATCAAGGACACCCAGAGCCCACAGGCATCTGATACGGGTCTCAGAACAGAAAGCAGTGTTTTCTTTTTACTGCAATTCAAATTTCTCCACCAATGGATATGCTTTATAGCTCACACTTATTACTGCTGTGGGATTCTTCTGTCTCTCTGGCTCATCTGCATTCCTTCAGTAAACTGAGTGAGAAACAGTGGTGCCCAGTCATTAAAAATCACCCATGTTGATGGTTAAATGTCCACAGAACATCATGTATTCGTTCAATTAACTTTTATGGGGCAGAAATGCCTGCCTAGGTCCTGCTCCAGCCTTTGAGAGAAAAGTAATGACAGAACAGCATAGAAGAGGTCACCCTTGCCTTTGGAAAAGGCACAGTCCAGCAGTCAGGGGAGGACCCATCATAGTTATCTAAATGGCTGCATCCTTTCTTTAATGTGCACTTAATTGATAGCATCCGAAATAGGAAGTGGTCTTTCCGTGTACCTATGACATACACGGACTTCAGCTGCTATCTCATTCAACCCTGACAACTTTCACCTATCACAGATTCAAGGCCCAGTGATAACAGATCACCCACCAGGCCACACAATGAGGTTGCAGTCTATCGGCCCTCTCTATCACACCACCCCAATAATCTGAGCGCCCCCTCAGGTCATGTAGTGAATACTAATGATTACAGATGGTGCTTGCTGATCTGTAATCTTAGCACGCAGGAGGCATGGGGATCACCATGAGTTTGAGATCAGCCTGAGCAGACAGATGCTCTGTCTCAAAAGAAAAGAGAGAGAGAGAGAGAGAGAGAGAGAGAGAGAGAGAGAGAGAGAGAGAGAGAGAGAGAGGAAAGAAGGAAGGAAGGAAGGAAGGAAGGAAGGAAGGAAGGAAGGAAGGAAGGAAGGAAGGAAGGAAGGAAGGAAGAGGTCTGGGGATGTGGCTCAGTTGGGAAAGCAAGTGTCTAGCATGCACAGAGCCCAAGTTCAATTCCCAGCACTCCATGAGCCAGGTGTGGTCGCACACACCTGTAACGCTAACACTGAGGAAATGACGGAAGGGAGATTAGAAGTCTAAGATCATTCTTAACTAGAGAGCTCAAGAACCTGAATTGAATCCCCAAACCCACATAAGAATGTCAGGCCTGGTGCTGTCTACTAGTACTCCTAGTTCTGCGGATACAGAGACCCAGTGGCCAGCTAGTCTAGCCTTGTTGGTAAAGTCCAGGCCAGTGGAAGACCCTATCTCAAAGGAGATGGGCAGCATTCCAGAGATTGACCTCTGACCTTTATGCATACACTGACAGACACATGAACATACCCACTAAAGCAGGGTTCTCAACTTTCCTAAACGCTACAACTGTTTCATACAATTCCTTGTGTTGTAGTGACCCCCCACCACCACCACCATAAAATCTCTTTGTTGCTACTTCCTAACTGGAATTTCGCTACTGTTAGGAATCATAATGTAAATATCTGTGTTTTCTGATGGTCTTAGGTGACCCTTGTGAAAAAGTTGTTTGACACGTATGCCCCCCTCCCCCCAGGGGCCCCAACCCAGAGGTTAAGTATCATTGCACTAAAAGAAAATAAAAAGACTATTAAAAGATCAAAGGCCATATTGCCATGTTGCCAGATCTGGACAAACCCCACTGGAAGCTTTACTCGACTTGAAGGCCAGCAGATACCAGTAAATTGAAAACACACACACCATTAACTTGCAAGGAACAGTCCTCTAATTTCCTTATTGTTCATAGGTCCCTGCCAGGACAAAGATGCCATTTGTGATTTCCACCCATCCCAAGGCCTCTCTTGTCAAAACCTCAGACAGTCCCTGGGAGGGGGTTGTTGACAATTGAACAACAGCACACGGAGCAGCAGGGTCCTCCAGCTTTGGGAAGGACAGGAGAAAGAGATACTGTGTAGAGTCCCCTCATGGACCTTCACCTCTGAACCCTCCAGCTGTGTGTGATGAGGACTCATCCTGATGACAATGGCCACAGTCCTGTTTGCAGTCCCCAGGGAAGCTGTTCGCAGAGGAATTGCAAGCACAGCCTTGGGCAAAGCCGCCATACCTTGCTTCCCACATTCTGCTTCTCCATCTTATATGATGAAGCCCTCTACCACTAAGGCTTTTGGTTTTTTGTTTTGTTTTGTTTTTTTCCCAGAGAACAATTATTCCAGGGGGGGGGTTTCTTTTGGGGGAATCTTCAGATTGCCACACACATCCACCAGTAGTCACAGAGACTGGGTAGTGCCTCATGTGCTACAATCTAGGGCTTTGAGCAGTCTCCCCTAACCAGAGAGTTTCAGTACTATAGAGAAAGGTTTTTTTTGTACTAATATGGATTTCAATGGACCTACCGTGTATGGGAAGAAGATGCTTAACCCAGAGGAAATGCCCAACCTTGACGAGGAGATTGGAAAGGACTCCACACATAAGAACTACTGTCCAAACAAATATTTTGGACTTCTGTTGTGCTAACAATTGATGGGGGAGGGGGGACTCCCTACTGACATAACTGGGTTGCATCTCACCTCCCTCCTTATGCTTTAGTAGTGAAGCCCCTCACCCAGCAGGTTTAAAAAGAAGTCACTGGGAGAAACCAACAAAGGTAGTTTTCTTCCTAGACGAGTCTCCCTGATGAGAAGCTGGCATCCATGAGAATCCCTACCCCAAAGCCAAGTGGATCCAGGGACCCGGTATTTAGAATAAAGAAGCAACCATCTTCAGGAAACTGGCTTTCAGGGTCATCTGTGGAGAGATGGAAGCTGACTGAAAGGAAACCTTTTCCTTGGGTCTAGGCTGAGAGGAGAGGTTCACCCCCAGAAGGAGGCTGTGGGGGTGGAAACAAATCAATGTAGAATTTGTAGATGGATGTGTGCTCTGGGCCCGTGTACAATTTACAAGTACAATGTGAAAAGAAAATAAATCTTTCTCCCTCGCTCTCCCTGAAACTCCCTTGCTCTTTTTCTCTCTGCCAGGCTCCATCAGATTCCTAAATCAAAACAAGTCTTTAGAAGAGAGCCTCAGACTGGGCTAGAAGTGAGTTTCCTCAAAAGGCAGGAGGAAAGGGATGAAGGATCTTTGAGAACAGACAGCAAGCTTTAAAAAAAAACAAAAAAACAAAAAACAAAAAAACTTGGCACCATTCAGAGTCTAGGGTATGGGGACAGGTGTTGATGTGGGGCACCTCTGGGACAATTTCTGGAGAGAAAGTTGCACAGCCATCTTCCGTCGGAATGGCAGGTCATGGTTTTCTTTCAGAAAAGCAAACTGAGTCAGGGTGACATCCTTTTTCATGGTCACCAAGGGTCAAGGGACCCAGCCAGGAGAAAATGTTCTTTTTGCACAAGCCAGAGCAGAACTAAAGATGTTTTCCCCCACTTCTGCAGACCACCTGAGCAGCTAGGTGAAGCCAGGGCCAAAACAAACAAATGAGGACCACCCTCCAAAGCGTCCCTTCCCTCCCCTTCCTTCCCTCCAAAGCCCAGGGAATCAAGACTTGATTTGTCTCAACTAGATCCTGAGCTGGGGGAGGACCGGAGAGGAAGAAGAGGGAAAGAGGGAAGCCAGGGGGCCAGGCAGCATCCATGCAGTTAGTGTCTTATTGATTTAGAGCCACACGAGCCAGCGGAAAGGACCATACCTCCTGCTGATCTCGGGAGAAGTGCTCCAAGATCCATGGCTGTGGAGTTGGGGGAGAGTCGCTAAGCCATCTGAAGGAACAGAGCACTGCAGCTCCTCAGCCTGATGGGCCAGGGCAAGCTTTAATTAACAGGGTCTGATGCCTCTTCTTTTTTGGTAACTGAGCAGATTTAAAGGGCTAGAACCCAATTTGAAGGGTGCTGCTGCCTGCTGCTGCTGCTGCTGCTGATGCTACTCGGGCTGCTGCTGTGACTGCTCCTGGCTGCTGCTCTCCCGGCTGCTGGAAAAGCTTCCTGCAGATTGCTAGTTCCAATGAGGAGATGGAGCCAGGAGGACAGGAAATGGGGCTGTTCGTGCAGGGTCTCTTGGGATCTGAGGTTGGGAAACTGGACCACGGTACCAAGCACAGCCCACACCAGTGAGTATCAAAATGCCCTGCCTGCTGTTCTATTTGGCCAGGGAGAAAGGCTGCACTGGAGGGAGTGGGGGACAGGCAGGTAGCATCAAGGGCACCCTGTCCCCACATGAGCCTGGACAGGAGACTGGTCTGGGAGAGTGGGAGGGAGTTTCTGTTCTAAGAGGGTTGTTTGAGCACGGTCACTGTAGAATGTGCACATTCATACACAAGCCTGCCCTTGCATACTTGTGTACACACACACACACACACACACACACATACCTGTGTACAGACACCTATATGGGGCCAGAGAGATGGCTCATCTGTTAAAGGCTGGGTCTTAACCAAAAAAGATAAGATATCTGTATGCACACACACCAGTCCATGAAGATGTGCCTATGTACACATATTGGTCTAATCACACACACACACACACACACACACACACACACAAACTCATATACATACATGCCTACTTGAGTATATATACACATCCACTCACATACACAACGTGCCTCCCACCACCTTCCAATACCAGCTTATGTCCCCTACACCTATAGCTTATAGTAATGTGACCAAGAAAATCAGTGACACCAAGCATGGTTAAGAGAGTAGCCAAGAGTTAGAAGTCCACAGATGTGAGAAAAGAAAAACATTGTATGGAATTTCGGCTGAGTTCCTGAGACCCTCCCTGCTGCTTCTGAAAGAGCACAGACCTCTTTGAAGACCATCTTAACTTTAATAAAAAAAAAAAAGAAAAAAGAAAAAAGATTGCTTTTATTTTTATTTTATGTAAATGTGTGCAGGTATGTGTGTGCACACGCGCATGCGTGCATGAAAGTGTGTGTAGTACCAGCAAAGGCCGGATGGGGGTGCAGGATCCCTTGAAACTAGAGTTCCAGGAAGTTGTGAGTCCTTTCCAAGGTGGGTGCTGGGGTCTCCAGAGGAGCGGAAAACACACTTAGCTGCCCAGCCATCTTTCCAGCTCCAGGAACTATTGTAATTGTTGAGACTATCACAGCAGACACCCTCGACACGGTGCCTTTTCCCCTGCTCTAAAGCAGCCACTGGCTTCTCTGTAGTCTTTTCCGTGGCTGCTCCATACCTCAGCCTCCATTTCTTTAGTCAGTCCGTTTAGAGGCACCTTACCCGGCACTTTGTGAATATATGTATGGAAGGGGCTGATGCATGCTGGGTAATGAATGCATGCAGAAATAAGGGCTCCAGAGCCTATGTCTTCCTGTATTGCCCTCCACCTTCTTTTCTAAGACAGGGTATCTCATTGACCTGGAGCTTAACTATTTGGCTAGTCTGCCTACCCATGAACCCCACTGCCTGTTCCGCTGATCTTCCCGGCCCCGGAATCCCCTGTTCTGGAGGTACAAGGACATGCCACCATGCCTGGCTTTTTATATGGGTGCTTGGGATTCAAACTCAGGTCCTCGTGCTTAGATGGCAGGTACTATACCAATGAAGTTATCTTCCCAGCTCTTACCTGGGAAATCCCATTCCCCTCTGATAGGAACACAAAATAAACTCAACCAATCAGCGTTCAGTATCTAACAGCCTCCGGTGTACATGTTCGAGTGCAGGCTAAGATTGTGGGTATGAAGGGGGAGCCTCAGATCCCTCCCTAGGATGCTACAGTCAGGTGTAGGACCCTCTTCTCCTCCTAAATCTGCCTTTGTGACTCCCAAAATGACAAGGTCAAATGAAGCCAGCAATGCTGTATGTGGAAAGAGGAAGCAAAGATGAGATGGGGACTTTTCAAAAGCTCGTCCAATTATAGCAACACTGAGCTTAACCAAACCCAAGATGATTGAAACAGCCTCCTGAAGAGAGTATGCACTTAAAAGAAAGAAAAAGAAAAGAAAGAAAGAAAGAAAGAAAGAAGAAGAAAGAAAGAAAGAAAGAAAGAAAGAAAGAAAGAAGAGCGCGCAGGCCTTTAAGGAGACCAGGAAAAGTGAGAGATGGACAATGGATCCCCGATTCCCACTTCTCCCCTGAACAATGATCCCTGCATCTGGCCCAGGTGGCCAAAGAGAGAGTCACTCTTTAGGCTTCACCTGGGATTTAGGCGGACTCCCTTCAGCTTCCCTCTGCTCCGTCACCCACTGCCAGCTATCTGCAGCACCACCACCCTCACATGCACGCATGCTGGCCACAGCACTCCTCCACATCACACTTAGAGCTTGGTCCACAGAGAATCTGATGTCACCCTCCTAGACCCAAGTTCTGTGCACTTCCTTGCCCTGTGTCTCTAAGGTGAGGTTTTTGTGTCACCTCTTTCTCAAAGCAAGTCTGCCAGGCGGTCCAGAACTACAATCCCAGCACTTAGAAGGTGAAGGTGGGAGAAACAAGTTCCCAGGATAGCCTGGGCTACATAGTAAGATGAGAGAGAGAGAGAGAGAGAGAGAGAGAGAGAGAGAGAGAGAGAGAGAGAAAGGAAGTAAAGAAGAAAGAAGGGAGGATGAAAAAAAGAAGGAAGGAAGGAAGAAGGAAGGGAGAGAAGGAGGGAGGGAGGGAGGGAGGGAGGATAGGAGGGAAGAAAAGAGGAAAGAGAGATGGAGGGAAGGAAAGTAGAAAAGAAAGGAAAGAAAGAAGAAAAGGAAGGAATAGGGAGGTGAAAAGGAGGAAGAGAAAGAAGAGAGGAGGGAAAGAGGGAGAGGGAGAGATAGAGGGGAGGGAGAGAGGGAGGAAGGACTAAAGAAAAGAGGCTGATGATAATGTGTCCTTTTCCTAGTGATTGACAGGGAGGACTGCCCGCCCTCTCCATCCCTGTCTTAACACCCGAGCTGTCTCTCCACCTTAGTCCACCTTACCATTCAGACAGGGTCCCTCTCTGAGCCTGAAGCTCATGTTTTGGTTTGCATCCACTGAGCACCCAGGATCCATCTGTTTCTGCCTCCTCAGCACTGGTGTTAGAGCCATGTACCACTTCTTTTTACATAGCTGCTGGGGATTCAAACTCAGGTCCTCATGCTGGAGCAGCAAGCCCTTTAGCCATATCCTCAACCCCTCAGTGCCCTTTGATAACCGCTAACGCCAACCTTGCTGTATCCTTTAGAGAGAAAAAGGGCTGTTCTGCCCCATTTCAGAGAAAACTGCACATCAGAGCCATAACCCTCAGGGAGTGGACAGCCATTGACGGACCCTGGGTTGGAACCCTCCTCAGAGGTCTGACTAACACCCCTTAAGCCCTTCTCTGGCCAGGTAAGATCACCGTTTGCCTTTGGCTCCTCTATTCCTAGGCCGGTAGCTCTTCTTGCAGACACTAATTCCTGGGCAAGTTCAACTTTCTAATTTCTATGTAACCAATCCCATGTGTTAAGTGCCATCTGTTTGAAACATCTAGTGTGGTTTTTGTTTTCCTGACTGGACAAGAATTTTTTTCCTTGGAAATCCCAAATTGGAATGTTCTAATAGTCACGATTAAGCCTCAGTCAGAACGTTCTGGCACCAAGTACACATCTTGGAGTATGTTAACATTTACCAATTAAATGGAATTATAAGAGAGTTAAAAAAAAAAAAGAAAAAGAAAAAATCTAAGCTCACCCTTCACATTGGAGGCTGCTGGCACAACTCTGTGTTATCTAGTTATCATTTATGATACCAAATTTATAGGCATCAAGAAAGAAAAATATTCCCAGCCCAATTTTAAGTCCGATGCATTCAAGACAAAAAAAATATTAAGAGGCAAGAGGGAAATTTGAGAATTGGCCTGAATGCCACCCCATCAGAGGAAGACGATCGCTGGAATGTGTACACAATTATCGTGCATGTTGCTGAGCTTTGGTTCAGTGTGTCAGGTCAACAATAGCACACTGTGCTGATATTTCAGAAGTTGGACAGTGTAGCTGGGAGGGAATTTGAAGAACTGAACTCATCTCTTAGTGTACCCCACATGGGGTCTCTATTCTGATGGACACACAGACAGACAGACAGACAGACAGATAAAAATAGATATAGATTAAATGTATAGATATAGATTATAGATGCAGACAGAGACATAGATATAGGTTGTAGATATAGATTATAGGTATAGATATAGATTATGGATATAAATTATAGATTACAAATATAGAATATATATTATAGATATAGATTATAGGTATAGGCATAGATTATAGATAGATGATAGATAGATAGATAGATAGATAGATAGATAGATAGATAGATATAGATTAAAGGTATAGGTATAGATTATAGATATATTACAGATATGTGATATAGATAGATATAGATTATAGGTATAGGCAAAGATAGATAGATGTAGATGATAGATTTTAGTTATAGATTATATATTATAGATATAAATTATAGGAATAGGCATAGATTATAGATAGATAGATAGATAGATAGATAGATAGAATAGATAGATATAGATTAAAGGTATAGGTATAGATTATAGATAATTATAGGCATATGATATAGATAGACATATTACAGATATATGCTATAGATAGATATAGATTTTAGGTATAGGCAAAGATAGATAGATAGAGATAGATGTAGATACATATACAGTTACAGATGCAGATATAGACACAGGCAAACAAATCAGTCACTTTAGAAACAGAAGAGCACGGGGCCCACACTGGAGAAACTTCTCTAAGGCAAGGTCTACAGTGGCCTCTGTCATCTTTCTACACACTGAGGAGAAGTAATGAGCCTATTTGTCATTACTGTAACAAAGTACCTAGGTTGGTAGCTTTATTAAAAAAAAAAAAAAAAAAAAAAAAAGAGGTTCAGCTCAAGGTTTTGAATCTGAAAGCCAAGTTTGGGTGCCTCATTAATAGTCCAGCCCGAGGGCTGATGGGTAAGATGGTTGGGAATACATCGGAGCTGAGGAACATGAGATCACAGTGCTGAACAGGATGTCAGAGCAAGGGGTGAGGCCGATTCATCTCTAAGAATCCCCTCCTGAGAACTATGCTGGGTCATCTCCACTGGCAGTTTGACCAGATTGAGGGATGCTTAGGAAATTAGTAAGACACTTCTAGGAGTGTCTCAGAAGGCATTTCCTGGAATGATTGGCAGGTGGGAGAGTGAATAAGAGGACGACTAGACCTGCTGGTGTGTCAGATACATTATCCAAGGTCTGTGAATTAGGATGGGGGCGGGGGACAGAAGAAAGGAAGCTAGCCAAGCATGTAGCTCTGCTCTTCCTCTTCATCTGTCTACTGCAGCTGCCTCACCTGTGAACAGCAGACTCCAGCGCTTCAGTCATGATGGCCCCAGATGCTTCCCAAGAAGCCTCCAGGCCTTCAACCTCAGACTAGGGATGCATCATTGGTCCAGCCTACAGGAAGCTGGTGATGTTGGCGTGAGGAATTTCATCAGTGGGTGTTACTGATGCTTCCAGCTACTGGATTCTTTGACCATCCAGTATGCAGATGGTCACTGCGGGACTCTTCGTCTGCAATTATGTAAGCCAATCCAGTGAATGTTCCTGTGATCATTTTATAATACCATATATTACAATATGTAGTGTGTCTTATCACATATAAACTCCGATGTGCTCTTTCTTCTAGAGACCCTAATACAGAAACTAACCTATACACTACCTTAACACTCTTCACATGAATGCAACCACACACACACAAAGGAATAAAAATAATTAGTTGATCCAGACAGTCGTGGCACACACCTTTAATCCCAGCACCCAGGAGGCAGAGGCAGGCAGATCTCAGTCCTAGCCCAGCCTGGTCTATAGACGAGTTCCAGGACAGACAGGGCTACACAGAGAAACCCTGTCTAAGAAAAAACAAAAACAAAAAACAAAACAAACAAAAACCAGTTGCAATAAAGGCAAATATATGAGACAAGAAACACACAGGGAGGTCGCAGGTTCTCCTCACAGACATCAACGACTCAGGTCAGAGAGGACCCTGCAGAGGTAGACAGTGATGCTCAGAACTAGAGGGTAATGCATGTTGTTGAGCTGAATGGAAGCTTCTGCTGCTGACATACAAAGTCAGGGGTCTGAGGCTCCGGGCAAAGCAAGGAATGGAAGACAGGATGATTCCAGTCAGAGAGGACAAATATGTTACTGATCAGACTGGAGAGGGAAGCCGGGTTACATTATGACAGTCTGTGTCTCATGGGAGGAGAGAAAAGTCACTGCGGGGCTTATCTGGGTCCTGTCCTAGTGAGATAGGGACCTTTGAAAAATATCCTTCAACTATATGAGGGACCTAATGGGCCACAGTCAACTACACAGCAAATAAAATGTAAGGGAGATTGTAATTGGAAAACAATTAGATAACAATTCTCTTTCTAAAAGAGAATTTATGTGTTCCCCCACCCCAATCACCGTTTCAGAGGAAAGTCAAACTCTGCAGTCTGGCTTGAAGGCTCTTTATGAACCGCTGGCAGGAAATTACCTTTCACCACGTCTCCTCCTTCCAGCTCCTAGCTGACAAAAATAGTTCCAGACACATAGAAGCACTGTCGACGCCCGGAAGAGGCTAGCTAGCTAGCTTCACACAATCTGGCCTCGGCATGTTCTGCCAGCTCCGGGGTAACCATCCTCGGCCCCTGGTAAACGCCTAATTATCTAGCAATGCCCTACACAGATGTCTTCACTGGGAAACTTCCCAAAGATCGCTTTCTCTGAAACCCTTTCTTCTTCATTCTCTGAGCAGAGAAAGGGATCTACTTCTCTTATAGCTGCCAACCCACTGGGTAGGCATCTTATTTTTCTCCCAGAAGCTGTCTCCCACTCTATAAGAGGCAGGCATTTCTTCATAAGAGACAAATGTCCCCCTGCATAAGGAAACAAGTCTTTCATCTTGGTACACTTAGCTTATCTAATACAGGGCTGGCTCACAATAACGTTAAAATTTTTTATCTATCTGTTATTATTGTGTGTGTACGTGTGTGTGTGTGTGCACATGTATATGTGTGCACACATGTGTGCACGCATGCTATTGGGGCACACATGCTACAGTATGTGTGTGGAGGCTGGAGGACAACTTTGTAGAATTGTTTCTCTCTTTCTATTGTGAAGTGAGCTCTGGGGATCAAACTCAGGTTGTCAAGCCTTTGCAGCAAGCACTTTACCCGACTGGGCCATCTCACTGGCCCCAGCAAATTTTGATTAACATGAACTGATACCCAGGTAGAAAGGCTTACACTGTAATCCAAGCATTCAGAAGGCTAAACCAGGAGAACAATGAGTTCAAGGTCAGCCTGGGATAAATACAGACACACTTCTCCCTACCCCAAACCCCACCCCAAAAAAGCAATGGATCTGCTTCTATATTAACAAGCTAAGAAAGCTCACTCTCTGGCATAAATGAGAAGTTTGTGAATCCCCCCATCCCCATCCCCCGTGAGGCTGTCAATGTACATGCACACTTATAGCCCTGCAGCAGGGAGCTCGCTACCCAGGACACAGAGAGCTGTGCTAAGGAAACTTGGAGTAGCTCTCTTCGCTCAGCTCATAAGTGCTGGATTACAGGTATGTATCGCCACACCTAGGCAGCTCCTGGGTCTTACTGTGATATCCCATCACGACTACAGTGACCTGTGGAGGTGGTTTTGGGAGATGTCTCTGCAGAGGGTTACCGCTTTCTTTGTGTTGAGACAGAAAGCTTTCCTCCTGGAATCCCTATAGGATCTGGACTCAGCATCCTGATTCTTAAGTTCAAGGTTCCAAATTATTTGCAAGTAGTAAAAATAACAAACCATTTGCGTCCCCAACTATCTCCTGTCCAGTTACACATTTTACTTCCTCCTTCCCTTCACCAGATTCCCTGGGCTGGTGGGAAACAGCAACCCATGGAAGGGCGTGATACCCACCTAAAGCATGAACTGAAGCCATAAAGATAAGATGCCATTCATAAAGTTTGTCCCCACAGGATAGGAACTCTAAGCCTGAGAAGCTATCATGAAAATCCCTTCCCTGGTGGAGAACCTTCCTTGGAAGGCTCCAAAGACAAACCAAATTACAGTCACACTGAAATACCCCTTGGGGGGGACCACTGAGCTTATGGGGTTTACTTAAAAAGCATGGTGAATGAGAAGTTTCTGACAGGAACTTGCGTGACTCCCAAAGTAGCCACACCAGAAAGTCTTCACCCAGCATCAGTGATGGCTCCCCCACAGCTCCACATAGTGAACCCCCCTCTAGTCTTCTTCAGCCCATATACTGTAGCTCTTCCCAAGACCATGCTCCAACAAGCACTTAAAAAAAGTGTCAGCCATTGCATTGCATACAAATGGCTGCAAGGAATGGCTGAATCTCAGGTGAGGGTCTAGTGACACTCCCCCTCCTCTGAAGGACTGTCAAGAGTCCTCAGGCTCACTCCTGGTGAGACATTTACAGCTGAAGTCCTGAAGCTAGAGGCTGTATGGCTCAGGAGATAATGCCATGTAAAGAAGCTCCCCTAAATTCAGACACAGAGGGGTGATTACATAGGAGCTGGGCTGCCATGATGCTTTCTGGGTAATGCAAAAAAAAATCCCAGAGAGGCCAAGAGGTACCCCCAAATGAAAGGATAAATGGCTTGATATACCACTTCACCCCATCTGCATAACCTTTGGCCCCAACACAGCTGAGTGTGCAGCCTGCCTCTCTGACTGGAAATCTTGCCAGCATAGAGCTCTGGATAATGTATGAACGGCAGTGTCCTTTCCCTAAATCCGGTTGCTGTCACCCCGCAAGGCCATCTTTTGATGTTTCAAGGCTTGATATATTTTTATCTGAGCCTAAGAAGATGCCAAAGTCAACAATAATGCCACTGCCGTTGGCCTCCAAGGAAATGCATCTGTCAGGGAGCCAGTGGGATGTACACAAGCTGAGGCTCAGAGAGAGTTTATCTGACATCTGATGCATGTCTGCAACCCCCAGTATCCTGGATGCATATGCAGAAAACCCACTATAAAGACAGAGCTACAAAACGACTGTGAGATTGGAGGAACAGATGACTCCTGAGCAGTGGTCAGCCCCAGGAGGGGCATGAGCAGCCCACTGAGCCAGCTCTTCCTGCCCATGGCACAGAAACCACATAGGGAGCCTTAAACAGAGAAAGTTTTCAAGACCCACTCCTTTCCCTGAACAAGAGAGCCCTCTGTAGTAGTTAATATCATCCACTTGATAGGATCTAGAATCTCCTAGGGGACACTCGTCTGGACATGTCTGGGTTTAATTGAGACTGGGGCTAATTGAGGTGAGGAAACCTATCCTGGATATGGGCAGCACCATTCCACACCATTCCTAGACTGAATGAAAAGGAGACAGTGAAGTGAGCACCAGCATCCATCTCTCTCTGCTTCTGGAGGACTGTGGATACAATGTAACCACCTCCCTCAAGCTCTTGCCACCATGCCTTCCCCGCCATGATTGAATGTATCCACCCGAACTGTGAGCCTCAGTAAACCCTCCTCCCTTAAGCAGCTTCTGTCAGGTACATGGTCACTACAATGAGAAAAATAATAGGCCCCTGTGTGTTATAAAGTGTACCAGCCCAACTATGTGTTTACTCAAGGGTTGAACTTGACTTCTATTGTCACCCGTCAGAAGCCTTGTCAATGTACATATGACTATACACACAAGTCATAGAAAATTGAAAAGCACAGAGAGGCAATCCCAAAACTGCCATAACCCAAGAGTCACCAATATTTTAAAATTCATTTCTGTTTATTGATAGTAAGAGGGGACTGCACAGATGGTTCAGCAGTTAAGGGTACTTGTTGAGCAAGCCTGAAGACTGGAGTTCAAATCCCAGTACCCACATAATAAGCTAGACTACAAACCAGGCATCCCGGCTCTGAGTAGGATAGAGACAGGGGGATCATTGGGTCTTATGGTTACCCAGTCTAGGAGAAAAACACCTGCTCCACATTCAGAGAGACTTTTCCTCAAAGGAATAAGTGGACAGTAAATGGAAGTAGACATCTGACCACAGTTCTGGTGACTGTGATCCACTGAGACACTGCTAAAAGACCTAGCCTAGAGACCCAGAGGAGACAAGGGCCATGTTGTATTGTGCTCAACACCTACACAGAGAGACAAGAACCTCATTTGCCTTCTCAGGTGTTACACTGTCTTTCCTAGGAAGCCATGAAAAAATGATTAATCACTCCCAGTAAGGCACCAAAGCCCAACTCATCAAACTTTACTGAGTGAGCTGACTGAACTTACAGAGACATGGGAGGGATTACTTACAGAAGCAATGGGTGATCCAAAACAGCTGTATCACTCCCTACAAATTCCCACCCTGGCAAGAATGGTGACCTCATGGATACTGCAACCTGGAGTCCTCCTCTCGGTTAACTTTCTACTTTCTGTATAGTCTAGCATCTCCCAGGACTCTTTGCAGCTTCTAGGGGACAGGAAGAAGGAGTGACTAGAATCCCAGGTGATGGTTCTATGACCCTCTTCCACCTGCTAGGGAATACTAACAGCTCCGTTGCCATTACCATAGACCTGGCTATCACTGTCTTGTTCTGCTCTAGATGCCATGGGTTAGGGTTAGGGTTAGTGTTAGGGCTAGGGTTAGGGTTAGGGTTAGGGGTTAGGGGGTAGGGTTAGGGGTTAGGGGTTAGGGGTTAGGGCTAGGGTTAGGGTTAAGGGTTAGGGTTAGGGTTAGGGGTTAGGGGTTAGGGCTAGGGTTAGGGTTAGGGTTAAGGGTTAGGGTTAGGGCTAACATGGCTACTGGGCCAAGTTAATCTCTACTCCAAGATGGCATCATGTTATACATGGAGGAAAGAGATCATTCTATAATACCATGTTTGGAAAATCAGTATCTTCTCAGGAGGTAAAGACCACCCATGGAAATACTGGTTATCTTTATCATCTCAGTAACAAATACTTATCACAAGAAACTTAAGAAAGGAAGGATATATTTGGCTCATCATGGAAGGGAGGAAGGCATGGTGTTACACTTGGGTCCATGGTAATGGGAGCTCCTAGCTTGCTCACATTCTGGTGGATTTTGAAGCAGAGCTGGGTTATGACTTCCAAAGTCCATTCCTAATAGCTTATATCTACCAGCTAGAACATAGATCCCAAATATTCTACAAGCTCCCAAAACACCACCAGATGAAGATCAAGTGTTCAAATGTTTATATTCAAACTGTAAATCAGCCAAGACTCATTTTTCCCAGGGACTCAAAGAACTCCAGGAATCTAGCTCAGCAGAGAGTGAGGAATATCTGCATAATGTAAAGGAGAGGGAACAAAACAGGAAAAATAAAAGTCAGAAAGAATTGAAATTGCTGAGTCTAGACTTGAAAGGATTGAGATAGATCATAAGAACCACCCTCCCCAGATGTAGCCACCCATCCCCACTTAGCTTATGCAAATGTAAATACTGAAGAGAATGGTAGTGAGACACTGGAAATGTGATGTTATGGGTTTTATATTCAATATGTCCTCCCAAAATTCATGTGTTAAAGGCTTGGTCCCCCTCCTAGCTTTAGTTGCCAACTTGATGAAGCCTAAAGTCTACTAAGATGAAATGATTGAGGGATCAGACTGGCCTGTGGGCATGTCTGTGGGGGATTGTCTTGACTGTTAATAGATGTAGGAGGGCCCAGCCCACTGTGGGCAGCACAATCCCTATGCAGGTAGTCCAGAATGGTATAAAAAAGCTAGCTAAGCATGAGCTTGTGAGGCTTTTGTCTTCAGATTCCTACCTAGGCTTCCTTGAGTGAAGAACTGTGAGCTGGAGGTATAAGATCAAATATTCCCCCAAGTAGCTTTTGGTCATGGCGTGTGTGTCACAGCAACAAAAGGAATCTACAGCAATCCCCAAAACAGAGGCGGGGCTCCTGGGCGTGGTTAGACTATGAGGACCTTTACTTTTTTAGAGGAAGTAGGTCATTGGGGGACATGGTTTTGAACTGTATACTTTTCTCACTCTCCCATTTCCAGGACATCATGAAGTGAGTAGCTTTATTCCCTTGAATGATCCCTACCCTGGCGCTCTCTGCCTTACCACAGCCTAAGGGCAATGGAGCCAACCCATCAGGAAATGAGCCCTTCAATACCAGGAGCCAAAACCTTTCCTCCTTTATACTGTTTCTCTTAGAGGACCAGCCAGAGAGATAACTCAGAGGGTGAAAATGTCCACAGCACAAGCCTGAAGACCTGAGTTCAATCCCTAGAAATTACATTTAGAAAGCTGAGTGTGGCAGTTGTATGCCCAGAGCCTGCAAAGCAGAGACAGGAGGATCTCTGGAGCCCCCTACCCAGCCAGCCTAGTCTATCTTGATGAGCTCCAGGACCAGTGAGAGACCCTGTCTAAAGAAAACAGTGGATGGTATCTTAGGAATGACACAATGACACCTACAGTTGACCTCTTGCCCCACACACCCACCCCACACACACACACACACACACGAGCGATGGACCTGGGTGAACATGTTCTCACTCACCTTCGCCCCCTAATTTCTGCATCCAGGATAACGGAAATGTAGAAGTAAAGGCCCGGTGCAATAGGAGGGTTTTGTAATACAACAGACAAAGTCAAGCAAGAGACAGACACTCGCCTAGCATAATAACGTCCAGAAATTATGCCAGCAGGAAGCCATGAATCTTCTCCGTAGATCATTGCGATCTGTGGGCAGGAGATGAACACTTGCACTGTGAGGTGTCTGATTTGTTGTTTAATATAGTTAGAGATGAGCTTAGGAAACAGGAAGAAGCAGAATCTTCCTCCCAGAGTGGAGGGCCCTTTACTTCTCTAACTTGTAGGCTCCAAGTGTCCCTGGTTCCAAGCAGCGGTAAAATGAATAAAGACACGAATCTCGACGAAGGGTAGAATATTTCATATAAGAAAATAATTCCAACCCAAGAAAGAAGAAAGGCAGGTGGAGTGGAAGAGTAAGAAAATGGGAGCAACAGCTCACATGGTAAAGCACTGCCCTTGTCAGCACAAAGGTCCGAGTTCGATCCCAGAACCTATGTAAAAAAGCCAGGCATTCTGGTTTGTGCTGGTAATCCCAGGATTGAGGAGTGGAAACAGGAGACACCCTGAAGCTCACAGACCAGCCCCTACCCTAGTTAGTGATTTCCTGCTCACTGAGAGACTATATCTCAAAAAAAACAAGGTTGGGGGGAAGGGGCTGGTGAGACGTCTCAGCTGGTAAAGGACCAACTGAGTTCCTGTATTCTTTCCCCACGGTGTATCCACCCACACGGTGGAAGAAGACAACTGCTTCAAGCTGTCTTCTGACCTCCATATGTATGCGGGAGATGCATATATCACATACACAGCAGATACTAAATAAAAAAAATGACAGGGTGACACAAGCCTCTATGCATGCACACACATACACACAAACAATACACACACACACACAAACAAACATACAACACACACACACACAAATTGAGAAAACAGGGCCCAATTGGGAGACCTGGCTGGGTGTTGTGTTTCCAACTTGAAATCAAAGCAACTATGAGGATCTCAGTATGTGACCCTCACGAGATCAGACCTGACAAGAACAAAGCTCTATTCACACAGAAGAGGATGCTGCTGTCAGACCAGGGGATTAATTTCACCCAAGTCTATCTTGGAGAACTGTGTAGGGCTACCTACAGGAGGGCGAGAGGTGACCCACAAACAACAGTATCATTAGCGGGGGTGATAAATTCCCCGGATCGAATACACAGGGTCCCCATTTCAGTTAATCTACCACCTGTAGACCAAGTATGCCCCAAGGTCACACGAAGCTAGGACAGAGTTACCTGCAGCTGGTGTGGGCGGACAGGAGGGAGAGTTGGCTGGAAAGTCAGGGGAGAGTCCGATGACTCACTCCCAACACCTCTGCCTTGGTTAGTTTTGGTCAACTTGACGCAGGCTAGAGTCATTTTTTTTAAAAAAGCTAACCTCAGCTGAGAAAATGCCCCTTCGGTTGGCCTGTGGGCAAGCCTGTGGTGCCTTTGCTTGATTGATGCTTAGTTTGGAAAGGTCCCACCCACTGTGGGTGGAGCCATCCCTGGGCAAGTGGTCCTGAGTTGTATAAGCAGCAGGCTGAGCTAGTCATGGGGACCAAGCCAGTAAGCAGCACTCCCCCATGGCCTCTGTATCAGCTCCTGCCTCCAGGTTCCTGCCCTGAGTTCCTGCATTGACTTCCCAACATGATCAACTACAGCTGTAAGCTGAAATAAACCCTTCTCTCTCTCCATTTGGTCATGGTGTTTATCACAGCAATAGAAACTCAAGGAAAACAGCCTTCTATGAGGGAATGTCAACAGGCTCAATCTTGAGAGGGTCCCGTATGCATGGCAACATACACTCTGATTTCAAGATCAGCTCAAAAGACAAATTCCATAGCACCAGCAAAGAGACCATTCACAAGCATGCACCAACACCAACAGGTTAGAGCAAAGCTTCCAATGTCCAGTTTTTAACCTGTGTCCCATACTTGTTCTGTAGTGTTTTAGCATTGAGGAACAGATTGAAATTTCTTTCAGAGAGAAAGAGAGCACTAATACACCATGTGAATAGACATTTGCCTGGTCAAATAAGAAAAGGGTTTGTTTGGCCTTTCGCCCCATGTCACTAACAGTCACAGCCAAACACTACTGGGTCAGTATGAAGTGATG
The DNA here is from genome assembly GCA_021653895.1 of Mastomys natalensis. Classification (NCBI taxonomy): domain Eukaryota; kingdom Metazoa; phylum Chordata; class Mammalia; order Rodentia; family Muridae; genus Mastomys; species Mastomys natalensis. The sequence goes on from JAJTUV010000272.1 coordinate 1,998,200, forward strand.
GATCCCAAAGGGAGATCCCCCCACAAAAATTCTAAAACCTGTAGCTAAAGGTATAGACTTGGAGTTTTGGATTCAAAGATTTACAATATAGGGAACAAACTAACACACAGGAGGACAGGTGTGTTTGAGAGCAGAATGAACAGGTATCTTGTGAGCTGGGAAGGCTTCCTGGAGGAGGTGGTAGTTGATTCTCGAGTCCTGAAGATCAAGAAGTTAATAGGAAGTACATCTCTGGACCATTTCCCACCTTTACTACCAGGGAACAACCATGGGATTCCCTGGAACTCAGGAAAAGGACACAGCTTTCTGTCCTTAGAAACAGCCCATTATCCCTGTTCCCACAGTTCTTGGGCTCTCTCACCTGAGTTCCTGGCGTGTTCCTTAGAGCTGCTTCCAAAGGGACTCCGGTCTGACTAGTGGGGCGCTAAGGTAGATTAACCACACCGCCACAGCCAGGAGGTCTTCCACACCGAGCTGGCTCAGTCCATGCAGCCCACCGAAAAGTGTGTGGGACCCTGGCAACAGTGCACAGTCCAACTGTGAGTCAGGGAGGCTTGTTGCCTGCTTTCTGGAGCCAGACCAAGCCCAGCTGACCTACCAGGCAAATGGAGGTGGAGCTCAGGGATCCTGGCAAATCTCCAGTGTCACATTAACTCCCAAGAAGCCACAGAAGCAACTGGCCTAGGGCAGCAGCCATGAGCCCAAGCCCAGGTCCTATTCCAGACTACTGGGGCCTCACTGTGGCTCTGGTTCCTTAAGGGTCTGGTCCTGGTTAAATGGATGTGCTTAACATCTATTAGAACTTGTACTCTAGGCAGTCCCTGACCAATGAGCCGAGAACTTTAGGACTTCTCTTAATTTTTCTCAATTTTTCTTTTAGTTTAATTAAAATTTGCACTGCAAAAGAAAAAAAATACTTCTTTTTTAGAATTCATTTTTATTTATTCATTTCCTTATTTCCTCCCTCCCTTTCCTTCCTTCCTTCCTTCCCTTCCTTCCTTCCTTCCTTCCTTTCTTTTTCTTTTCTTTCTTTCTTTCTTTTTCTTCCTTTCTCTGTGTAGTCCTGGACATCCTGGAACTCACTCCATAGATCAGGCTAGCCTCAAACTCACAGATGCACCTACCTCTGCCCTGACTGCTGGGATTAAAGGTGTGCACGACTTCACTCAGCTTTTTTTTTTTTTTGACAGGTTTTCTGTGTATCTGGGTATTGAACCATTTAAAAGGTGCTCGAACTCTAAGCCACCCTTCTTCCCCCAATGTGGGATTTAAAGGGGGCCGCAACCACCCGGCCAGAGTTTTTTTTCTTTTGTTTTAAATGATACTCGTGAACCATAGGCTATCTAAGCAACCCTCCAAGATATGTGGGTCACCTTGTCTACCCCAAGCTGTTCTCGCATGCTGACTGAAACAAGTACCGTGTGTCCCTGTACCCCACGTCATGCTTTTGACCAGCTTCTGTTTAGGCAGCTGGCATCTTCCCTCAACAGATTTATACATAGAAATATCTAGTGAGGAGAGTTCATGCACCTAATCTGACTTTGATATTCCCTGCAGCAGAGAAGGCCCCCTGCCTGTTCCCATCTGCCAAGCCAGAGCTCACGCTGGCCTCAAGCAAATCCCATATGCCTATGCTAATGTGAGTCAGGGCCCTGTCCTTAAGGCAGTGTGACTACTTCTTATCGCCCTCAGCCTGAGCCATCAAACGTCCCAGAGAACTCATGTGACTGTGAAATGCCCCACAGGCTAATGTGTTTGAACCCTTAGCTCCCAGCAGGTGGCGCAGTTTGGGCGGTTGTGGAACCTTTAGGAGATGGAGGAAGTGGACCACTGGAGGTGGGGCTAGAAGCTTTATGCAAATGAGCTCCACTTTCTGACAGTGGATGCACTGTGGCAAGCTGCCTCAGGCTCTTACCCTGACTTCTGTACCACGATGGACTGCTCTTCCATAGGACTCGAGTTCGATTCCCAGTGAATACCCTTACCAAGCAACTCACAACCTCCTGTAACTCCAGCTACAGGGGATCCAACACCCTTCGCAAGCAACCGAACACACACACACGCACACACGCATGCACGCGTGCGCACGTACAGCACACCATGCACATATCCAGAAAGCATTTGAAAAACTAGTTTTAAGTTTTTGAAAACAGAATAAAATTGTTAGGTTAGATACCGAGCAACTTACTGACCTTATAAAACATTTTACGACCATAACAAATGGAGTTATAACTTCTACTAGCCAAAAGTTGATTCTATCTCGATAGGGGAAAAAAATTATCAAGTTAATATGGGAGCCTCACAATGTCTGAGCTGTTGATTAATGATGAGTAGTGAGTCAAAGACACATCCCTTTATCCTTGGCAGGGGGTGGGGCTTGTTAAACAGCACCCATGTGACCCTAAAGGATGCTCTTCCTTTGCCTCATTCTTGCAGCTGAGATTTTTATCTCCTTTAACAACTTGGATTAGTTGAGAAGCCAAGTTCTACATAAAATGCCTCCAAGATATGGATCTGTGGTATTTAATCAATCCTGACCACTCCCTGTAGGGACCATGCAAGAGGCTGGGGTTGTGTAGACCAACTGGTAGGGTGCTTATCTACCATGCATACAGCCCTGAGTTCAAGTCCCCTGTACTGTTAAAGAGGCATGGTAGCATCCCAGCATCCCAGAAACTGAAGCAGAAAGATCGAAGTTCAAAGTCGTCATTGGCTAGGTAACAGTTCAAGGTCAGTCTAGACTCTATGAGACCCTGTCTCAAAAGGAGGGGGGGAATGGTATATTGTTGTGGAGCGCTTTTCCAGCCCAAATCTTGCCACTTCTGCAAATGTGTGTGACATCCTGATCCAAAAAAAATCCCTTGAACACACTGGTTTCTTCACCCTTGACTTTAATTAAGTTACATTATTCCCTAATCCCGTACATATCCTATCCCTGAAATGGTCATTTTATTAACCCTGGATTTACATCATGGCAGAGCCTTCCCTGCCCGCCCCTGCCCCTCCCACCCAGGAGTAGTCCTTTTAGAAGAGTTCTTTAGCACTCCCTGATCTGGGGAATCTGTACAAAGCCTGTGGATAAAGTCAGTCTTGAATGCCAACTTTATTGGAGTGAGTAACACCTAGGAAATTTGTTGAGCACACCTCTATGTATATCAGTGAGGGTGTTACAAGAGATGGCTAAATCCCGAGAACACTAATTAATGGATTATTCCCTTAATAGACTCATAATACGGTCACATTTGGGAGAGGTGGGAAAAGGAGGAGGTGAGGCTTAATTGGAGGAAATGGATTACTGGGGGCATGTCCTCAGGGCTATAGTTTGTCCAGGTCTCTTCCTGTCTCCCTCTTTGTAGGTCCTAGCTGAAACTATGTGAGCCGCTCTGCTCCCCGAAGTCCTCCTGACCAAGACAGACAGAACACAAATCAGAATCCTTGCCTTTGATCTATTTTTGCCTGGTATTTTGCCACAGCCATGAGAAGTGCAACAAAATATCTATTGTAGCAATTATGCCATATGACCAATGACAAAGTTACCATCCACATCGTTGTAAGTTATTTATTGGTCTCATCCAACATAAACCTTTCAACAAAGGTTAAATGCAGACAACCTCACCCTGTTTTTTGTATTAAAGGAAAAGATTTGGGGAAATGGAGTGATTCTTCAAAGACTGTACGACTAGAGAATAGTCAAATCAGGATTCAAACGAAAGTATGTCTGCCCTCTGCCTCCCTCCCCCATCTCTTTGTCTCCCACACCCCTCTCCCACCTTCCCCTTAGAATCCCAGGTTGCCTCACCTTGGACTTGTTATATAGCCAAAGATGACCTTGAACTCCAGCATCTCCTGCCTCCACTCAATTGCAGGCATGTGGCACCGTGCCTGGTTTATTTGGTACTGGGGCTAGAAGCCAGGGCTTCATACATGCCAGACAAGTATTCTACCAGCTGAGATAGATCCCCAACTCCTAACACAGTTTCTCCTGATCCATAACTATATTTATATTTAAAAAGTCAAATCAATACTTGCAAATAATATAATCAAAATAATCGGAGGCAAGCAGGGGATTTTAGTCGAGCCACTGGTTAAGTGGTTCATGCAGCCGGCTAAAGAAACCTGTCTCGATAACAAAAAGAAAAAAAAAATTCAATTTCGGAGCCAGTATTTTAGTACCTGTATTGAAGCTTAATGGTAACATTCTTCACATTTGGTAACTTAAAGGTTCATGAGTTTTAGTTAAATGTATTGTATATATTTTACCCAGTTTTGTTTTGTTTTTTGATTTTTTGAGATAAGGTTTCTCTGTGTAGCATGGCTGTCCTGGAACTCACTCTGTAGACCAGGCTGGCCTCAAACTCAGTATTTTACCCAGTTTGATGAGGTATTTCCTTACTGAGTTTTAAAAGTTCTTTATTGAGGTTAGACAGATAGTCCAATGAATAAGAATACTTAGAGCAAAGGACCCAAGTTCAGTTCCCAGGACCCAGGGATTTACAACCCCTGTAACTCCAGCTCCAAGGGATCTGACGCCTTCTTCTGATCTTCATGGATGCCCACATTCACATGTTTAAAAATTCAACATAAACTTGGAATTTTTAAAAACTCTTTAAAATGTCTTTATTCTCTGAATTAAAAAAAAAAGATTTTGTTGCTTTGTTTTGTTTTGTTTTGTTTTGTTTGTTGTTTTGTTTTGTTGAGACAGTCTATGTAGCCCAGGCTGGCTATGTAGCCAAGGATGACCTCGAATTGCTGATTCTCCTGCCTCCACTTGTAGAGTGTTGAGATGTCACGTGTATGCCGCTGTACCTGGCAGGATACAAGAGTTTTATAAAGTGTGCTTTGTGACTGATTTCTCCTACAAATGACCATTCCGATGCTTTGCCGTTTCCTTCTCTCAACAGTATTTTGTGGACAGCTGAAATTTTCATCCGGGTGGACTCTGATTTATCTGTTTACACTTGATTTTCTTCTGCCCTAGGGTGCTTTTCTTTCTAGGTGCTCTGCGTCAGCTTTGATAGATTCCTCAGGCAAATGCATTTCACAGCCTATGCCCTCCTGTACATAGTACCCAGGACCACGGAAACTTGGATGAACCCGGTTCCCATCAGAGAAGCTTTCGAGGAAGCTGTAATAGAGCAGTTGTGTGCAGATGATTGACAGTTTCTGGAAATCCTGGGATAGCTTCAAGTGACAAAGCCCAGCCTACTGGCTATGTAAAGTGGTGTGAGTCACTTCCTCACTGAGACCTCCTGGGGTCCTCAGAGACAGTGAATGCTCACATCACACCTTAGCCTGAGTGGGGTGGCAAATTCTGGGGAGATGCCTGTCCAAATCTCCCAGCTCTCCAGATGGTACCAACTGCAGCATCCCTCCACTGCATCCCTCACAGCATCCCTCCACAGCATTCCTTCCACTGCATCCCTCACAGCATCCCTCCACTGTGCATCCCCTCCACTGCGCATCCCAGGCCTGCTCTCTTACATTGTTTCTCGTGTTTGTTTTTGAGTTACTTTGCTTATTATTGTGACAAAATAACTGTTCAGAGCAATAGGGATGGTTTCTGGAGGCTGACAGACCCGGGTCACAGTCCATCATGGCAGGGAAGCTCGGAGGCAGGAATCGAGGCACCTGCTCACACTGAGTGCATCTACAGTCAGTAAGCAGAGAGAGATGGATTCGGGTGCTCAGCTTACCTTTTCCCTTTTATTCAGTCTTGTGCTGCCCACAGCATGGTGGGTCTTGCCACCTGAGTTACCACAATTGTAAAATCCCTCAGAGACATATCCAGAGATTATCTATAGGGCGTATCTGCATTCTGTCAAGTTGACAATCAACAGGAATCAAACTATGCACTCAGTCCACGCAAGAGTACTAAACTCCGACCGTACGGCAGGAGCTGTCTAAGGTGCTGGAGGCAGAGGCTACTACCATGTCACAAAGGGGCTTCTGGTTGGGGCAAGGGAACAAACAAGCAACACATGTGTAAATGTGAGGTTACAAGTTGAAGGCTGGAGGAAGGGCTCAGCAGGTAGAGGCACTTGCAGCACGAGGCTGAAGACCTGAGTTCAAGTCCTGAACGTCAGTGCAAGGAGAGAAATGACTCTACAAAGTTGTCTTCTGACTTGCACAAGCACACCGTGGCAGACGCCTGCATGCACACAAAATGCACACACACGGACACACAAGCTGACATGCTTGCACACATCCATATGCTGAGAGAGAGGAAGAAAGAACAGTTGGGATGAATGCTATAGGGTTAGGTGTGGCAGTGCGTGCCTTAATCCCAGCCCTTGAAGGATGGCAGCAAGATGACTGGGAGTTCAAATCCACCCTGGCTCCATGAGAACCTGTCTCATAAAAGCCAAAAGAACAAGAAAAGGGGTTGAGGTTTTGTCTTTAAGGGTAGGGGTGGGGGGCAAGACCTTGAGTCTGCTCATAGCCCCTGTGGCCCTGGCCCCAAGTTAATTCTGATTGGTGAAATAAAGATGCCTACAGCCAATAGCTGAGCTGAAGAGACAGAGGTGGGGTTGAGGTTTCCTGCGATTGAGTCTGGGAGGACCACATGGAGGCGAAGGAGCAAGGAAGCCACCGAGGGATAAGGCTCAAGAGAGCATGGCATAAGGGCTGCCCAATTGCAGTTAAGAGCAGCCCAGACGGAACAAAGTAAATAGTAAGTAATAACTTGGGCTTATCAATAGGGAAATGCATTCTAACAACTTGGAGGGAGCTACCCATAAAGGCTGTGAGTGTCTTTTATCCAGGAACTCAATAACCAAAGGTGGGGAAGAAGCTCTGGCTGGGATTTAAATACCTATTACTACAAGAAGGGGAAGGCATTCGTTAGCGTGTTGTGCAAAGGCTCTTGGGAGCTGAGATGTATTGGCAAAACTGTCAGAAAACGAAAACCAAGACGGACAGATGTGCGCCATCCCCCTTCCCTCCATCGAGGGAGATCCCCTCGCCATTGGAGATCAAAGCAAGTCACACTGACGTTGCCGGAGGCCAGAGGGTCCAGCCTCTCCTGTTGCCCAGGTTGGCCTGGAGCTCACATCTAGCTGGAGATAACCCTGAACACCTGACCCCTCCCCTCCAGGGTTATGGGATGACAGTTGTGTACCAGCACACCTGGCCCATACTCTGCCTCTCTATCCCTTTAGCTGATTCTTATAGAAAGATAAAGATTTTATTTTGACGACCGTCAATGAAATGGGATAAAAAAAAAAAAACAAAAACCATGCCCACATTGACACAGACAATTAAATCTTGATGAAGGGGGAAAAAAAAAATCAATGGAAGGAAGCGAGGCTGGGCTTTTCAATAAATAACACATTATCTTAATTACCATAGCGTTATAATAAGTCTGGAAAGGAATAATTTTCCAACTCTCAGTTTTTCATTTCCAATATGGATGTCTTTTATTTCTTTTTATTATCTTATTACACGGACTAGAATTTCTGGTGAAATATTGAACGAGAGAGCTGGAGAGAGGGCTCAGCATTTAAGAGGGCTTGCTGCTCTTGCAGAGGACTAAGGTCTGCTTTTCAGAACCTGTGGAGGTGGATGGAGGCCCCTGGGGGGCCTGATGCCTTCTTGAACACTCACGCACATGCGAGACACACACACACACAGCCTTATTTTTAATATCCCTTAAACAGCATAATGGCTGGGCACTTCCAAACCTCCCTGCAGCTAGCATGCTCTCCCCTCTGATATTCCTGAATTATTACTTTATAAACCTATATTCCATCTCTGGTACCCCAGACCCAATCGGGGTAGAGTGGCCCCTGGGGTCACTTTACCCTACTTCTTACATATTGTATGCTATCGCTCCTACAGCTCTCAGGTTTGATCTTTCTGCTCCTCGTCCCCTCCCCCCACCCCTGCCCTGTCACCCTTGTTCTGTCACTCGAGGTTGCGCATTGACCTCACCAAGACTGAAGGTGACTGGCAGCCATCTTGGCCGCTGACTGACCTCACCAAGATGGAGGTAGCCGGCCATGTGATTCTAAAACCTCCTTCCTTCTGTTGTCCCTTGCCCAGGAAATCTAAAATCCTGCCTCTGTGTCCCTGCCCAGCCGCTGGCCACCAGCTTCTTTATTTACTAATTAGAACCAGCTGGGGGCAAGGACCATCAGCGTCTCACACGCAGACGTGCAAATTCTTGTGTGATTTTGGGAGCCGAATTACCACAAATAGCATTAGAACCAATCCACAAAAAGATGTTATTTTTTTAATTCCTAGTTTTCAGAGAGTATTTTTCAGGAACAAACAAAAGATTTAATAAAAAAATTAATTATGTTTATTCAGATAAGGGACTGGGAGGATGGTTCTGTGGATGAAATGTTTGCCTCAAAAACATGAAGACTTGAGTTGAATCAGTAGCACCATGGTAAGCCAGGGGCAGTAGTGTGTGTCTATAATTCCAACAATCCTACAACAAGATGGGGAGTGGAAACAGAAAACCTAGAAGCCACTGTGGACTGTGGAGCATAGCAGCAAAGATATCCCATCCCAAACAGAAGGGAACATCAAGGATCAATACCTGAGGATGTCCTCAGATCCTCACAGCCATGCCACAGTTAACATATGCATACGCATATCACACACTTAAGGGAGATTTCTTACATCTCAGTTCCCTGATTCCCTATCAGAAGGCATAGAGTCAAGAAAGGTGCTAGTGTATTTTGGATCTGGGGCTGGTTTGCGTTGCTCTGTGTGTGTGTGTGTGTGTGTGTGTGTGTGTGTGTGTGCCTGTGCATGTGAATGTTGCCAGAGTTCTGTCAACCTTGAGCGACACTCTTTAAGAGCACGCCACCTTGGGTTGTTTGTTTGTTGAAACAGGGTCTCTCACTGGCCACAAGCCTGCTGATTAGGCTAAGCTGATTGGCCAGTGAGTCCTAGGGATCCACCTGTCTCCACCCACTCAGCACTAGGATGACAGATGTGCCCCACCACATTGATTTGTACATGGGTTTTACATGGACTGAGCTATTGCTTTGAACGCTGGAGAGCCTGTCAGAGGTGAGACGCCACTGGCAGAACTGGGCCACTGAAGGTGGGCCTTGGAAGGTTTTACTGATCCCTAGTTCTGGCTCCTCTCCCCTGCATCTTGGTCAGCCATGGTGTGAATACCTTCTGCCTCAAGCTCCTACTGTGAGCAATGGAGATACCTCCACTGCCATCCTTTTTGTAACACACATATATTGGTAAACTGCCGAGCACTGTTTGAACTCTCTGAACTCAGGAAGTTGGACTGCACACACACATCCTGCTGTCTCAGATCCAAGCATGTTTTCTCAGAGTATCCTCTGGTGTCTGAGAATGGGCTTACTCCCAAACTCGGTGACAGGGAGGGAAAGAAACAGCAAAACAGCCCAAGAATGAAATACTCTGTCCATGAGGATAGCTGGAAGGAGAGATCCATTTCCAACAGAGGTCACTAGTTTTATCCCAAGACATAAAAGTGCTTGCAGTGGGGGAGAGAAGCTGGAAGTTCAACCATGGAGAGAAAGCCTAGTCTGGAATCCAGCTGACTACCTCATCTTCCCCAGTCAGTTATTGCTGGATGTTGTGAGTGCTTATGATTGTATGATGTTTTCTGATGCTGTCATGTTGTGAGTGCCTGATTGGACGATGTCATGGATGGTGTGAGTGCCTGATTGGATGATGTCATGGATGTTGTGAGTGCCTGATTGGATGATGTCATGGATGCTGTGAGTGCCTGATTGGATGATGTCATGGATGTTGTGAGTGCCTGATTGGATGATGTCATGGATGTTGTAAGTGCCTGATTGGATGATGTCATGGATGCTGTGAGTGCCTGATTGGATGATGTCATCTGCATCTGCTGCTATTTTTTTGTTGTTGTTTTAACTTGGAAGCCTCTCTCTCCTAAGGGAATTATCCTCTGCTCAGGTCTCTCTCCTGATGGAGAGCCCCAACTGAATGATTTGATGGGGTTTCCTCATTGATTTCTTCTAAAATGTTTTGAGCACTCAATTTGATGGAACTTTGATGGTCAGCCATCCATCAATTGCCACTTATTCTTTTGCTTTGCCTTGCCATGTATTTAGGAAGCTCATTTGGAATTGAAAGTCTAGCAATCACATATCAGTCTCTGGACCACACAGAAAACCTTCCCTGCCATGTTGGACTTAAACTCCTCTGTAAACATGAACATAAATCCTTCCTCCCTTAAGTCATGTCTGTTAAGTGTTTTAGTCACATAAGTGGCTAACATAGATGTTATAGATTTTCTTACCTCTCAGCCCCCATGATGTGATTTAAAGATCAAGGTATTAAAAAAAAAAAAAAAAGTAGGTTCACCCTAGCACCATATTTTTAAAAAAACAAGTATAGGGACTGGAAAGATGGCTCTGTGGTTTAAGATTGCTTGCTGTTCTTTCAGGGGACCCAGATGTGCTTCCTAGCACCCACATCAACAGCTAATAACCTCTTGTTAACTCCACTCCAGGGAATCTGCTGCCCTCTTCTGGCCTCTGAAGGCAGTGCACTCACGTGCACACTCCACACACAGACACACACATACCCTAGAGCACACACATGTGTGGACACAAACAATTTAAAGTCTAAAAATAAAAAAAGCAAGTGTGCTAATGCACACCTATAATCCTAGCACTCAGGAATGGAGTTAGGGAGAGCAGAAGTTCGGGGTCATTCTCAGCCACATAGCAAGTTCAAGCCCAGCCTGGGCCGTACATCCACCACCGCCCTCTCTTTAACAAGAAAAAAAGGCTTCCTCTTCTTTACCTCCCCGGACACAATCACAGCTGTAAACATTTTCAGAAGAAGTAAGGGAGCAGAGTACAAAGCTTTCTATATATTTTTTTCATGTCTTCTTTATGAGATTTTCTCAGAGCTTAAGTCTGCTGCGAGGCATGAGGGATTAGTCTGGAACAGTCAAATCTCCAAGAAGAGTTGCCGTCTCTCAAAGCCACTGAACCCCTTTGAACTGACTCACCTGCTGGGGATACAAGACTAACTGTTGCTTCCTGGTTGTCTGCTCCAAGGAGTCTCTGTAAAAAACACCCTTTTCTGGTGTCTCTAAAAACTGGAGGGGCCAAGGGAGGAACAATGGCACAGTTGGCAAAGTGCTTCCCTTGTAAGTGTGAGTACCTGAGTTTGATCCCACGACCCCACAGGAAATTGCAGAGCATGGGCTGGTGAGGTGGCTCAGCACATAAAGGGGCTTGCTGCTAAGCCTCATGACCTGACATCATGGAAGGAGAAAAGAGACTCCAGAAAGTCATCCTCTGACCTCTACGAGCATGTTGTGGTACGTACACACATGGAAACACACACATATGTACACATGCACACACACTAAGCAAATAAATGTGGTTTTTAAAAAGCAGAGTGCTATAGTAATTAATTAAAATGGCCTCAGGTCAAGCTGACTATCTAAGCTGCGGCAGCTCAGCCTAGCTCAGCCGCCATGTTCCATGGCCAGGGGCCACGTGCATGCAGCAGATAGAACCGGCCAGCCAGAAACACCAGCCCTGCCACCCACGAGACGCCAGCGTGGGAGATGGCTCTGTCAATCTTCCATGTTGTCTCCGCAAGGCTGGGCATTGCCCAGACCATCCTGCCATCCACGCAGGCCCAGTAGAAAGATGAGACTCTAAAGATTAATCAAAGGCTTATATATATTGGTAATGATCAGTAACAAGATACCCATACAATCAGAAGTGTAACCCAATACCCAACCTAGATATACCAACTACCTTTGACTGCTACAGACACGTGAACATCCGCCTCCATCTCTTCTCTCTCCCTCTCCTCTCCTAGCTCCTCCTCTTCCTTTTCCTCTTCCTCTCCTAACTCCTCCCACCTTAGCTCCTCCTACAGCAGAGTATAGTGACACATGATGTGAGAGACCCTGCCTCAAAAAAAAAAAAAGTGAAGGCAGACATCTCTTGAGGAACAGCAGCAGAGGCTGACCTTTGACCTCTAAACATACAGCCGTGAGTTCTGGGCTGGCTCCATTCTGTTTTCCAATTATTTTAGTACACATTAGAATCACTTTTTAATCACTAACCACTGTCTCTTTGCCAGTTCTTAAGACTTTAAGATTTATTTGAGTTCCACACTCATAATAATTGAGATTTATTTTCACACAGTGCAATTAGAAGAAATTATATAACCTTAGAGTAAAAAGTCAGAATATTTATTCTCAGGGGAGGGGGGGTGGGGCGGTGCGATGCTGCAACAGTTAAGAGTGCTTGGGCCCAAGTTCCATTAGCAGTATTCATATCAGGCTGGTCAAAAGCCACCTGTAACTCCAGTTCCAGGGGATCTGATGCCCTCGTGTGGCCTCCAAGGAAATAAAACGTTTTTTAAAAAAAATATGTTATCTGTAAACTTATGGAGTCACTATATAAATATGGAGGTTTCTCAAAAAACAACAACAAAAATGGGCTGGAGAGATGGCTCAGCGGTTAAGGGCACTGGCTGCCCTTCCAGGGGACCTGAGTTCAATTCCCAGCAACCACACAGTAGCTCACAACCATCTGTAATGGGATCAGATGCCCTCTTCTGGCATGCAGGTATACATGCAGATAGAGTACTTATCTACATAGAATAAATAGATAAATCTTTTTTAAAAACCCACTAAAATCAGAACTACATATGACCCAGCTACACCACAGCTAGGAATATACTGGAAGAACCGTGAGTCAGCAGATCACAGAGACACCTACATATCCATTGCTGCCCTGGTTATGATAACCAAGAGTTGGTACCAGCCCAGAAGTCATCAATAGACAAACAGGCCATGGCGGTGGGTGTGTATACACAGTGGAGTTTTATTCAGTCCCCAAGCTGTCCCTGGCCGGTGTTGGGCCATAGGGCAGCCCCAGGACACCACTCCTCAGAAGCACAGTGTGTGGGGAAGCACAGTCTGGGTGCAGGACAGCTGGAGCTGGTTCTGGGGACCCAGACCTGTGACGAGGCCCAGGTTCTCAGGCTCTCAGACACCCATGCACTGCTGGGAGCCTCAGGAGAGCTGAGGACAGAATGGGGGCCCCTCCGCAGGCTGGATCTAGAGGGAGGGGGGAGCTCAGGCTGTCATGGGGAGGGATGGGGGAATCCTAGGCTTGACAGCTGTAGGTTTGGCTTAGGCTTGTTGGTGGTTGTGGCTGGGAGCGCAGAGAGGCCTTCTACGGGAGATCAGACGGTGGCTCTATAGGCAAAGGCCTTCTCCATGGCTCCCCATGGCGGATCCCAATGAAAAGAGGCAGTTCATGGTTTTAAAACATTTATTGTCATGGCGGAAAGTGGACAAGTAAAACCATACCCCATTTCTCAGGGTGGGCCTGAGATTAAATACTTTTTGCAGGGATAAGTGTCTGGGAAGGAAAGCTTATTGGCTAAGCCCTCCAGGTCTTAGGTACCTCATTAAAATGGTAATCTGTATTGAGCCTATGTGACCCCATGTCTTCTACCTGTGGAGGGGCTTTGGGAATTGCCCTTAGGGGAGCTGAGGCTAGTGACAGGGGCCAGATAGAAGAGAGAGAGAGAGAGAGAGAGAGAGAGAGAGAGAGAGAGAAAGATACAGATATATATATCTATTTGCTTTGAGGGACAGGGTTTCTCTGTGAAGCCTTGGCTGTCCTGGAATTTGCTATGTAGACCAGGCTGGCCTCGAACTCTGAGAGAGTCCTCTGCCTCTGCCTCCCAAGTGCTGGGATTAAAGGTTTGCACCTTCACCCAACAAGACACAGTATGTTTTAGTAACTGATTGGAGAATTGGGACTGTGGAGAGTGAGGCTAGCTGGAGGAGTGGGTTACTGGGTGTTTGGGTGTGTGACTTTGACAAGTGTATCTCCCGATAGGATCTTCTTGTCACCAGTTCACTTCCTAGCTGCTGGGAGTTTGATGCACTTGTTGCCCTGCTAATTAAGGTCTACCATTTCCCTGATAGCTTTCAGGGGCTTGGAGCATAATGGAGGACTCCCTTCATTGGTAGGGCTTCTCTTTCTCTGAATTTGCCTGGGGGGGGTTCAAAAATCCACACACACACACACACAACACACACACACACACGAACTGCCTTACACGCAGAACATTATGTAGCCTTGGTTAAGATTTCTCCTGATAAGAACCCATCCAGCTAGCACCTGAGATTCCTTCAATACTTCCCCGTGATAATGAGACATTTCAGTGCCCTAAGCCCTCAGCCTGGATGTCCTTACCTCCAGTGCCCAAAATTATATAAGCCTTGAATCACCCGAAGTAAAGTTGATCTGTAGCTGGTCCTGGTATGGTCATTCACCATAAGTACTCACAGGGCTTCTGAAGCCCCGTTCTTTGTCTCTGCTCCATTTGTCCTCATGGATCGACTATCGACTATCGGTTGATGATCACCAAGGGCAGGGAGTCACAGCACTCTGGTCCACATGATGTTCTACTCTCCCACAAGCCCAGAAACATGGACCAGCCCACTGTAGGGGCTCTATCTCGCCCTAGCTCCTTCCTCTGATGACTCAACTATGCTTCCTTGCTGTCAGGAGCCAAAGAGCCTTCCAAAACATTACCAATGCTGTGAAGTTCCAACTCACAGAGGCTCAGCAACATCACAGCCCAGGACGGTGCACTGACCTCTGAAAGCATGCGCTAACACAAACCTATAAGTCTCCTCTCCGTGCATTTGATCTCGAGAATAAAATGCTATGTCTCACAGGTGCATTAAAGGGCAGTCCTTGAGGCATCTAAAGTCATGGCTCAATAGTTATAAGTGCTTATGTAAATAGTATTCGTGCATGTATGTGCATATGCATGGGATGTGCATGCATGTAGTGTGTGTGTGTGGTGTGTGACAGAAGCACACTTTGGAAATTTCTCTGGAACATTTATATGAATTCACACACAATGAACCAAACAGCCAAGCTCACAAGAGAGGGACAAGGAGAAAGTGTGTGGTCACTATGGGTGGGGGTGGGGTATCAGGGACAATGCTATAGCAATTGATCAAAGGAGGAGCTCCGGATACTGGGGCCCAAAAATATAAAATATCGATATGATCACTCTAAAGCAGGGACTGATCTGCTGACTTTATCCGGAGAGAAATAGAGAAAATACTAGAGTAGACTGGGGAATGCTACTCAGATAGTAAGTGGTTATTTTGCAGTCATGAGGTCCTGAGTTCGATTCCCAGGATTTTGTGAAGAGAAAGAGAAAAGTCAGGCATGGTGCTGAGAGCTTATAATCCCATTGCAGGGAGGCTGAGACAGACAGCTCCCTGGGGTCCTGCTGGCCAGTCAGCTTAGCCTTCTCAGTGAGCTCCAGACCAGCAGGAGAGCCTGTCTCAAAAAAGAAGGTGAAATTTTTAAAAAGGAGAGAGGGAAGGGGGGTGATCAGTGGGTAAAGGGGTCTGCCACCAATCCTGATGATCTGAGTTCAAGCCCCAGAACCAACATGGTAGAAGGAAAGAACCAACATTTGCAAGTTGTCCTCTGACTGCTACATGTGTGCCATAGCATGTGCATGCCTCCATACAGGTGTGTACTGCACACCCCCAACACACACACACACATACACACACACACACACACATACATACACATACATACACCACACATACATACACAAAATACACACACATACATACACACACACATACACACACACACAATATGGAATAAGGAGAGAGAAATGATCCACTGAATGCACATATCAGAAGAAAAATATCAAAAACACTGAAATATTTTGAATCAGCTGGAAGAAAACGGTGATAGAATTTTCTGATTCATTCAGAAATGCTTCTCGCTGCAAAATTAGTATGTCTTAAAAGAATAAATTGGTCCTGATCAAACTCAGAAAACCATTTAGAGCCTCTCAAAACCAAGATATACCTAGGCATTTTGGTAAGAGCCATTAGTAATCGACATGGCAAGTTACCTCTGACTTATTTTTCTTTTCACAGAGGAATATTTTCTTATAAATGAATCCATTACCAAGTGCTCATTAGATGTTAGGGCCCTGATACCTGGCTGAATAGGAAGAAAAGGAAGCTAATTAAGACAGCTAGGGACCTGTTACTTTGTGGCCTTGCCAAAGAAAGTGATTCCCACATTCATCCTTCTGCACACAGCTTTCAATGTGTCTGCATGAGGCCCACCCTAGGATAGACTCCAAGAGAAGCTGGCGAAGATGCCATCTCTGACTCAAGGACTTCGGTCTGAGAATGGGAGAAAGGCATTATAGATTAGACCCTTGATGTCCTCCATTATTGTTTGAAAATGAAATATCCCCACAGGCTCAGAGTTTAGCGACTTGTTCACCAGCAGTTGGTGCTATTTCAAGAGCCTGTTGAACCCTTTAGGAAGTGAGCCCAACTGGGGGAAGGGAGATCACTGGCCTGGGTGAGAAGGGATCTCAGAAGGTTATATGAAGTCCCTGGTTCCTAATTCTCTCTCCTTCCTGGCCCATCGTGATATGACCAGCTCCTACCACCACCTGAGTTGCTTTGCCATGCCTTCCCCCTTCCTGCACTGATGGACTGATATCCTTGGAACCACAAGTCTTTATTTGTTTCTGTGTTTCACTCCAACAGTACAAAAATGCTAATATGGCCCCAGGCCTTCATCTTCAACATGGTATTATTGGAAAGAGGTAGAAGACTTAAAGAGGTGGGGCCTAGAGCAGTGAGTGGTTCTCAACCTTGGGTCATGACCCTGGGGGTCAATAATCCTTCACAGGAAAAACATAGAGAATTACATCATGATTCATAACAGTAGCAAGATTACAGTTACAAAGTAGCAACAAAAAATAATTTTATGATGGAGGGTCACCACAATGCAAGGAACTATATTAAAGGGTCACATCACTGAACTAGAGAAAACCCATTGGAAGACTGTATTCTTACCAGGCCAATGGCAGCCCATCTCCTCCTCTTTCTCTCTTTGCTGCCTGGCTCAATACTAGGGTCCAGTTTTGCTACATTCTGCCCTTCTGCCACAATGTTCTGCTTCACCACAGGTCCAACACACATGGGGCTACTGTTAAGTGATAGAGGACTGAGACCTCCAAAACTGTGAGCCCAAATGAACCTTTCCTCTTTATAAACTATTTGTATCCAGGTATTTGTTACAGTAGCAGAACGCTGACTCATGAAATATTTAAAATATTGCAGGAGGCAAATATTTTAAACCAATAAACTGCAACAGCATCTTATGTCTGGTGCACAAGGCTCCTGGTTCTGACCCCAGGACCCCAAAAAGCAAAGGCAAAAATGAGTTTCCTTTAGTTAAGAGACATTTCCCGTTGCTATGAAAGCCATCTAAGTATGTGAGACATGGCATCAGGGCTCATGGAGAATCCAAAAGCTTTTTCCCTGGAGGGTGGTGGTGGTAGTGGAACTGGTGACCTGGAGGGGCAGACATTTGCCTCTGCCCCCAGCTGTTGGGCACAAGGCTACCCACACCCTCCTCACCACACCAGACAGGGCTCACAGTTTGGGTGTAGGGTGGTTCCTTGATGCGATACAGTGTTTAAGTAAACACATCCTCTATTTTATGTCTAGATGTGTTTGAATGATGTGGTAACGGGAAAGATATATTCTGATTTTCCCGTCAAATTAAATAATACACTAGCTCAGGTAAACAGAGCCCATGGGAATGAGCACACTGGGGCGTGGAGTAGCTTTAAAGACGGAAGGTTCCGCTCATCTCTTCATCTCCCTCCTCAGGACTGCAGACAACCTTGGCACCCCAACTACCAGGGCAATATCAGTAATAGAAGCCATTACATCAGCATTTCCTGTCCCCTGGGAACAACAGGCTGAGTCTTTTGGAGGGGACACGGAGCAGAGTGGGACAAGATGTGGTGGCCAAAGGAATGGTCAGTTTGTGACTCTGAGTCATAAATTGTCATAATGAAGAGGCAGACCGAACGTGAGGTTGTAACTGCTGTCCTAAGTCCCCTAAAAGGTTTGGAAATTAAAATAATAGGCTTTTTAAAAAGCCACGAAGGACTCTGTCTAATGGCCCACACTCTGCACTAGCCACAGACAGACCCAGACAGGCCAGGGACAAGAACAGACTGTCACCTGCACCATCTCTCCCAGGACAAAAGATTGAGATGTGGGAAATAGGGTTCAGTCACTGGATAGGGCTGAGAAAGGGGTCCCAGGAGAGCTGGGAAAGAGAGCTGGTCCATGAAGAACACTTGAATCCCCCAGTGAGGGGCTGGGGGCGTGGCTCAGTTGTAGAGCCCCTGCCTAGAATCCCCCAGTGAGGGGCTGGGGGCGTGGTCAGTGGGAGAGTCAGCACTTGAGAACAGCAGTTGAGGTTATCCCCTAAGTCTCCACATGCTCACACACAAGTGTCCTTGTGGTACTTACTTCACATAGACAGACTCCCTCCTTGCTGAGCTTCTGGGCTATAGGGTGTGGCTGTCTGCCTCATTTCCTGGTAAGCCCATTTCCACGCTGCTCCTCCTCAGGGCCTGGTATCTTGGCTCTCAGTTACACTCTTTGCTTGGGGGATGTCAACTTGCTCTTTTGCGTTTTCATATTTATTTAATATTTATTTTAATATTTATGTGTGTCTGTGCATCTGGTGCAGTTGCCTTGGAGTTGAGACGAGGGCTCCGGGTTCTCTAGAGCTGGAGTTACAGATGACTGTGAACTAGCAGAAGTGGGTCCTTTCCAAGAGTTCCTACCCTAAGTTTGGATGGTAACTCCCACCATGATCGATACATTCCTGTCTCCCTGGAGGCTCTCTCCAGACCTTTCTGAGGGTCCTCTTGACCTTCACCCTTGAGAGCCCCCTAGGTGCGACCACCGTCTATCCTATCCCAGATCAGGACACGGTGGGCCAACAATGACCTTTGAACTCTCCATCCCATCCAACCAATCTGCAGCTGCATCCATTAAGCATTACATCATAGATCTCTCTGGAATCCATCCACAGCTTTACAACCCACTTGTGCAAATGTCACCACACACACACACACCCTGACATGGCGGGCACACCCCAGAGAGCCATTACTTCTAGACTGGTCTATGAAAATACTTACCAACTAATGTCTTTCCCTCTTGGCCTCTCCAAGCCATTTTAAAGCCTGCAGCTCCAGTGATCTTATTAAAATGCAAATCAGATCAAGTTGTTCTTTTGCATAATTGTTCCCAGGCCTGGCCTCCACTTCCCTGAATCCACCATTACTCTCTAGACTTGACTGGCTCTCCCTCCTCCCTCTTCCCTCCTCCTTCCCCCTCTCCCCCTCTCTCTCCATGTGTGCAGAGGTCAAAGGAAGATTCTGGGTGTCCTCTATCACTCCCCACCGTATCCCCTTAGACACGCTCCTCACTTCACTTAAACACTTGTTCCCAGTTGGTATAGCTGTTTGGGAAGGTGTTTGCTTAATCTTTATTGTTTTATGTTTATGGGTGTTTTGCCTGCATGTATTTCTATGTCTATGTTTTGTGCTGTTTGAGGAGGTCTAGGTGGTGGCCTTGCTGGAGGAAATACATTGCTGAGGCCAAACTTTGAGATGAAAAGACTTGGGCCACCTCAGTTCACTCTCTAGGTGGCGCCCTAGCTGCCATGCCTGGTGAAGCCATGCTTCGCCACCATGACCATAAGCCCGAGTAAGCCCTTCCTTCCTTCCTTGGTCACCGTGTTTTATCAGAACAATAGAAAAGTAACCAATACGGCAAGGCTGGCAGCCCTCAAGCTCCAGCTATCCTCTGGTATCAGCCTCCCATAGCATCAGGGTTGCACAGGCCAAAAGGTGGGTGCTCAACCATGCCCAGCTTTTTCTGTGGGTGCCGGGAATTGAACTCAGGTCCTATGCTTTCAAGGCAAGCTTCTTACCCATTGAGCCATCTCCCCAGCCTCCTTTCCTGAATATTCCACATCATTTGTCGGCTCTTGTTACATGGGCGGACCTGGGCCCTTCCCCGACACATTCTTTCCTTCTCTAGAACCGGATCTCATAGTATAGCTATATCACAGCACACACGTCTTCCAGGGGCTGTCACGCCTCCTACCAGGAGTTGTCTCCGGGTCCCACTGACCCTGCCTCCTCGGCAACATTCACTAGGCACTGTCTGACATCCGTCCACTATTCATCTCTGGGAGTCTGTCTGTCTCCCATAAATGTCATCATCAGAAGTGTAAGGCTAGTTCTTCCATGCGACACTGAGTTAGCAACAGATCCCCAGTGTTATTAGAACAAGGTCAGTGTTTGATGCAGATGTGCTGGAATGAATCACATAGACTGTGAGGTACATGGACTACCACCAAAAAAAAAAATGCCATTCTTTCAAGAAATTGTCTAGGCTATGAAGGGAGTAGGAGGGCAGCCTGGGCTACTTAACAAGACCTTGTTGGGATGAAAAGGAGATCAGGAGTGCTAAGGATCCAAGCTCAAGTCCCCGTTTGGCACTACCAAATGAGGCGCCCCACCCCAAACCGTTTCTTAATAGACTACAGCTTTGCTTCAACAAACAGGGATGGGGAGGAAGGGAAGAAGAAAGGAGAAGGAAAAGAAACTTCGTTCCTCCTCCCTTTCCGGAGTTCTATAACGGACCCTTGGATATATAGTATTCTGAAGAATGGTTAGAGGTTTTTTTCCTTCCCATTCTCTAAGATTTTTAAAACTCTGTGTGTGTGTTGTGTGTGTGTGTGGTGTGTGTGTGTGTGTGTGTGTGTATGAGTACAGGTGCCTACAGAGGCCAAAAGAAGCTGGAGTTATGGGCAGTTGTAAGTGGCCTGCATACACACACACACAAGTTTAATAGCTTGAGTAACTATAGAATATGGTAGTTCCTACCAGTAATCCCAGCCTTCAGGAGGCAGAGGCAAGGAGACTGCCACAGACTGAGAGACATCCTGGGAGGTGGCTCAGTGGTAAGAGTACTTGTTATGTGGCATGGGACGCAAGTTTGAACGCCCAGAAGCCAGGTAAAAAGCTGAGAGCAGACACATGTGCCTGTAACAACCCCCTCCCCCAATGCCGGGGATGGGAGTGGAGATAAGGGAATCACTGGGGCTAGCTGGACACCAGCCTTGCTCTAGGTTCAGTAAGGGACAGTCTCAAGGGAGTAATGTTAAAAGTAGCAGAGCGGTCCTCTTCTGGACTCTGTGCCTGTGCACGGGTGAGCACACCTGCATACCCATGTGCATATACAAAAATCAAACACAAACATACACAACCAACCAAATAGTATGTATTCGTGAACTGATGCTGTCTGAGGCTAGCACATAGATGCCTGAGATCCTGCAGACAGCTTGACCTTGGCTGAAAAGCACACAGGAAGTGTTGGATGGGTACATATTGAAAATCCTCTTGTGCTTTCTCCAGCCCCAGAATAGCCAAATGACCTTAACTTTTGTTTCTTAACTAACACTCCGCTGATAGAAAACCTCAAAATATATCCAGGTCAGGGCATGCCTGCCTTCTCCCAAAGCTAACATAGAGCACAGTGTGTGAAATCTGGGAAGACACGCCCACTCTGGTGTCAGTCTAACCTGCTGCCCCTTTCCAGCATAGCCTTGAATGCACTGATGTCACTTTTGTTCTGTGACTTTAAGAATGCATGTAACCTGTCCCATGGTGGGACACATCACCCAGAGCAACCTAAATGCAAGCCCCCAGCACGGTCAGGTACATCTGCGTCTGAGTACGTGATCTACTTATTTCCTTCATTTAGTAATTTAGGCTTTGAATTCTGTAAAATATTTATCACATTGTGTGTCTGCACACATGTGTGGTTATGTGACCGAGCACTGCACAGGAAGACTGGCTCAGAGGACAGCTTGCAGGAGTCAGTCTTCTTCTTCTGCCACGATCGGGTCATCAAGCTTGAGGACAAGTTCCCTTAAGCAGCTGAAGCATCTTTGTGTGCCCCTAATTTTTTAAGAGATTTATCTATGTACATGTGCGTCTGCCTGAGTTTATGTTCACCACATGCATGCAGAGTCTCCAGGGGCCAGAAGGTGGCGTCATGTCCCCGAGAGCTAGAGTTGGTCATGAGTTAGCTGATACAGGTTCTAGAAACTTTCCAATACACCCCTATTTTTTTAAATCTTTGTTGAGTGTGTGCAAGTGTCTGCGTCTGTCTGTGACTAAAGGTGTGCTTGTGACACAGAGCAAGAGTGAGGTCAGAGGCAAACTGTGGCTTTAGTCCTCACCGTCCACCGAGACCGGCTCTCTCATTTGTCAGTGGAGCTCCTGCGGAGGGGGGTCTGATAGGACTTAAAACTCAAAAGAACAGAAGCATCTTTAATCTGAGGACATAAAAGAGTAACTGCGCCCTGGGTCTTTAGGAAAGATTATTACGTTTTAGATAAAAGAATTTTAAAATAACTTCAATTACTTGAGAAAAGAAAATTGACTAAGATGTTTCTGACTTAAAAACAAACAAACAAACTTGGAAGCCAGGCAGTGATGCACACTTGTAATTCCAGCAATCAGGAGTCAGCGGCAAGCGAGTCAGATGTTCAAAGCCATCCTCAGCTACAAAGTGAATTTGGGGCTAGCCTGGGATACAGGAGACCCTGCCTCAAGAAATGAAACGGGGAAAAAAGAGCAGAACAGAAAATTTGAGCCTTAAAGGTCAGACTGTGCACAGCAATGAAAACAGAAACGGAGACAGAGAGAGAGGGAGAGGAGTCAGAGGTAGGGTGTGTGTGTGTGTGTGTGTGTGTGTGTGTGTGTCCCAAGCCCACACAGAAGGAAAGACAAGGAGAAACCCTATTCCATGCATGTTTGCTGGACCAATAACACAGTGGATAGCAACATCTCTTCTGGAAGGGGCTGGGACATTCCCACAAAAGTTCTAAATATACAAAAGTTTAAAATGATTGACATAATACCTTAAAATATTTGGAAAAATAAATAAAACATTTGGGGCTGGAGAGATAGCTCAGCAGTTAAGAGCGCTGCTGCTCTTCCTGAGAACCTGAGTTTAGTTCCCAGCACCCATGTTGGCCAGCTCAAAACCACCCAGCTCTAGAGGATCTGATGCCCTATTCTGGCCTCCATGGACACGGCATTTGGGTGCACGTATACACACACCACACACACACACCACACACACACACACACACACACACACACTTTGAAAACGGAACAATCGTTTTCAGGTGTGACTCTAAACAGAGTTCTTACCTTGGAAGGGGTAGAAAGGTTTAGCCCAGGGCACTCTAAGCTAAAAATATTAAGTGGTCACCCTACAAAGAGCCAGTAGCTCAGAGAGCCTGTAATCCCAGCTCTCAGCAGGCTGAGGCAGGAGCATTGCCATGAGTGGATGTCAGCCTGCACTACTTAAGCAGAACAGATCTAAAGAAAAGAGAGGAAGGTAGGGAAAAAAGCCAGTAGCTCTGGAGGAAGAGGCAGAGATGTTTATTCCCTGTGCAACACTCAGGGATAGCACTTAGGAAAATTACTAAAATAAAATCCAAAACTATTAAAAATCCAGAGGTGACTGTCGCCTTCACTGTCTCAGAAATCACCTCATCAAAGAGCCTGAGTTCTGGTAAGAAGCATCGAGCCGGGTCCCCATGGGTGGGTGCTGTGTGGGCAGCAGGCTGCCTGCTGGTGTCTGACCACGGGATGTGGCTGTGAAGCTGCCCCGTGCAGTGATGGCAACTGAGGACCTGCTGGGCCAGGCAGCTTCTGTCTTTGGAGATCCTTGACTCAGCTCAACATCCAGAAATGTCCTTCGTTTTGTTCTTCCTCTGGTATCTCGTGTCCTTGGGATCAAAGCCTCTTTCCCTGGCCCCAAACAGCGCCCACTGTGGGGTTCTGGCCATGTAATCCCTGGAGCTGAACGTCTTGGAGCCTCCACTCTCTTCATACTGCAGAACGAGCTCTTGGAAGCGGCTGTAATCGATCCATGTCCACCACTCTCCTCCGATCTTAAACTGCAAAGCAAAGTTGTCAGGTCAGAAGTTAAACTGTGTAGAAGGAATAGAGTTCCAGTTCCATCTGGATCACACCAGCTGCACTGACTAGTTTTATGGCAACTTGGCACATCTAGAGTCTTTTTAGAAAAGGAAATCTCATTTGAGAAAATGCCACTACCAGACTGGCCTGTGGTACATTTACTTAATTGATGACTGATGCAGCAGGGCCCAGCTCACCGTGGGTGGTGCCATCCCTGGGCTGGTGGTCTGGATGGTGTAAGAGAGCAGTGTGGAGCAAGCCATGAGGAGCAGGCCAGTAAGCAGCACCCCTCCATGGCCTCTGCATCAGCTCCTATCTCCAGGTTCCTGCCTTGAGATCTTGCCCTGACTTCCTTCAGTGACAGACTGACTATAAGCATACGCTGAAATAAAACCCTTCCCTCCCCAAGTTACTTTTGGTTGTGGTGTTTTATCACAGCAATAGAAGCCACGACTAAAACACACAGCATTAATTTGGGACTGGAGAAATGGCTCAGCAGTCAATAGCATGCATTGCTCTCCCAGAAGGCCAGAGTTCCTTCCCAGCACCCATGCTGGGCAGCCACAATTGCCTATATGCCTAAAACTCCAAATAGCCAAAGGGCTATAATTCCAGCTCCAGGATATTGAAGGCCCTCTTCTGACCAACATGGACAAGGCCACCAACCAGCATACATAAATATAAGTAAATGGGTTTTTATAGATCAAATGAACGTCAAAAAGCCCCTAGTGAGAGGGCCAAGAATGTGGATCTGCTGATAGAGGCCTTTCCAAACATGGGTTCTGTTCCCAGCATTGCACAAACTGGACATGGTGGTGCACACCAGTAATCCCAGTATTCATGAACTAGAATCAGGATGATCACAAGTTCAAGGTCAGCCTAGATTACATAGTAAGTTCAAAGCCAGCCTGAGCTACATGTGACCCTTGCACAAAAAAAGAAAAACAAAGTTTTAAATTGCTAATAAACTGGTTTTCCTATCCTGTTAAACTTTCACGTGTTTTCAGTATGCTTGTGGCCCTGAAGACTGCTCCAAACCATGCATGGCAGGCACGTCTGTTAGCAAGGAATACTTCCTGAACTAAGCAGAGGGGCCTAGGCCTGGAGTCTCAGACCCTGGGAGACTGAGGTTCTATTTAGGAATACATACATTCACACCATACATGTATAGGCATGTAACAATTAATAAAAAAAGAGGCCATGAATCTGAGAGACTGCAAGGAGGGGTCTATGGGGATGTTAATTACATTATAATCTCAAGAAATAAAAGAAAAAAATTAAAGCCCTTAAAAAAAAGAAAGAGAATTTATATCAATGGGAGGGAGTCAGAGGCAACCTGGGCCACATTTCTGGAAAAGGGAAGGAGGCTAATCCCTAAAGTTGGCAGCTGAGTTTCCCTGGAGCGAGGTGACTGCCGATGCCCACAGACACACCTGGTCAAGCTGACTCCGCCTCTTCCTGCCGTGGTTGCTTTCTATCTGGTGTGTGCTCTGCTGGCAGTATGGACGTGTGGAGGGCTCCCTATTGCTAAACTTTGCTTGAGTGAAACCTTAATCAATGGCTTCTAACTCTGAGCTGCTAAATGACTCGAGCTAGCCTTTGCATCCTAACATGCGTACAATATCTCATTAGCAGAAAGCCTCGTTAAGAATTTCAATTCAATAATGGGGAATAATCCAATTTGTACTCTCTTAAGTAAATTGCTTCTCAAAAGTCACTGTGGAATAATGGCCGGGATGAAGAGAACAGAGAAGCCACTGAGGAGGAGGAGGAGGAGGAGGAGGAGGAGGAGGAGGAGGAGGAGGAGGAGGAGGAAGAGGAGGAGGAGGAGGAGGAGGAGGAACTCACTTTGTGGTGAGGGCACTACATTCAAACCTTCTAGCTGGCATTCATTTGTGCAAAGCTAATGTTGACGGGTGGCTTGTGAACAGACTAGTGTTTCTGTCCCAGCACTAGGAAGACTAAGGCAGGAGGAACAAGAGTTCAAGGGCAGCCTGGGCTAGAGAGTAAGAGCCTGTCTCAAAATAAAAGCAGGGCTAGAGACGCAGCGAAATGATTAAGACCACTCCCAGCTCATGCAGAAGGCACAAGTTCAGGTCCCAGCACCCATGGTGGATGCTCACAACCACCTATAATTCTAGCTCTGGGGAATCTAACTCCCTCCTCTGATCTCCGAGGTACTTACTTTCACGCTATCAGTCTCGTGCACATGTGCGCACATACACACCAAAAAATTTTTTTCAAATAAATCTTAGTCTAACTCTATGAACCAACTGAAGCAACCGTTTCTAGTTATAGTTTGGAAGAAGTATTAAAAATGAAAAACATAGTTTCCTGGAGTTAGGATAATACTTGCTGAATTTAAATGGCTCATGGTTAATGTCAGTTAAGAGCTTTCTAGGAGACAGGGCCAAATGTATGTAAAAGCTTAATTAGTCTGTGGATGAAGTCGGAGGCTCCCTCTCTGAGGTCCACTCTTTGAGACACTGCCCCAGGGCTTCCTGCAATCTTACAGGCAGAGACCGAAAGCCCATCTTCACCTCCTTCCCAGATGCACTGTATACACAGGGGCTCTCCGGGCCTGCAGCAGGCAGATAGCTCCTTCTAGCCAGACACCACAGTGCACACACATGGGTAACCGCAGCACTCAGGAGGTAGAGGCAGGAAGAGTTCCAGTTCAAGGTCATCCTCAGCTACGTAGTGAATTCCAACTCCAGGCCTGCCTGGCCAACGTAGACCATGTCTCCAAACACAGCAGGGAGGGGTGCAGCTGGGTGTACCATGGCTCAGTAGGTAAAAGCACTTGCTGCTCTTGCAGAGGGCCCAAGTGGGATTCCCAGCACCCACGTGGAGGAGGTCACAACCCCTTGTAACTCCAGCTTCAAGGGACCCAAGGCCTCTGGTCTCCACTGGTGCCCACACTCACACAGATGGACCCACACATATGTACACATAATTAAGAGTAAAACTTTAAAAAAAAAAAAAAAAAGCAAACAAAAAATAAGAAATAAAGAATTCCTTGTTGTGGATAGTCTCAGAAAGACAAAAGGATCTAGACAGCAGTTCTCAACCTGTGGGTCACGGCCCCTCTGGGAGTCGAACAACCCTTTCAGAGGGGTCACAAATTAGATATCCTGTATATCAGATATTTACGTTACAATTCATAACAGTAGCAAAACTACAGTTCTAAAGCAGCAACAAAAGTAAGCTCAAGGTTGGGGGTCACCGCAACATGAGGAACTGTGTTAAAGGTCATAGCGGTAAGAAGGTTGAGAACCACTGGATTAGAACCATAAACCTAATTTTTTAGTTCAGCCTACATTTAAGAAAAAAAAATTCAGAGTTGAGTCAGGGCACACACACACACACACACACACACACACACACACACACAACATCACATCACAACAACTCATATGCAATGCATCTCATCTGCAAGTCCCAGAGGAAGTCTGCAAACTTGGGCAGTCCAGAATGGAAAAAAATCACTTGTTCAGACAGGACTATTCAAAGCTGAAGTGACCAATGACAATTCTGATTCCCAGTCTTTGAGGACAAAACTGGAAGACTGAGCTGCTGCAGGCGACATGGACGCAAGGTAGGCTCAGGTCACCATGACAAGGCACTGCAGTCTGGGCAGCTCAGGGACAGAGAGGTTTTGAAGGCCAAGCCCACAGTCAGGTCCCTGCAAGTCTGATCTCTGGGGCACGCTATCTTCCTGGCTGGCAGAGAATGCCCTCTCAGAGAATGGCTCAACACGGCTCTCTCCCTGAGCACAGGCCGTTCAGTGTCTCCTGTGAGGATGCGGATCTGATCAGATCGGGCCCCCGTTCTCATGCCTGCATCCAACCCTTAGAAGCCCATCACATACACTCACATTAGGGAATTAGAAACCCAACACAAATGAATCTGGGGTATGGGGAACACAGAATTCCATCCGGAGTATGGGTAACTCTGAAAATAACGCTGAGCCGCCAGGTCTCAAGGATCAAACTGAATCTCTACTTGCCTCAAGACAAGCTGAGAGGAAGGTAGCTCAGAAAAGTCCAACTGTTTTATGCAAAAATCAGAAGCTAAAAGGGCAGCATTTAGCACGTCTGACACAAACTGTACTGGAAGACAGCTGTGTCAACAGGGAAACGAAGCCTCAGATATCAAGACGTGAGGGGAAGTGTCCTGAGACATGGGGTCATGTGACTTCAGGGACTCCTCACACCCCACAGGAAGGGAGGAAGTAAATCTGTGCAGAATTATGAACACACTCAAAAGGTCACGGATGGTCTTATGACACAGTGTGGTGAGGTACAGGCCTGATTAAACAGCCGGGATGCTCTAGACAGGCCAGCCACAGAGGCCAGATGCACAGGCCTGAGCAGCTGCCACAGGAAAATAATCAAACAACCTCATCTGGCTATTTTCTCACCTTTCACACAGAGAAATCCCCTAAACTAAATGACTGACAGCTCAGTCTATTATTATTATAAATGATCCAAAGAAATCGACACACGATGACACATTAGCCATGGGCTCAGCTCTGAACTCAAACCCGACACTGGGCTAGGAACGTATTCCCTTTATCTTAATGAATGTTTAATATTTTAAAAATCTTTATTACACTTATTCATTTGGGAGGAGAGGGTGCACATGGTGGAGGTCACAGAGTAGCTTGCAGGGTTAGTTCTCTCCATCGCCTTGTAGGTCCCAGAGTCAGGCGGTCCAGCCTGGTGGCAAGTGCCTTTACAAACTGAGTCATCTCTCTGGCCCCAGATTATTTTGTGTTTGACATCTCTAAGCTTGCTAAGCTTAACATGATTCATCCAGATGGAGAGTCACCTGTAACCCACTCTATAGAGGAGATATGACACCCTCTTCAGGCCTCCGAGGGTATTGCACACACATGCACATACCGTGCACACTGGCATACACAAACATGATTAAAAATAAAAGTAATTCTTTAAACGAGAATCTCTACACAAAATCTTTAAACTCAAACATCGGAATGGTGCTGTTTTGTTCAGGGTTTTCTTAACGTTGTATTAGGAAAGACAGTGGACAAGCAGACATCCCCTGGGATCAAGAGAGGGGTACAAAGAAGAATGAGAAGAAAGGGAAGAAAAGGGGTGCAGCACACATCTTACCTTCTGGTGTGCGATCAGGAGGCAGTTGGAGTGCTCATGCTCACACGCAATTTCATAGTCGGGAAGCAGATCCACCAGCTCATGGACAAACCGCACCACTTCCTCGTGCCAAGGGACATTGGCCATGGTGAGGCTGCTGGCTGCACTCTCACCACAGTAGGTCACGCCCTGTGGGAAGGACGGCATCAGGGATTGTTAGTTACAGACCTGTCTCTGGGGGACAGCTTGTGGTGGTCACATTTCATTACCGACTTGATTTGAGATCACCTAGGCGACAAACCGCTGGGCACGTCTGTGAGAATGTCTCCTGCAAGGGTTAAGTGAGGTGGGCCCACACTGATGTGAGCCTACCTACCATCAACGGCCTGGGGTCCTAGACTGAATAAAACAGGCACACCGACATCCATCTCTCTGCTCCCTCACTGTGGATGCGGTGTAAGCAGCCGCCTCAAGCTCTTGCCGCCATGCCTGCCCCGCCATGATGTGAGCCTTTCCTCCCTTAAATTGCTTCTGTAGGCATTTTCTCACAGCTATGAGAAGAGTAGCCAGTACAGATCCCACCGAAATTCTATAACGAGATAACCATTTTTTTTCTGACAGAGTATGTCTTGTGGCTCTTTCTGCTGAGCCATCTCTCTAGCCCCACTGAGTGGGAATTTATAAAGTATTCCATATTATACACACTGAGCAGGTCATATTTAGACATATATGTGTATGTATTTTATATTCACGCAACAGCAATTAATGAGAAAAAAGACCTTGAATTTGAAAGTGGGCAAGGAAGGGCACATGTGAGAGCTTGTAGAGAAGAAAGGGGAAATGATGTATTTATATTCACAATATCAAAAATAAAAGAATTAAAATGAATATATAGAATATCACACCAAAGGAGAAGCATTTGTGGATTTACATGCAAGCCTTAATTATTTTACAAACATGGAAATTCCTATTAAAAACAACTGTAGTGCAGTAAGTTGGCTTCTAAGTTTTGATACCTACCCGGGAACCCAGACATATCCCCTGAATCTCCTCAGCCCTCTACTGGGTAAACTGCAGTGGGAAATGATTCTTTCTCAAAAAGGTAAATATCTTCAGACCTCTCCAGATCAACCCTTGTTGCTTTGTCTCTGAGATGCTTCGTGTATCCCAGGCTAGCCTCAAATTCAATCGGTATCCTGACAAGCCTGAGCTCCTGACACTCCGACTCCAGCTCCTGCGAGCTGGGATTACAGCCATGGCCACCGTGACCAGCTCAGCACTGGACTTCCTCAGCAGCTGCCTTCAATATTCCAGACACAGGCAGCAACCGAAACCCAAGGGCAAGCTCACTGCTTACAAGCCCCTCCCTGATACATACACACAGACACATATGCTGCATACACATACAGAGATTCAGATTCAGACAGACAAATGACACACACACACACACACACCTGAGAGACAAATACGCACTACACAGAGAGACACTCCACATACACCTTACAGACATACAGACACCATACACACAGACACTACAGAGACGCCGCATATGTATGTGCACGCAGACACAGAGAGGTGGGAGAGGAAACATGCACCACAGAGACACTACACACACCACACATACAGAGGCACCACAGACACACACAAACACTACAGAGACCCTACATAGAGAGAAACTGTGTGTGTGCACACAGACACCGCATGCTGTGTAAGAGGCAGAATTGCATCCTATTAAAAAGAAAAGCGGGTCCTACAATCGAGCCTTAGGCGGCCCGCCCTACAGATGGCAGAGCTGAGACTTGGCCTGAGCCTCAGACGAGCTCTGCAAACCCTCAATGCAGATGACCACTCGCTGCAGATGGCCACCGCCGCAGATGGCTGTTCGCAGTACTGCGGACACTGCACCCAGACACCCTTCTCTGCATGTTAACCACCCACAGCCCACTTCCTTAGAATAGATGGGGAAATGGCTTCTGTTTGCTCAGAGATTGGAAGACTTCATTAGCCTGAGCTTCAGCGGATTTTTACAGGCAAGCAGTAACACAGTTCAAGACGTTAGGAAAATCCAGTTGGAAAACTATGCTAATTACTAACCCAAATGAAAAAAAAAAGGAGGAGGAGGAAGGGAGGGAGGGGCTTATAGACAGGTCATCAGATTGCAATGCTGCCTACGATAGCTGAACTATGCAACTGTGGAAAAGCCATCTCAAAGGAACTCCTTGTTAATATTTAAAAGTTCCCCGAAGCACAGAGGTCTCAGACAAGATCTTATATTCAGAACTATGATTGAGGGAGATATTTTAATATTTCATTATTCAGCAATAACAAATCATGAGATGCTAAAGGGGACTCATTGGGAAGATAGACTATATGTGGAAGTTCATTAAAATCATCTGTTTGTCTTGTGTAGCCCAGGCTGGCCTCCATTTCACTATGTAGCCAAGGATGACCTTAAACTCTCAACCCTTCCAGCCTCTCCCTCATGTATGCACCACCAATCCTGGCTTCTGCAGGGTTGGGGATGGCCCGCACTTCACATGTGGTAGGCAAGTGCTGGACCAAAGGGGCATCAGCCCCACTTTGAATGTCTGCTCTCTAAGGACCATGAACTGTTAAACAGGAGCTAAGCACTATTTCAGCTTGGCTGGATTGATAACTATCTCCAAGACAGGCCCTGATGTGTCTGTGAAGGTCTTACTATAAAAGGTTAACTGAGGAGGAACCAGCCCATGGGCTGAAGACCCAAACTAAAAGGGAAAAAGGAAGGCACCAAGATAGCTCAGCAGGTCAAAGTGCTTTGTCACTATGCCTGAGGACCCAAGTTTGACCCCCAAGTCCCATGTAGTCGGAGAAAACTGACTCTCAAGACTTGTCCTTACTGTCGCAGCTCAGTCCAAGGATGAAGTCACATGAGGGGAATTCTGAGTGTCCATGAGAAAAACGAAAAGAAACAAGACCAGAGTCTTGTGACCTCAGTTTCTTTAAAAACACGGAATTGTTCTAAAACATACTTTCACACCCAAGCCAGGTGCGGACAGGAGTGAGTTTACAGGATTATTCATTACAGCTGGCTACTGTTCTTTGTTCATATGCATGTGTGGGAAAACATGTTTCTGCCATGTGCTGCTTGAACTTCTGATTTTGTACAGCCTGAAGTCATGAGAACTTTACTGATGTGACCTCTCTTAACCGTCAGAGTATAAACTGTCTAATGCTCGGAATAAAGCTGACTACTTAATACAACTTTAACTTGCCTCGTTTTTTAGGCTCCGTTCTCCTAGCTCCCACTGCCTTTAGAACAGGACACTTCCACAGGAATCACACGCTCACACTTGTGCACACAAACATATGTACACACACACAAGATGTAACTTTTTTTAAGTTTTAAAAAAGGCTGAGTGTGGTAGCACACAGCTTTAATTCGAGTACTCTGAAGGCAGAGACAAGCTCTGTGAGTTTAGAGCTAGCCTAGTCTACAGAGTACATTCCAGGCCAGACAGAGCTACACAGTAAGAGCCTTTTTCAAATAAATAAATAAAAATTATATTAAGGCTAAATAAAATAGGAAGAAAGGAGAAAGCCATTAGTATGTCAGTATTTATGTTTCTGCTTACTGATCCACTAGATGTAAATGGGCAGCCCCCAGTCCCACTATCATGTCTTCCCCTTGATGACAGACTACAGAATCTCCTCAGACCATGCATAACACATCTGTCAAAAAGTCCCTGCCCTCCTGTAGGTGGCCCCTTATGGAGTATGTGGATGCAGCAACATGGAGACTGATAGAGAAACACCAGAGGCTGGAGTAACTAGCAGCCTCCTAACCCTGACCTTGCCCTGCATGTGGGCAGAGAGAGGAGCTCTGCTGTGTGTGCTCAGCCATGGTTGAACCCTGTCAACAGTGTGCCAACAGAGGGTGGCTTTAAACAAAGTCACTTGACCTCAAGCAGCTACCAGGCACTTCCTGGGCTCAGAAGAGAACCCAAACACAGGACTTCTTACAAATGTGTTTCCGTGCTTCAAGTTTTCAATGCAGCAGATGTTTATAACGTGAAGCACATTTTTACCAACAAGCAGGCAGATAATGAGAGCTGAGAGTCTCGGGCTCACAAATGAAGGCCCCATTCAAACCTAATGAGGCTAAAATGCACGTTAATTTACAGGGAATATAAAAGATATAAAAGAAAAAGAAATATTTTACCAGACTGGCAATGAAAGAAAAGAGGAAATCAATATACTAAAGAGATAACATCTACTGGTTTCTCTTCTATAAATGCCTAATGGAAGGCAGTCTAAACATTTACTGGATCCAGGCACAGATTATCCCATTGAATTCTCAAACAAACCTCTTGAACAATTACTAATTTAAGGCAGATGGTGTGCACCTACAAGCCCAGCGCTTGGCAGGCTGAGGCAGGAGAGAGACCTACCTGGGCTGCCCAGCCAGACACCAGCCTCAGAGAATAAAAGCCACTGTCATTCTAGTTTTAGGATAGATAATTCGGTTTGAAAGGCTACACTGGTACATGTCGAGTATGTATCAATACATGTTTCAAAGGTAGGCAAGTAAGGGGGCTTGCGGCCAAGTCTGACCACCTGGTGGGATCCCCGGAACCCACATGGCGGAGGAGGAAACCGACTAATGCAGGTCACTGGCTGACCTCTACGTGTACCCAAGGTTAGGATGGGGAACATACACACACACACACACACACACTTGGAAAAAAAGAAGAAAAGTTTTAGATTTTAAACCAAACCTGTGATTCATGGCCTGAGCAGCCTCATAAATAAAATGAAAAGACAAAGGAGGTAGGAAAAGAAAGAAAGACAACTTTCTTAATCTGGTTCAGTCAGTAAAACAAGAGAAAATGCTAAAAAAGATGTGAATAGGGACCATGTTTGAAACTCATCCAAAAACATTCACGTTTCTACTCTTCATGTGGCATTTACGCATTTATTTAGTGTGTGTGCATACATGGAGGTCAGAGGTCAACTTGCCGGCACTGACTCTCTCCATCCAGCCAGGGAAAGCGCACATTGTAGGGCTTGGTGGCAAGCTCCTTAACCTGTTGTCACTGGCCCTTGCTTTTGTTTTGTCGTTTTGAGACGCATGGTCTAGGCTAGCCTACAACCATGGTAGCCGAGGATGACCCTGAGCTGCTGGTCTCCGGCCTGCATCTCCCAGGTGCTGGGTTAAGTGAGCTCTCTCACCCAGCTTGCCTCTGCCTTAGGATCCTACAAATGCTTCAGCTCACCTGTAACTCAGTGACAGGCAGGACCAGCCTGGGTGTGCAGGGCACGCACACTGTGGGGGTGTGCACGTGAGCCTGATATACTATTAACTTTAACCAAACTGGCCCAAGGCTCACAGGAAGACGTTCCGTTTTTGCTGAGTAAAGGTGGTTATGACTCCAGGCTTCTCAGGGTTTGACTCAGCCCTGGGCACGTTCCTCTAATGCATTGCCCTGCACTGAAAGGCCCTGTCTTCTGTCCTTCAGGCTGGGGTCCCTCCTGAACCAATGGACTATGATGCACAGGACCTCTTGTCCTCAGACCTGACATATCAGTTACACTTCACTAAAGGGTTTCACTTCTGGGTGGCGGGGGTCAGGGGGAGATAGGGGTTATCTTGGCTGTCATATTGTTTCTCAACAAAGGAGTTTTAGAGACCCCTCTCCCTCCCCTCCCCTTCTTAATGTCTCCTTAGCCTCCACTAGTTTTCTCTCCAAGACTTTATTGTTAATTATGTAACCGTGGCTATGCGTACCTGAGTGTAGTGCCTACATATGGCAAAAGTTCGTGTCAGACTGCCTGGGGCTGGAATTAAAAGTGAGCTGCCCGACGCGGTGCTGGGAACTGGACCGGGCCCTCTGCAAGAACGGTATGCACTCCCAACCCGAGCCAACTCTCCAGCGCCCTCCACTGTTTTTGTCTTCATTTTGTCTTTGTTTTGAGGCCAGCCTGGGCTACAACAAATTCTGCCTTAGCCTCCCAAGCACTAGGATAACAGGCAGGAAGCCACCAGCACAGCAGAAATGTCAGCTTTTCAGACATTAACCCTCCGAATCCTACTCAGCCAGAAAGCTTACCTTTTCTGGTTCACTAACTTATGTTTAGTTGGCTGCTGTTTGCTTGCTTGAAATGCTGGGGATAGAACCTAGGGCCTCACAGATCCCAGGCAAGCACTCCGCCACCAAGCTACGTCCTCAGTCCTGTTTCAGTCTCTGAGTTTCAAGAGACAGGATATGATGGTGCATACCTGTAACCCCAGCCCAGAGGCAGCTGAGGCAGAGGACTAGTAAACAAGGTAAACCTGGGCTACAGAAGGAGTTCAAGGCCAGCCTGGGCAACTTAGCAAAACCCTGCTTCAAACTAAGAGAGAACGGGAGAGTCAGTGTAGATGCTCTACACTGTCATCTGGAGGGTAGAAATGCATCAGTGGTCCCATGCTCTATCTGACCTGCTCTCTGGGGGAGGGGGGGCACGCTCATAGCCTGCCTGTTCCTTGTAGAATCCCAGGGAGAATGCCGGTCTTCAGAGATAGCCACACTGCCATGCCTACTGCCTAACTATGCAAACAGCCGAGGTGTCCATCAGCAGATGAATAGGTAAGGAAAATCTGGTGTAAGAGGCTGGTGGCAAGGCTCAGCATGTAAAGGCAATTGCCACCAAGTCTGACGACCTGACTTGGATCCTGGAGTCCACAGAGAGGAAGGAGAGAAGCGACCCCTCCGATGCATGCAGATTGTCACTCTGGCTAGACCACACGTTTCTCTAAGAATTTTAAACATCAGATCTCTCAAGGCAGCTCACTGTAGTTCTATGGACTTCAATAGCATCTCCACGCCCCCATCCTCGCCATCAGCTTTCTTTCCCCTTGAGGGCTTCAGTGAGGGCTGGTACGCGTGGTGCCAGCAATCCTGCCGGATAAAAGGATGAAGTGGGAAGCTGTTTGAAAGGGGCCCTGAGCGGTGACACAGCTTTCTCTGCTTCTGAGTCATGTGAACTAGAGCCATACACAAAAACCCCAGCAGGGAATCCACTGTCTAACAAGTAGCCTTTTTCTTTCTTTTCTTTCTTTCTTTCTTTCTTTCTTCTCTCTTTCTTTCTTTTCTTCTTTCTTTCTTTCTTTCTTTTTTTTTTTTTTTTCCCAAAAAATAGTAATTACTACTACCACCAGAAAATTACTGCCACTAGTACGGTGGTGGCACATGGCTGTCATCCCGGCATGTAGAAAGTAGAAGCAGGAAGATGGGGGTTTCAAGCTCATCTTTGGCCACACAGTATAATGTTGACAGAAGACCCTGTTTAAAAGACATTTATAATAATATTTGACAATTTTTTTTTTCAGATTGTAAAATGTTCACCATAGGAAACCTGACTTCAGAAGAAAGGGCAAAAGGAAGAGGGAGGGAGAGGGGGGAGAAAAGAGGGCAAAGAGGGTGCCTGTGATCTGGCCAAGCACAATAAAAACAGACATTTTACTACCATATAATCTGTGGCAACATTTTTAATAGCTAAACCATAAATTAAAACGCCACTAATCTCTGCTGTTGGCGAGCTTTCCCTGAACAAGGACATATATTTTCAGACAGTTTATATTTGTGTGTCATTAAAACTTCTGCCAAGAGAAACCTTTTGAACTTAAGAGCAATTTTAAAATCAAAGGTGTCTTTAGCCTGAGCAGAGATGAAATGATAATGGCTCAGAGAGCAGGAGGCCTGGATGTCTCCTGCTCGCCCCACCCCGCCCCTCCTACAGAGAGCTAAGCAGGGGCCCTGGGTGCACCCCTCCCACCCTCCTGCAGAGCATCTATCTCCGAAGCAGCGAAATGCTGTTTCCCAGCACTCTTGAGACTCCAGGAATATTCAGTTTCAGACCTCCACACTGAGAAGGCAAGAGCTGGCTTCTAAAGATGAGGATTGTCTCCTACCAGTCACTCATCTTGTGGATGCTCTTTGGTCCCCAGAGAGCCTCTCCGTGCTCTACCTCTCGGGCAGGGCTCCAAACTGTCACTTCCAGCCCTAGCTTAACCCCGAAACAGTGGTCTCTATGAACTTATACTTGAATATATAAAAGTACCCTAGATATAAATGTATGTGTGGTTCCTTTCCTTTTTCTTTTTCTTTCCTTTCTCTTCTTTCTTTCTTTCTTTCTTTTTTTCTTTTTTTTTTGAGACAATGTCTCATGAAGCCCAGGTTTACCTCAAACTCACGGAGTAATCAAGGATGGGTTTGAACTTGTGATCCTAAGTGCTGGGACTACTTGCCTCTACCACTATGGATAACCACTGGATACTAAGTTTTTTCAATCTTTTTGTTTGTGTGGTGGTGGGACTGGAGGTCAATCTTTGCTTTCTACCTCGTTTAAGAAGGGTCTCATTGTTTTGCCTCTGTGTAAGCCAGGCTAGCTGACCCACAAGTCCTGGCTAAACGGTGAGTTCCAGGCGAGCCTGGACTACAGAATAAGACCCTATCTCAAAAACAAACAAAAAGTGAATGGATGGATGGATGGAAGGAACAGAAAACTCACTCTTTAACTTACATAGCTTACAATAAAATAGTCAGGGATAAGGGCAGAGACAGTGGGTAGCAGTTGAGCTGAAACCAGACGGCCCCAGACTGGTCCATCGAAGGTGGCAGGTGGGTGGAACGGATTAGACCTACCACCCACAGCTGGAGGAGGTTTGAAACGTCTCACAGAACCTAATTCCTCACCTCAGCACTGCTTTCTCAGTTTAGTGGAGCCACACAGAACAGCTCTTAGGAAAAGCTCTTAAAGATTTTTTTTTTAATCCCAACACCAAATATCTAAAATGTCAGTCTAAGCTGACCATGTTGTATGTGGCAGACGCACTGTAAAAGTAAATCAATGAAATGGTGATTTTTATAAGCTGACCAGTCCTTAATTAAACTTATTTCTCACTCTAAAAAAAAAAAAAAATTAAAAATTGTGTGTGTCTGTGTGCAGCGCCCTCAGAACTCCCCTTGAGCTGCGTCCTTTGGGAATGCAGCAACTGTGCTTACACACTTAGCCATCTCTCCAGCCCCACAAAGCAGAAGCTGTCAAAGGCCAATGGCTTAGTCTCCTTCCCGGTGAATCTATGATGGGCCAGCGCCCCTCGGCTGCAGCACGCCCACCACCAGGCGGCAGAGCTCACCTTGACCTCAATGAAGTCGGGGTTCCCCAAGGACACCAGCTCAGCGTAGGCCTGGAGCTCATCCAGATTCCAGCACTTCACAAGGGTCAGTCTGTAGACTGTTCGCTGTTGCTGAAACAGAGGAAAAACAACTTGCCTTTAACCTGAGCATAAGTCACAGACTCACCCAAGAACACCACGCTCGGCCAACACCCTGAGCCACAGAGAACCCAGGTCAGGTGAAGCCCCTATGGACTTCTACAAACTGAAGTTACTTAAAAAAAAAAAAAAAAAAAGGGCTACTCCACCAGCTCACAAAACTCTTAAAAGGTTTTATCTTTCATTACGTGTTTATAGGTGTGTCTTTGTGCATTTGTGTATAGGAGCACATTGCCTCCTGAGGCAGAAAGCATCAGGCCCCCACCTCTATAACACGGTGCTGAGCGTGGAACCCAGGGCCTCTGGGAGAACACCACTGCTCTCACCCACTGAGCCCTAAAGGACAATCTGCAAACAGCAGAAACATCAGTGATGAGAAGACTGTCACACACCTTACAGAAGACACAAACTGTTAGCACACAGCCTCCCCACACCCTCACCTCTAGCCCCAGGATCTAGAACCATGTTAGTCACCAAACGGCTGCCTAACACACACACAAACTGAACTGGCTGCAGTATGAACAAGGGGTTCAGTGAGTAAAGGCCTTGCCGAAAATCCTCGCAACCTGAGTTCGAACTCTGGGACCTACATGGTGACCGATGAGAACCAATTCCTGCAAACTGTCCCCTTACCTGTGTGTGCATACACATACACACACGACACAACACACACACACACACATATACACAAACGAACGCACAAGTACTCATACATGCAGAGGCACTCATACATTCACATACACATTCACACCACACACACTAAATAAACAAATACATAAGTAAAATGATCATTAAGGAGAAAGCAAGCCCCCCAACCCCCGCGGTGCTGCCCGTGCTCCTGTGGATAACCCCTCTCCCATGCTAGCATGGTAAGAAACTGGAATTACACTCATTATGTGATGGAGAGATGGCTCAGCAGCTCAGAGCCCCCACCCCAGCCAGCTCACAGCCACCTGTAACACTAGCTCTAGGGGACCTGACATGGTCTTCAGGACTCCATGGTCACCAGAATACATGAGTGTGTGCGTACACTTAAAAAGGCATTACAGACATGTAAGAAAATGTCAAAATGAGTCATGGTATCAGTAAACTGCTGCATTCTAATGAAAAGTTGATTAAATCATATTAGGCGATGGAAAATTAACTCAAATAACCTTTTCAAGCTTTTCAAGTTCACACGAGAATCATGTGAACGTGAATAACACGGATTATCATTCTTTTGTTTCCGGCTTTCTTGTCATTTATAATCGCTGGCCTTTCTTGCTGCCAGGAGAATCATGCTCAGGATCTAACCAACGTCTACCAAAGAATCCGGATTGGTGTGGGTTTTTACAGACAGCACTAAGATGGCAGTCATTAAAGACTCTGAAAGACGGACAACCCAAGACTCGGCCACCTTCCTTGGCCTGAAAGTAACAAGTAAGAGTTAAGGGCATTCTAGAAACCCTTGAAAGGCCACTACTCATAACTTAAAATCAAAGACTAACATTTTGTCCTTGATGGGAGGCCAGACAGACCTGGGTAACAAATGCAAGTTCCAGGAGCTTTAGTGAGCAGGGCTCAAAATAATGGAGAGAAAAGAAGAGACTCCAAGCTCCCTGCTTCTACGTTTGGGGAAAAGAAAAGCATTAATTTATAAAAGAAAAATACACAAGAGTAATTTTTTTTTTAAAAAGCAAATCTCCTGCAGCCCAGGAGCACAACCTTGAACTTCTGCCTCTGTTTCCGGGGTGCTGGGGTGCACAGGTTCCTGACTGCTACAGCACCCTGAACATGTGAGATCTTTTGTGGAGCAAGCTTAGAAATGTATACTAAAGAGCATCTGTCGGGCATATCAAAAGCATTTCATTCCTATCTATTTCTTTAGAAAGGCATTTTACCAGGCAAGAGAAGACAGGGCATTTCTAAATTCCCTTTAAATAGCTGTCAGGCTCCCACATCAAATTGAAGACACAGATAGAGCTGGGCTGGAGAGACAGATGCTCAACAGTTAAGAACATATTCTGCTCTTGCAGAGACTCGAATTCAGTTCCCAGCATCTACGCTGAACAGCTCAGAATCACCTGGAGTTCCAGCTCCCAGGGATCTGTCGCCCTCTTCTGGCCTCTATGGGCACTTGCAGTCTAATGCACAGACACACACACACACACAACACACACACACACACACACAATTTAAAAATATAAAAGATATTTCTCAATTAAACTCACAGAAGGCTGTCTATCCTGTTGTTTTAAAGTCTTCCTGAAAGTTCTGATCAAATCAAGAAAGCCAGGGCAAAAAAGATGGAAGTACACACAAAAGCAGTAAACTGTGAGTAATATAATTGGATTCTTGGAAAGCTACCAACCTAAAAAAAAAAAAAAAAAAATCAGATGCAAAGAAAAGTGGCCAATTACCAAGGAAAACTCAGCAGCTCTCCTAGCCTAGAGCAGCAGTGGGTGGAAATAAACCCGAGGGAGGGTGGGACCCAGAGCACACATGGTCCTCAGTATGCTCAACCCTGTCTTTGTAAAATAGGGGACTTGGCAGGCTTAGCAATGGGAACCCAGTAAGCCCAGCTCTTAAAAGGCTGTGGCAAGAATGCAGCAAGTTTACAGCCTGGGCTACACAGCAAATACCAAGCTAGCCTGGGCTACACAAGAGTGCTGGGCTAGCTGGGACACAAGCACGTTCAACAACAAAAACGTCTGCCTGTTTTAGCACCTTAACCCTGTCGGGCTCAGAACTAAGCCTTGCAGAACTAAAGCAAGCCAAGTACCAGGGATCTGTTTTGACCCTCTATGAAAATAGCAATGACAGAGATGAGGTGGCTCAGGTGTGAGAAGTGCCAGGGGTACAAGCATGAGAACGTGAGTTCGGATCCCCACAACTCAAATAAAAAGCCAGGCATGGCCACACACATCTGTGACTCTAGGGATGGAGTAGGGGTTGGGGGATGGGCAGAGACGGGATCACTGTGTCACTGGTTGCCAGCCTCACTCCAGGTTCAGTGTGTAAACCTGAAACAGGGCGAATCAGATAGAGAGTGACACAGCAGGACACCCGATGTCCTCCCCTGGCCTCCACAGACAGCACAGCACTTGCCCCCTCCCACACACTCCCAAGAGTACACCACACAAACATACACCATACACTTACACACCAAAACTAAACTAAGGCAGCCCTAACAGAGAAAAGGTTCCGTGCCAGCAATGACCACTTACAGAATAGAAGGAAGAGAATATTCCATTTAAACATCTCTATAAAAACCCAACAATTCATTTATGAAATTACACCCAAGAGACTAAACTTAAACAAAACACTTTTCTGAGAGACCTAAGCCAAACTCTGCCTCTCTTTCTACCTCCATGGAAAGCAGGATTTATAAACCGAGATTAACTCCAAGAGGGATTTACAAGTCCTTTGAACATATAACCTGATGAGGTCCGTAACAGCAGTGACATTAGTCAGCACTTGCTGTGGGCCAGACGCTGTTACTGGTGTTTGTGTCTTTCCAAGACTATAGTATCTATATGAACGTCAGAAGGAATCTTAGCAGGTATGTGTGACTATTATTTTCACTTGACAAATACGAAATCCAGGCTGAGAGAGGGTAAGCTGCCAAAAGCCACACAAGCAAAGCAGTGATCTGGGACTTGGTCCCCAGCAACAGGAACCCTAGCCACTGGGCTTGCGTGTACATTCACTCTGTTTCTTTCTGTCTGTCGTCTGTCTGTGTGTGTGTGTGTGTGTGTGTGTGTGTGTGTGTGTGTGTGTGTGTCTGTCTGCCTGCCTGCCTGTGTCTATCAGCTACACCTTGTAAAACTGAGATAAAATACACAAAGAAATTAAGACTAAGGACTTGACTAGGTGGCTGGAGTGTTTGCCTTCCCTACAATGAGGTTCTAGTGTCCATCCTCAGCACCACATAAGCCAGGCGTGGTGGCACATGTCTGTCACCCCAGCACTAGGGAGATGGAGGCAGGAGGATGAGGACTTGAAGATCATCCTGAGAGACACAGCAAGTTTGAAGCAAGCCTGTACTACATGAGACCTGACTCCAGCGGGGGACACTGGAGCATGGCTCCGTGCTTTACGACTGTTCTTACATAGGATCTGAGTTCTGTGCCCCACACCCAAACTGGTCGGATTAGAGCTGCCTGGAACTCCAACTCCAGGGAATCCAACACCTTCCTTTGGCCTCTGAACTCACATGCAGAGAAACACACATAATAAAAAATCTTTTTTTAAAGATGTGTGAGCAAATTCATATTCCAAATGGATAGCCCACTGTAACTAATATAATGAAGCCCACCTCTACAGCTGAGCCACTTCCAGCTGTAGTGTCAACTGTTGCTGTGCAGTAGTGATGGTGGTTTCCAAACCAGAGGCGACTCTGCTACCTTGGGGCTATTCTGTTCCAACTTTGAAAGTTCCTTCCACAGAGTGATACCTTGAGAAGCCTTTGTGGATTCCGTAAGTGGGGGTGCTC
The DNA here is from genome assembly GCA_021653895.1 of Mastomys natalensis. NCBI lineage: Eukaryota > Metazoa > Chordata > Mammalia > Rodentia > Muridae > Mastomys > Mastomys natalensis. The sequence goes on from JAJTUV010000272.1 coordinate 2,041,002, forward strand.
CTGACATCTAGTGGGCAGAGGCCAGAGCTGCTGCTGAGCACAGGATAACCACAAGCTCTCCCACCCTGCACCCCCTTCCTTGCTACCACAATCACTCAGTGAAAAAGGCCAATGGGAGGGAAGCCAAGAAGTCCTTCGAGAGCTGGTCTTCCCATGACCACTGACAGAGCCTTGGCTGTACTTGGCCATTCGCTTAATGTCCATGATTAGGATCCAACTATCTTCTTCCAGAAGTGTGTGTCAGAGCACGCACACATCACACATGCTGCAGAGGTCAGAGGAATTAAGGGGACTGAACTCAGGGTGTGGGGCTTCGCAGCACAAGCCTTTACCCACTGAGCCATCTCACTGGCCCTAATTTTATTTGACTTTACTTTGAAAGACAGGCTCTGATGCAGTCCAGGCTGGCTTCTAACTCCCCATCTAGCCAATAACCTTGACGTTCTGATCTTTCTGCCTCTACTCAGAGCTCTGGGATTACAGGTGTTGCATTAGCACGCCCAGCAAAGTCATTACTACCAAAAGCAATGGTCTGAGCGGGAGAGTGCCTGGACTTCTTCCTGCAGAGGCTGGGAGGGCCGGCCTTGTCTTTTCTGGGGCTTACGCTGAGTCAACCGTGAAGCCATCTGGGCCTGGAACTCTCTTTGCACAGGTTTTTAAATTATAAAACCAGAAGGCTAGAGAGATAGCTCTGTGCTTAGGAGCACTCCCTGCTATTACAGAGGACCCGGCAGATGATCACAACTACCTGAACCTCCACTCCAAGGGGTCTGGTGCTCCCTTCTGGACTCCAAGGACACTGTACTCCATGTACAGACACATACACTCGTGTACACACACAGACACATGCTCACATACGCACACAAAATTGAGATAGGCTGGCTGGCTGTGGTGGTGCAGGCCTTTAATCCTAGCACTTCAGAGGCAGACTTTGCTGTGCGTTCGAGCCAAACTGCTCTCCATAGTGAGTTCAAGGCCAGCCAGAGCTACAGAGTGAGACCCTCTCTCAATAAGTAAATAAATAATAAAATCAAATTATTTATAAGCCCTGTTATAGTTTGCTGTTTGTTGCTGTGATTAAAACACCATGACCAGAAGCAGCCTGGGGAGGAAAGGCTTACTTGGCTTACAGATTACAGATTGAGGTGTGGTCTGTTGCTACAAACTGTAATGCTAAGTGCAGGCCCCTAAGACCTGGTTGCCCCAGAGACAAGAAAGTCTGCATGCAGACCCAAGTGATGCTATGTGTGACCTTGGCCCATATTATTTTTGATTGGTGAATAAAGATGCCTACAGTCTATAGCTGTGCAGAATTGAGATAAGTGGGGTCTGATGTTCCTGATCTTGGGGTTGGAGGAGACCACAAGGGGGAGGGAAAAAGATGGAGAGAGGAGAAAGACACCATGGGTTGGGAGTCAAGAAAGCATGGCCTTGAGGGCTGGCCAACTGGAGTTAAGAGCAGCCCAGATGAAACATAGTAATAACTCAGAGTGATGGATAAAAAGGATAGATCTTAATAACATGAAGGGAGACACTGCTCAGCATCAGTGCTGATGGAGGCTTATTATCAATCTAAAGGTTGTGTGTGTCTTTTATCCAGGAACTGAACGAGCAATGGTGGGGTAGAAAGCCCAGATTGGGATTAAATATTTCCTGTAAAGATCATGGAGGGATGCTGCTTACTGGCTTGCTCAGCAGGCTTTCTTATGTACCTGAGGACTAGGTGGCACCACCCATAGTGGGCTGGGGCCATCCCCAGCAATTTATTATTCAAGAAAATGTCCCACAAGCTTGCCTACTGGCCAATCTAGTGGGAGCATTTTCTCAATTCAGGTTTCCTCTTCCCAGATGACCCTAGCTTGCATCAAGTTGGAAAAAAAAAAAATCTAACATGTATAGACTCACAGCCTTCTGGTTTATTTTTGTGCTCATTTTCCTAGCTTTGTGTCTTAAGAATCTGTATGTTTTGAACAGGTGATGGCACGCCTTTAATCCCAGCACTTGGGAGGCAGAGGCAAGTAGATCTCTATGAGTTCAAGGCCAGCCTGGTCTACAGAGTGAGTTCCAGGACAGCCAGGGCTACGCTACACAGAGAAACCATGTCTCGGTAAAGAAAACAAAAAAGAATCTGTACATTTCATCTAATTGGCACAAGTCATTCAAAACATGTTCTTTTTCCTTTCTTTTCTGAGTGATATATATGTATATGTGTATACAGATTTGTGAGCATGCATGCAGGGGCCATACACATGCCACAGGACAAATGTGGAGGTCAGAGGGCTATCTGGATTGTGCGTCTTCAACTTCTCCCTCGAGATGGGCTCTCCTTGGTTGTTCACTGTGCTAACCCCAGCTAGCTGATCCATCTCAGCACAGGGGCACTGATACTGAAGATGAGCTAAGTCTGGCTGTACATGAGTGATAGGGATTAGAGCGCGGAGCCTTGGGCTTCTGTACGGTGAGTACCTGGCCCACCGCATCATCTCCCATATCCCTCCTTCGGTTCTTCAGCATCTCAAGACGTTAGTGTGATAGTTTGAATGAGAATGGCCCCACAGGCTCATATATTTGAATGCTTTTCCTAACTTAGGATTGGGAAGGATTAGGAAACGTATCATGGGTGTCGGGGGAGCAGCTTTGTGGTTTTAAAAGTCTATATACTAGGCCCAATCTCTGGTTCTCTGCCTCCAACCTGCAGATCAGATGTGAGCTCTCAGCTATTGCTCAGCGCCATGCCTGCCCGCCCGCCCAGCCACAGTCATGCTCCCTGACATGATGGTCATGGCCTCACCCTCTGAAACTGTATGCAAGTCCCCAGTTACATTCTTGCTCTTATAAGCACCTTGGTCATGGAGTCTCTTCACAGGAAGAGAACGGTGAGCCCGGTCACACTCCTTTCCATCCCTAATATTCCACATTTGTCTCAGCTCGCTTCGCTGACTGACTCCGCAGGCTTACAAGCTTTTTGTTAAGAGCCAACTCTGGTTTTATATCATCTCTATCTGTGGATGGTCTTCTGTTTCATTAACTCCTTTATTCCCTCCCAAGTTCTTACTCTGTGGGTAATTTGCAGGTCGGTTCTAACTTCTTAATATGTATTGATCTTTAGTCTTTCTTTACTGAAAGAGGAACTCTGTCTCAGCAAAAACATTCATTTCTTGTCACTGGGAAGAAAGCTCCAGACTGATGACCCACAGTGGCTTCTATGCAGCGGAGGCCTCCGTCAGTCTTGAAGAATAGTGTCCCTGGAGCTGGAGAGATGGCTCATCAGAGAAGAGCACTGACTGCTGTTCCAGAGCTACCAGGTTTGACTGCCAGCACCCACATGGCAGATAACAGCCATCTGAAACTCCAGGGGATCTGATGTCCTTTTCTGTACTCCACGGCCACCAGGAAATAGTTTGTAGACACACACTCCGGCAAAACATTCATACGCATTGAAAGTAATAAAGTAATTTTTAAAAGGAACAAAAAGAAAAGAATGCTGTTTCCATCTTCCCAAGTCTGGCAGAGTTCCAAGTAGGCTTGGCTATCTTTTCCTCAAAGACGAAAAGAGGTAGCAGCAACAGAAGATCATTACCAGAAGGCAGTGAGTTAAACAGAGCCGAAACAGATAGATTTTTATTTATTTGTTTTAGACAGCATCTCACGTTGCCCACTCTGGTTAATGCCAACTTGACAGAACTCCAGAAGTGCATGTGGGCTGGGCCTCTGAGCATGTGTTGGAGGGACTATCTTAGCTGTATTAACTGATGTGGAAAAGCCACACCCTCACTGCGAGCAGGACAGAGTCCCTGGCTGGACGGAGGAAGCATTCCATGCAGCAGCTTCTGCTACAGAACGTAAGGATGCTGGGCAGCAGCATGTATTCAGTGCCCTGGTCCCACTCAAATGTCATTGACCAGCTGCTTCAGGGGCTTGCAGCCTTGCCCTCCTGTGATTCCGCTGCTACACTGAGCCTTGACCGTGAGCAGCACAAGTCCTTTGCCCTGTACGTCACTTTTGTTGGGCGAAGGCACTTACCATGTAATCGTGGCAACTTGCTTTCTATCTACAGAACCCATGTAAAAAGCCAGATGTGGTGACTCACATTTGTAATCCCAGCGTTCAGCGTTCCTATGGAGATGGGAGGCAGAGGCAGGAGAACCGCTGGGAGCTCAAGGGGCAGCCACCCTGGAGTATGCTGCCCACTGGCAGAAATAAGAGACACTTCAACAGATGAGTAATCCACTACAGAAAGCTGTCCTCTGACTTTACCACATGTACATGGCTTGTGTGTGTGTACACACACACACACACACACAGAAGAACAGAGAGAGAGAGACAGAGAGAGACAGAGAGACAGAGAGACAGACAGGACAGACAGAAGACGAGAATGAGAACATATTATGGCTTTTTAAAAGCTGAATAACATCTTAGCAGTAACTGGAGAGAGTAATACAACAATTATTGCTATAAATGGAACCAATGAGGAGAGAAAACAGAAACACAGGGGAGCCGGAGAGGCAACAGCAGAGCATGATGGGATGATTACCGCCAGTTTACAGACGGACATGGAATGATGGAGTACTTACGGTTTTCTAAAACTGATCAAAGGGATTAGAAAATGCACTCAGCTCCTCCAGAGCACAGGGGGAGCACCTTGTACTTAGGCGATCACTGCAATGCTATGACCAACTACAGGTCAGCTCGCTTGAGCAGCCCTAATTAAATTCAAATGCATCAAAAGGGGTAGGGTGGAGGGACAAGAAAACGAGAGACAGCTCCTGGGAAAGAGGGGCTCAGTGAGAATGGGAGGGCAGTAAGAGAGGAGCTGGGGGATTATATACATGTGTGACATGGAAAGGAATACATTTTTGTTTGTTTTTGCTTTTCAAGGCAGGGTGCTCTGTGTAGCCCTGGCTGCTCTGCAACTGGCTCAGCAGAGCAGGCTAGCCTCAAACTCACAGAGATACACCTGCCTCTACGTCTTGAATGCTGGGATTAAAGGTCCGCACCAGAACACTCATCAAAATAATTTTTAATGGGGCTGGAGCGAGGCTCAGCTGGTTGAGAGCACCAGCTGCTTTCAGAGGACAGGGGTTTGATTCCAGCACCCACCTGGCAGCTCACAGCTGTAACTCCAGTTCCAGGGCATCCAAAGCCCTCTTCTGGCCTCCTTGGGCACCAGGCACACACATGGTGCACAGACTTATATGCAGGCAAAAGACTCATACGCACTATAATTTTAAAAAGCAATGAAGTAATTTCAAAATCAAGAAAAAAAATTAAGGAAGGAAATTGGGGCTGGAGAATGGCTCAGGGCCTGAGCACTTGCTGCTCTTGCAGAGAACCTGGGTTCTGTTCCCAGGAGACCACTTACAACCATCCATAACTCCAGCCCTGGGGAAGACTCCCTCTGCTGGCCACCAAGGGCAACTGCATAACACAGAGAGACAGCACATAAATAAAAATAAATCTTTTCAAAAAAAAAAAAGATTACAGTTCAGCATTTCTCTGGAACACAGAAACAGCTTTTAAATATTAATACACAAAAACAACTCAGTAACACAAGATAGATACACACTGAGTGACTGAAGCTTATTTCAGGGAAGGAATGTGGCTTGGTGTTTGAAAATCAGTGCCATTTACCATATTAGCAGAAGAAAGGAGCAAATTTTACTCAATAGAATGAGAATAAGCATGTGAACTCAACAATTATTCATAATTTAAAAAAATCATAGGGCCCTGGGAACAAAAGGAACATTCTCCAAACTAATGATATTTACAAGAAGTCAACAGCAAAATATTATTCGTGGTGAGACAGAGAATGCTACACCTGAATCCAGAAGACCATGGGAAGGCAGTGGTAGACCTTCCTAGAAACTTATCACACAGCAAAGCTGGTCCCACATAAGAAATGAAAAGCTACCACGGGCTGGTGAGATGGCTCCACAGGAACACGTGCTAGCAACAAGCCTCACAACCTGGGTCTGTTGCCGGGGACCCACATGTTGTAAGGACAGAACCAACTCCTGCAAGCTGTCCTCCTCCACATCTGTACTGACTCACGAATGCTGTGGTATGCATGTGCCAGCGCGCACACACACACTCCTCCACGTAGGTGCTGTTGCACATACACTACAGTATGTGTGTGTCAGCACAGACACACTGTCTTAGGGTTTTCCTGCTGTGAACAGACACCATGACCAAGGCAACTCTTAGAAGGACAACATGTAATCAGGGCTGGCTTACAGGTTCAGAGGTTCAGTCCATTATCATCAAGACAGGAGCACGGCAGCATCCAGGGAGGCATGGTGTGGGTGGAGCTAAGAGTTCTACATCTTCATTTGAAAGATGCTAGTGGAAGACTGACTTCCAGGGTCTAGGATAAGGGTCTTAAAGCCCACACCCACAGTGACACACCTACTCCAACAAGGCCACGCCTACTGTGACAGAGCCACACCTTCTAATAGTGCCACTCCCTGGGCTGAGCATATACAAACCATCACACACACACAACAAAACACACACTCTTAAAAGATCTTTTAAAACATATCATGACTGGATTTAAAGAATTAATATTTTATAATTAATAAATTCTTATTCTAATTAATTAATGTTAATATAATCAATATTTTAATATAATTAATAAAATACATATTAATAAAGAATTAATCATTTTAGAAGACTTTGTAATATAAGGTAAGCATCCCAAAAAACCCTAATTCCTGCATATCTATAATTTTTGAAAATTAAAAAATTAAGTATTATACCAGTGGCATCCAACACTATATATTTGTGAAAAAAATCACAAAGCACACGAATGTCTCTACAAAGGAACTGTAAAATACCATTTAAGAAATGGTCCCCTGCATCTGGAAACTTAAGAAGGAGCTCTCAAGTCCAAACCAGGCCTGGGCTACAGGGTGAGTTCAAGGCCAGTCTGGGCTATGAGAGACCCTGTCACACACACGAAATACAAACGTGGGTCAATACACTAATGCAAGGATCAATACATTCTGGCCCAAAGGCTGAATGGTCCTCCACTTGTTCTCCTTATAGCCTTGAACTAAAAATGGATTTTATGTCTGAACAATTACAGTCTGTCTTGTAACTGAGAACAGAGACCATGAAGCCCAATTACACAACAACCAACGCCACCTCAACCAATGTCAAGGCCTTCAGCAGAGCTCTACCTGGACTCAGCCTTCACTGCCGTAGGCTGGGCTTTGTGGCTGTGAATGTATAAAGCTATGTCCTCTCCTCTCCTAGAGCATCGCCTAAACCCAACCCTTCACTGTGCCTTAGTGTGTGTGCACATGTGGACTTAGCTCCCTAGAAGACCTGGGGCTCCCGTCCTCCAGTCTTCCCATCCCAGGTGCTGGAGTTATGCAGTGGCACCAACTCTTTGTTACCCCTAGAGACAAGGAAGCAAATTCTGCCCAGACTCAGCACACATGGCAGTATCTCAACCCAGCACACAGTTTAGCTTTTGTTATTTTTGAAAAAGTGTTTGTCTGTTTATTTGAGACAGAATCTCATTATGTAGCTTTGGCTGGTCCAGAGCATACAATGTAGACCAGGAAACCATCCTGATCCAACTTGCCTCTTGATTTTTTTTTTTTTTTTTTTTTTTTTTGGTTTTACGAGACAAGGTTTCTCTGTGTAGCCCTGGCTGTCCTGGAACTCACTCTGTAGACAGGCTGGCCTCGAACTCAGAAATCCACCTGCCTCTGCCTCCCAAGTGCTGGGATTAAAGGCATGCACCACCACTGCCCTGCCCAACTTGCCTCTTGAAAGTATTTTTTGAATGATAAGAAGAAGCTGAAAGTTACACAGAGCAGGCTGAGGCAAATCTACTCTAGGAAGAACAGGGTCTGGACGTTTGGATTACAGAATGTACTGGAGTAAACACAGCATTGAAACAAAATAGTGTCCCACATCTGGGTGGGGTGTATACATGAGTGTAGGCACCCAAGGAGGCCAGAAGGCGGCATTGTATCCCAAGGCTGCAGTTACAGGTGGTCTGACTGCCCAGTGTCTGGTAGCTATCTTTCCAATGGTCAAGTCTGTAAGCCTTTAGGTGTTATATATAAAAATATTCACAGATTAGTTTTATTCCAATGAGGTGGTTCAAGGGGTAAAAGTGCTTGCTACCAAGCCTGAGACCCAGAGTTCAAGTCCTGGAACCCCCATGACTGAAAGACAGAAGTGACTCTTACAAGGTGTCATCTGATCTCCAGATGCATGTCTTGACATGCCCACACCCACACACAAATACAGAGAGAGATAAATTAATGAATGTGAATGTAAAAAAAATACGTTTTAATAAAATAAACTATTCCCGAGTCCCCTCCGCTGTCTAAGTGAGGAAGCGGATCAACAGGGAACTTACAATCCTGTCAGGTGTCAGAGCCAAGGCTGAGGCTGTGCTGTGGTCTCCTCTGCTCTGCCTGGCGCCTCAGGTCGTCATAATGAAATGCTGAAACCTATACAATTACATGTTGGAGTTCTACTGCTTCTAATTAGGCTGCACATTCCAGGTGAGGCTATTACAGCCCAGACCTACAGCTCTCTTAATTCCAGTGATATATCTTGACAGTTGCAATTCAAGACAAACTAGTTGAGGTGGTGTCAAAACAAGATAAAATAGTCTCCTAAAATATGGCACCAACTTACCAGTAATCAAAGGATGTGAACTGAAGCAGTAATGAGGTACCATTTTGGATTATCAAATTGGCACAGGTTGTTCCTTTTAAATAGCAATGCTCAGGGCTTTCTAAGACAGGCACACTCATTCCCTTATGGTGGGGCTGTAATTCAGCACAGACATTTTGAAAATTAATGTGGCAACATGATTAAGGATTCTAGAAAATATCAAACTGTTGATCTGGTAATTGCATTGCTAAAAATTTAGCCTATGGGAATGATAAAGCTCACAGACAAATGCTGAGGAGAGAGACTATCCCGTGGAGCCCTTCTAGCATGCTGAGATATCACAGAGTTTCAAATTGTTCAACACCAACCAACAGCCCACAGATCTATGGTGTGGCCATTCGGCCAACACACCTACAGTGATATTTCAGACGGTATCTGTGAACCCAGCAAGGCTGAGGCAGATATTCCTATGGAATGCAGGGCTCAGTACAGATATACAGGCTAGTTTCTAAGCCTATAGCTGTGAAAAAATATCCTGACAAAAGCAAGCCTAAGGAAGGATTTAACTTGGTTCACAGTTCAAGGGCACACAGTCCATCATGGTGGGGAAGTCAAGGCAGCAGGAGCAAGAGGCAGCCAACCACACTGCATCCAGTCAAACAGGAGTAAGCAATGTATGCTCAAATGCTCACTCTCAGCCCACTTCCTCCCTTCTATGCACTCCAGACCAGGCCCAGGAAACAGTGCACCCCTCCTTTGGAGTGGGTCTTCCCACATCAATTAACCTAATCAAGAGAATCCCTCCAAAGGCTTGTCTTCCACGTCCCGCCAAATTAATAGGCTATATGAGTCATTAGAGCAGGATTCTAGGAAAGGGAGGGTGAGCTAAGGTTGAATTTGTTTTATTAGACTCTCGTTCCCACCGAAACCTTGGAAAACCTGTTCCAGAGGAATGTTTAATGACAGGCAGTGATTTTCATATTCAATTTATAAAAGGATGTAGTAGCGAGTAGGTGTGGGTTCTCATGACTGAAGAGCACTGCCATGAGGTGACAGAGTGGGTCCCTGAGCACAGAGTACCATATAGAGGTCAGAGAACAATGTCACCAAAATCAATAAGCAGATGCCTCATCAGCTCCCATCACTTACACTTCTATGTCTGAAGATACGGACAGAAAAGCCAATCCCCTGGCAGCATTCCCAGAGACACAGCCCATCCATCATTCCTGCAGTAAACTCATATGGACAGAAGCCCAGGACCCAAAGTACATAGAACACAGGGGTGAGGGAGAGACACTCCGCACAAGCATCACAGGTCTCCCCAAACCACGGCAGGGTCAGTTTGACAAGAACGCCAGGTGACTGGACCACACACATCCCTCAGACAAGACAATGAACTCAATAGCAGATCTACTTTCCACAACTATTGCTTAAGCCAACCCCGATGTCAGAGTTCAAAACAGTAAGAAAACGACTGCCTTACTGGGACTTGATTGTTTAATCACAAGATTTTAGAGTTTAGAAATGATTGGATTATTTAACGTAAGTCAATAAATGTCCCCGTGCTTAAGACTGGATCTCAAAAATAAAAGACTAAGCAGGACGGTGGTGGGCACGCCTTTAATCCCAGCACTTGGGAGGCAGAGGCAGGTGGATTTCTTTCAGAGCCTGGTCTACAGAGTGAGCTCCAGGACAGCCAGGGCTATACAGAGAAACCCTGTCTCAAAAAAACAAAACAAAACAAAAAACCACAACAAAAATAAAAGACTGATAAGACAACTGGGTCCTTGAACGAAGCTTTCCAGGTTCCCTCTCTGGAACACTATTAGTTAGTGAGGTGTGTCTGGTGTTTTAAAGTAAAATCAGAAATGACAGTAAGCTGAACCTCCAAGAGGAAGGACAGGCCAGGGAGATGGCTCAGCAGTTAAACACACCTGCTAAACATAAAAGCAAAGAACCAGCGTCCCAAAGTTGTCCTCTGACTTCTACATGTGTCCTGAAGCACTCAACTACAAACAATATAACAATAATATTAAGTAATTAAATAAAAACTTTTAAGAGGGGACTGGATTAACAGCTCAGCAGTTAAAAGCACACCCTGCTCTGGCAAAGGACCCAAGTTCAATTTCAAGTACCCATGTCAGGTAGTTCACAACCACATGTAATTCCAGCTCCAGGGGATCTAGTATCCCCTTCTGGCCTCTGTTGGCATTGCACTCACACATGAATATGCGTGCGACACACACACACACAAACACACACACAAGTTTAAAACTAATACTTATTAGAGGATGACTCTGTCCTTGAAGTGAGTCTATAGAGTTTATACTGAGCTGTATCTGTGGGGACAGACTGTAGACTGTTGAGCATGACTTCTGCACTACAGCCTCACTGGCACTCCTTGATTGTGCCTTTCATTCGGATTGCTGTCCTAAGGGGCATTCCTTACTAAGCAACATGGAGACGGACCACTAGCCAAAGGATGTACAGGTCCATCTCCTGAGGGGCTCCACTCAAACAGATGAGGGGAAAAAGGAGAGAGGGAGACATACTAAATAGCATTGATTAAAGACACAATGAGTTGGACGGCCCCATGACCAGGAACTGGACTGTGTCTGCCAGGAAACACATGGGAACAAAACTAGCATTGAGTCAAGATGGATGCTCACACAATTGCAGGGTACACTCACCTGACCTCTCAGATGGGAGGCCGACATAGTTCTATAAGGAGATGACTGTGGTCAAAGAAAATTAAACTGATAGACATAGTAAGCATTAAAAACTAAATGAATGCACAGTGGCAAGTGCCTATGACTCCAGTGTTCAGGTAACAACAGAAGAACCCTGAGTTCAAGGCCCTACACTGGAAATCCTGCCTGAAACAAACAAATATACAATGGAGATAGGCATGGTAAAAAAAAAAAATGTCTGTGTAATAACAAGAGGTTTTTAAAAACAGATTGTTAGGAATGTAGGATGACTCAGCAGTGGAACCCAGTGAGGGGCTAGGGGATAGTTTAGGTTGGCACCTGCCTAGAGTCCCCCAGTGAGGGGCTGGGGGCGTGGCTCAGTGGTAGAGCCCCTGCCTAGAGTCCCCCAGTGAGGGGCTGGGGGCGTGGCTCAGTGGTAGAGCCCCTGCCTAGAGTCCCCCAGTGAGGGGCTGGGGGCATGGGTCAGTGGTAGGCCCCTGCCTAGAATCCCCCAGTGAGGGGCTAGGGTATGGCCTCAATGGTAGAGCACCTGCCTAGAATCCCTCAGTGAGGGGCTGGGGGCGTGGCTCATTGGTAGAGAACTCACCTGACATGCAGAGGCTCTTAGTTCCAAACTCAGCATAAAAATTAATAAATACATACATTACAATACATACATACATTCCATGTTCACATGCACAAACAGCATAAATAAAAATACATACACTCTAATAATACACATAATTAGAGTACACATAACATCAAAAAATGTGTACAGTATGATCCAATTGTACCTTCTAGAACTGAAATATAGCCCATATATGTTAATAGTTAAGTACCACAACAAACACCAAACACTCCTGAGGTTGAAGGCCAGGCAACGATTCCATAGGCTGGACTTCTTTCTGGAGATTAGGAGATTATGAGGTTCAGAACGATCAGGTGGACTCCTGTTGGTTCCATTTCTAACCTCAGCCCTCCCATCCTCAGAGAACGGGAAACAAGAGCAAACCCAGCCTCAAGCCTGGGGAAGGAAAGGCTCAGAGGCTGCAGAGGTTATAATAATGTGAGGGCAGATCTGTAGCTCAGGTGACGCATGGAGGGAGCAATACTGCTTGCCTGGCATGCACAAAGCCCCTGCCTTCCATCCCCAGGACCACATAAACTCCAAAGGCTGCTCTGCAAGTGAAACGGAACATTTCCGACTGGTCCCAGCTACAACCCATTTCTCCCCACTGCGTGGCTGGCTTTAGAACAGAACAAATAGCTGGATACAAATGGTATTTATTCCAAGCCAGTACCTCAGGGACTAATGGAGTAATTCTTTTATTCCTGTGAAGGCGAATGACTTTTCCCACACGTGGTGCCTTCTTGCAGGCCCTCAGCAGAGGTGCAAGTTATCTTTAAATCGCCATAAATCAAACAGACCCCCAAATGGTCTCTAGGATCTTCATTTCCCAAAGCGCTATAAAATGGTTTTTCAGATGTCAATTTGAGAAAGTGCTTCCTTCCTTCTGGCTTCAACCAGCCAAAGAAATTAGCTCCTGATCATTCTTTCTAATTTCCCTTTCCCCTTAAACTCTGCTTTTAATAAATCAAACATGATGATTCTCATAAGGGAGTTCGATTCTAATCTCCAAGATGGGGATGGCTGGGCTCAAAGTTTAAAACAGGCCTGAAGATGAGCGGCCTTGAAAGATCTCACTTGCAAAGAAATTAAAGATTATGAAGAAAGCTCATCAGGAAAGAAAAAAAGCCACCGAGGTCAGCAAGACAGCCTCAGGGGTAAGAGGTGCGTGCTGCCAAGCCTCACAATTGAGTACAATCTACATGGTGGAAAGAGAACCAATTCAAGTTGTCCTCCGACCTCCAAACAAGTGAGGACTCACTCACAACACACCACATCAAACACAAACATACTCACACACACACATATTCACGCTCTCACATACACAATATAGAAAACAACAACAAAAAAAGTTGTTTTCTAATGGCCACTGTGAGTGGTGAAGGGCCACAGGCCTCTGGGCTATCCATCAGTTGCCGCATCGCTAAGACCATGAATAGCCTGCCTGGCAGTTCAGCCCACCCCTTATTCCAGCGTCATTCACTACTTGATGCCCAGGCAGCACCAGAGACCATCGCGGTGCAGACCTCCAACTCTGCAAGCTTTCCTGTGTCCACACATGTATTCAGTGCCTTCTTTACCTTTAAGCACACACTGAGGTGTTAACTTTTGCACCGTGAAGGGTAACAGTAAAATGAGAGCAAAGTCCTCTTCCCTTCTCTCAGCTGCACAGGTAGAATGGTTCTCGAGGTGGAGCTGCCTGCTGTCCTCTCCTCTTCCCACGTTGAGGACTTTCACCTGGTCACTTCCCAGGCATCTCTTGGCTGTGTTCGAAATCCTGTTCTAGTTTTCATCCTTGGTGTGAGAAAATACCCAGACCAAAAGCAATTTTTGCTTTTGTTTTTTGCAAAAGGAATAGGAAAGGATTGATTTGGATAAATTTCAAAGTCCACAGTCCATCCTGAGAACATCAGGACAGACACTAGTAAAGAAGGGTCAGAAGAAGGTCAAGGTCATTCATGGTTACAAACTGAGTTCGAGGCCAGCCTGGGCTACAAGAGGCCCTGCCTTTAAAATAAACAAAACAACCAAACAAAACCAAAAACAAACATGGTGACATATATCTTTAATCCCAATACCTGGGAGACAGAGACAGGGGATCTCCACTAAGTTTGAGGCCAGCCTGGTCAATAAAGCCAGTTCCAAGCCAACCAGGGCTACATGGTCAGACCACATCTAAATAAGTGAATGAATGAACGAACAAATGAATGAATGAATGAAGAGATGGCTTATCAGTTTCCTGCTCTTAAAGAGGATCCAAGTTAATTCCCAGCACCCACTTGGCAAATCACAACTGTCTATTCCAGATGATCTGACACCTTTTGTCGTAGGACATACAGTAGTAAAACATTCATACGTATAAAATAAAAATTAGTATTTTTTAAAAAAATTTATTAACTATACTGTCTCCCATCTCCAACAAACCACTGAGATGGTTTCAGTAACAACCTTGTTATTTCCAATATTTAAGCTTCTTCTTCCCCTCCTTCTTTCCTTTTGATTATTTCTTTTGTGTGTGTATGGGGAGGATAGAAATTGGCATACAGGTGCATATACAATTTTGTGTGCACACACTTTACGTGTGTGTTCATCTGTATGCATGAAAGCAGAGGCTAGAGAATGTCCTAGGGTGTCATTTCTCAGTGCTGTCTACCTTGGGTTGGAGGAGGGGGCTATCGCACATGAGGCCAGCACTCATGAAGGCCAGAAGAGAGACTAGGATGCCTGGGGCTGTGAGCCAATGATGGAGGTGCTATGCTAGGACCTACTGGGGTTCTCCAGAAAGCAGCAAGTGATGAAGTGCTCGGTTACTTCTCCAGCCTGCATTGTGTTTTTTGAGACAGATCTCTCAATGGATGACCTGGAGTTCTGCAAGTGAGCTAAGCTGGCTGGCCACTGAGCCTCAGGGATCCCCCATATCCATTTCCCCAGTGCTGGGGTTCTAAGAACACGCCACTGTGCCTAGTTTTCTATGTGGCCTGGGGATCTGCACTTAGCCCTCAAACTTGCTCAACAGGCGTGACCACCAGCCACTGTCCGCCCCTGTCAACTCTCCTTCCTCATCTCCCTAGCTCTTTGCTCCCGGCCCTCACGGCTGTTGCTTACTAACTCCTTGGTGGTAGACAGCAAACCACCTTTAGCCTCCAAGCCTCCTTCCTCCTTCCAAGCAGTCTCCTTGAGCTACAGCTGTCCACAACAAGCCACCCAGCTAAAAGGGCACATTTTCCTGGCTCCCTCAAGGAGAGTGTGGCTAAGGAATGGAGTCTGGCCAACAAGATAGCAATGGAAGAGTTATATAAATCACCCAGGGATTGGAAAGATGGCTTGGCAGTTAGTTGTAAGTACAGTCACTTTTGCAGGTGACCCAAGTTCAGCTCCCAGCACCTGTGTGAGGCAGCTCACCACCACCTGTAACTCCAGTTCCAGGGCTTGACGCCCCTTTCTAGCCTCTGCAAACACTGCAGTCACACACACATACCAACATATAGACAGACACATAGATAATTAAAAACAATCAATATTTAAAAGGTGTTGGATTCAGCAGTGCCAAGCAAGAAAAGAAGAAACTGGAGACTGCACACAAGCCCCTGGCTCACCTACATGTAAGCATCATCTCATATATCTTGTCTGTGTGGAAGCTGGCCCTGCAGCTAATATGAATGCTGATGGCATAGTCCACTTAGTTCTGGATCTGGCTAGCTATGCGGGTTGCTTATTCTCACTATTTTACAAGTATCTATAGCCATAGCTTCAGTTCTGTTAGCCTTATCTGTGATTACAAGTTCTTGCTGCTCTCCCAGAGAACATGTTTGGTTCCCAACACATACGCAGGGCAGCTCTCAACTGCCTGTCATCCCAGCTCCAGGGAGTCGAACACCCTCCTCAGACATCTGCGTTCATGTGGCGTACATTCGCACAAAGACATGCACACATAAATAATTGTTTGAAATTATTTTTAAGTTGACTTTTGAAATGCAAGGGCTCAGACTTTGCTTGTTTGTGCTTTTTTTGGTCTTGCCAACAAGAAGCCATGCCGGATTCTCTCTCTCCCTCTCTGTGCTGCCAGAAAACAGGGCCCTCCACTGCCTTGTCTAGGCTGCCCAGGACTAGGATTATCCTCACCAGGTATTAAGCACTCAGTAAGTATTTGTCGGGTGAAGGGGCAGTCTGTGTGGTTGGGATACTAGCGTTTGTTATGGATGGGTATGCAGAGCCTCATTCAGCAATGACAGGGCATCGATGGCATGGGTAGCTCAGGCAATGTGTCGCATTGTGAGGTCCTGAGTTCACTGTTCGTCATCAAAAAAACCAAAAATAAAAAAAACACACAGGAAAAACAACTACAAATGTTAGAAGGCAGCAGCCCATTTTTACCAGGAACTATTGGAACATGACTATCATAAGAAAAACGATTTGGGTAAAAAGTGTTACACACATACCCAGAGACACGATGATTACAGCAATATACGCACCCAAAACCCATGTCAGTGTGTCCAAGGCCAGCCTTCATCACATGAGACCCTGATAATCAACTGGAAAAATTACATGTTATCAACTAAAGTCTTCTGAAGAATTTCTTAAAACTGAGCTAAGATTCCTGCACATGAAATAACTCTGGCACAGATCTGTACATGTAAAACAACACTTCCAGGCCTAACATCAAAACTAAAGGTCAGCAGCAACTGCCTGGCAGAGGAAGGCAGCCTTTGTGCCAGCACCAACCAGGAAGTCTCTTGTTTGGTGATACCTAGTAATCTGGCCATGCCAAATTCAACTGACTCTGGTGGTCCATCATCCATATCTGCAATGCCATTCATCTCCTTCACAGTTTGCAGAAAATCAACATAAATTTTGCCCTTGCACACATCCATTTAAAATACTGGGTTTAAATGATCTGTATGTAAAGTCAAGTGTGGATATTAAACTCCTGTTCCACTGGAAAACCAACAACCTCCAGGCAGAGGATCTGCAGGGAGCTGCCGGGATTCAGAAGGCATCGGAAGATATATGGATGCTAATATTCTTTATATGTATGTGAGCCAAAAGTCAAAGGAGGTGCATATAAAACTCTATTACCTTGTGGATAGACAGATCTTGAAAAACGTTTCTCATTTTTAGATAGTTGCCAAGTTGCCACTGCTGTTCAAACCCCAATCTTGAGGGCTGACCTCAATATACAACTAGCTTTGAAAAAAGACGGTTTACAAACCAAAAGAGAAAAGTATTATTTCCTGAAAGTCACCCTCTGTTCTGTGTATTTATAGTCATCTGGCTCATGAGATGTAGAAATTTCTGGAATCAATTTTGCAGTGCTACACAAACAACCATCATAAAACTTCAGCAAACTTTTAGAGACAAATAACAATTACAAAATTTGGCTAGCTTATGTTGGGAACTTCAGTAGGGAGGCTGCTGCTTTGAGACACAGTCTCAGTAAGCAGCCTGGGTGGGAGAGGTGTGAATGGGAGGAGGTAATCTCAAAGCTGACATGGGGCTTGGGGGGAGGGGGCAACAGAGACAAACAGAGACAGTGAGAGAGACAGAGAGGTAGAGGAAAATACAAACACGGAAAAGGCTGAGCAAGACACAGTCCCAAGAACACATACCCAGTGACCGAATTCCTCCAGGCAGGCCCCGCCTTCTGCCTCTCATAACCACCAATGCCGTCACCGTCTCCGAGAGGAGTCCTTCTGTTGGTTAGGGCCCTCACTGACCCAGCCAGCGCTGCAAGGCATTTTAATTCTTCCTTCTTCTCTTGAGAGTCTCTCAACCCTAACAAGCTGACACCCAGGATTACCATCAAGGGGCTAGCCATGTGGCTCAGTGATTAAGAGCACTTGCAGAGGACCCAAGTTCAGTTCCCAGCACCCCTGTCAGGCAGATCACAACTGCCTTTAATTCCAGCTCCAGCAGATCTGATGTCCTCTCCTGGTCTCTACAGCCAACCCCATATGTGTGGTGCACACGCACACACGCACACAAATATTTTTTAAAATATTACAGTCAGGCCATGGTAGTGCACATCTTAAATCCCAGCACTTGGGAGGCAGAAACAGGCAGATCTCTGAGTCTGAGGCTAGCCTGGTCTACAAAACAAATTCCAGTACAGCTAGAGCTACAAAGAGAAACTATCTCAAATAAATAAAGAAAAAATAAAGTATACCATTTCTTTATTCTTTTTTATGGTTCTCTTTATTCACCCCAATTTTAATATTCAGCCTATAATACTTTTTTGGTCAGAGAAGGGAAGGTCAACAACTATTAAATGTTCCTTTAAGTGTGAATTACAGGCCATGTGCAAACACTGGCTTGTTTAAATAGTAGACACAAGGTTGAAAAGATATCTAAAGTCTGTAAAATGCTTCTACAAGCAGGAAGACCCAAACTGGCTGTGAGGACACGTGCTTGCAGCCCTAGTGCTACAGAGGCCAGACACCCTAAACTAACTAGAGTCTCAGGCCACTGAGACACTGTCTCAAAACAGGGTGGATGGCACCTGAGAAATGACACTTAAGGCTGAGCTCTGACCTACACACACATGTATACCTAAACGCACATGACGACAAACATTAACTAGTATACAATACCCATTCATACCATAAGCACCCCTTAACAAGGGAGTAAAGCTCCAGGATGTCAGGCTGCCAAGCCACACAGTTTTCCGAGCTAATGTTTACTTTTGGGTTTGGAGGCTTTGGGTTTTGTTTTGTAGGGACAGGGTCTCCTGTGTTTCCCTGGCTGCCCTTAAATTCACAGAGAGATCGATACCTGAAATCTAAAAGTCAGTGCCTAAGGACTGTCGAGCATGGATGTGGTCTCAGCTTCAGGTCCGAGTACCTCAGTGAAAACAAGAAAAGGAGTACACAGGGCCAACTAGTTCCAAGAAGACATTCAAACTTTTTTTTTTACAAATTTGTTTATTATTTATTTACATGTATGTAAATAAAGTATGACTGTGTGTGTGTGTGTGTGTGTGTGTGTGTGTCCACACGCATTCGTGCATACAAATACAGGTGCCCATGGAACCAGAAGAGAGAATCAGACCTCCTATAACTAGAGTTACAGTGGTCGTGAGCCTCCTGACACAGATGCCGGGAACTGAACTCACATCCTCTTTAAGAACAAGTACAGGCTTTTAGCCACTGAACCACCCACCCAGCCCAACACCCAGTTCAGATGCTCTGACGTTTAAATAGTTCTCATGCATTACTCACATGCTCACAGTTACCTGTGAGCTCACACTCAGTTACTGCCGAGCTCACACTGACAGTTACTTATAAGCTCACACGCACACTCACTTACATAACTCACACTCACACTCAGTTACTTGAGCTCACACTCACACTCACTTACATATGAGCTCACACTCACATAAGTTACTTCTGAGCTCACATGCTTGATTCTAGAAATTTCTGGAAATTAACTTTATACTTAAACCTCGATTATCTGCGGACATCCCTGGTAAGCACGCTGCATGCTACGACCCAGCACTGTGCTATGAACCTGTGGAGATGTTCCTCTCTTTAAATGCATGACCAGCGATAACACCAAAAATGACATAAAGCCAACACACTCAAGAGAAACCTGGTAAGCCATACCAGCATGAGAAATGTTCCTTGCCCTCAAAAATCTGAACATTTTTTCTTTTTTTTTTTTTTTTTTTGGTTTTTTGAGACAGGGTTTCTCTGTGTAGCCCTGGCTGTCTTGGAACTCACTCTGTAGACCAGGCTTGCCTCGAACTCAGAAATCCACCTGCCTCTGCCTCCCAAGTGCTGGGATTAAAGGCAGTGCGCCACCACGCCCAGCTTCTGAACATTTTCTAAGCCAGAAAGTAACCCAGAAAGCCAGTAAGAGGGCTTCATGGGTAAAATCACCTGACACGAGTAACACAGTGACCTCAGTCCCAGAAGCCAATGATAATGCTGAATGTGGTGGTGACATCTATAACCCCAGCACTCCTACAACATGAGAGGTGGAGACAAGAGGATCGCCGGAAATGTCGGGGTGAGCTAGCCTGAACTACCCAATAGCAGAAGCAATAAGAGAAATCCTTCCTCAACAAAATGGAAGGGAGAAAAACAATCCCAAATGCTATCCTCACACATGGTGTGTGCACATATATATGTACTCCACTCTGCCCCACCTCACTCAATAATAATAAAAAATACATTTTTAAAATCAGAATTTATGGCTAGGTAGTAATGGAGCAAGCCTTTAATGCCAGCACTCAGGAGGCAGAAGCAGGCAAATCTGAGTTCAAGGCCATCCTGGTCTAAGAGCGAGTTCCAGGACAGTCAGGGCTACACAGAGAAACCCTGTCTCAAAACAAAAGAAACCCTGAAGATGTGGCACAGGAGAGGGCTCAGCAGTTAACGGCACCTGCTGCTCTTGTACAAGACACGGAAGTATGGCTTCCAGCAGCCACATGGGGAGGTTCACAAGTGCCTGTTACCTCCAGCTCCATGCCCTCCTCTGGCCTCTGAAGAGAGGTTCAGGGATCTGGAGCACTAGGTGCAGAGGACCAGGGTTCAGTTTCTACTACCCACATAGCCATAGTCTTCTGACCCCTGCAGTACTAGGCATGCACACAGTATACATGTGGGCAAAACACTCACACACAGAAATCTTTTTTTAAAAAATTAAAGAAAAGATTAAAAAAATAATAAATGATATGATCTTTCTGTATTTAAAGAAAAATGAAGTAATAAACAAGGTTCTGTTCATTTCTTATTTACTTATTTTTGGGATAACGTCACAATTCTTACCTTTGCAGATAAGGCTTTCAAACTGTCTAGGAACCGCTGCCAGAAATCCTTGAAGAGCGGGCGGTCGATCTTCTTCAGGCTGTCTTTGGTGCTAGCGTCCACGCTCACGTACAGCTGAGTAACGGGCGTGAGGTTCCTGGGAACGGGAAAAGAAGGAAAACGTAAAACTGAAGCCTACGTCAGGAACTCCACCACAGGAAAGGTACCGTCTGGAAGGGCTGACACAGCATTCCACTTTGCCCACCTGTCCAAAGCAACTATTCTGTTTTCCTGTGGGCAGAGCTGGGACTGGAAGCCGAGGCCACGAGCAGTGAGGAGCAGCACTCTGGTACTGAGCTACAGCCCCAGTCCACGATGATTTTATAATGCAACACAACAGGAAGCGTCCGGTTATTTATAAATGCTGAACATGGAGTCTAATAAACTGAAAGCAGATGGGATTGCTCTAAAAAACCATTTC
Organism: Mastomys natalensis; assembly: GCA_021653895.1. NCBI lineage: Eukaryota > Metazoa > Chordata > Mammalia > Rodentia > Muridae > Mastomys > Mastomys natalensis. The sequence goes on from JAJTUV010000272.1 coordinate 2,062,185, forward strand.
TAAACAGGTCCACTTCCCCTATACCCTAGTAACCTTTCTTTTCCACTCCTCTGGTGGGTGATGGTGCACTTAAGAATCCTTATTAAAATCAGGGTTGGGAAAAATTAAAAGCCAGTGTAGTGTCTGGACCAATGGGACACCTGCATCTTCTGGTCACTGGAAAAACTCCAAAGAACAGGAAACAGGACGCAGCCCACATATTGTATACAAAGAGCATAGAGCCACGCCCATGCTTCAGAAGGGGGAACGGATTCACGTCTGCTTCCCTGGGTAAACGATGTTGGCTGAAGAGGTAGGGGTGGGTGTGTGGATGTGTGTGTGTGCGGTGTGCGTGTTGCTCTTTTCTTTTGTTTTTCTGAGTCCAGCTCTCACCAGGTTGATCTAAAACTGGCTATGTAGAGGTTTTCTCAAACCCACTATCCTCCTGCCTTGGTCTTCTCAGTGCTGGGATTACAGATATTTACCACCACATCCAACTTCTACTGGGAGTGTTTATCAACACTATGGGGTCCTCTAAGATGACTCAGTGGGTAAAAGCACTTGCTACCAAGCCTGATGACCTAAGTTTTGTCCCCACTCCCACTGGAGAAGAAAACTGACTGGAAAGTTGTCCTTTGTGGAGATCACAGACATGGCATGGCAAACACATACAAAGAAACACACAAAATGCAATTTAATTATTTTAATTCTTTAGAATCTCAGTGCTGCCAGCCTAGGCTTCAAAGTGAGCTCCTGCTTCAAAAACCAAAGAAGTAAAAGGACTGTCCTGAAAGCTACTGTGGATCTAGCATGGCTCAGACGCCCGGTGCTCCGTCACAACTTCCTGATCACAGCATAGGCTGGCCTGACTTTTTCCTGTGTGTGTAACCACTTAGGATGACGGACAGCAGTTCCCGAAGGTCAGACCTACCATACACAACCACTACACACAGAAATCACAAGTTCTGACGGATGACACTGTGTTGAGTACGGAGATACAGGGTCAAGGAAGTGTCCCAGATCTCACTCCAGAAGCAGACAAAGCAAGAAGGTCTGTAGGAATGACAGCACTCACTCTAAAGTGCTGGACAGCAGCAGCATAGGGACCCTGAAGAAGTCTCCTAGGACCGAGGGATAGTATTTCTGCCTAGACCTGGTCTCTGTAACAAGACAGGTCACAAGGCTCCCAGCCTGACCTCCTCCTCTACCTCTGCATATAACATGTCAATAAAGAAGGCTCTTACAGGGACTGGGAGATGGCTCAGCAATTAAGAGCACTTGCTGCTCTGGCAGAGGAGCTGGGGTGGTTCCCAGAACCTGTTCTTCTGGCCTCCGAAGATGCCTCAGCATTCGTGGTACATATGCAAATAAGCAGACACACATACACATAAAATCAAAATATTTTTAAAGAATGGTATACCATAACTCCTGTGTCTGAGAACTCCATCACTACTTAGAATGATGGAAAAGGAGAATATGTTGGAATACGAGCCTCACTGTCATCAAGTCCAAAGGCTGTGTAGATTTCTGAATGAAGTATGATGACACAGGGCGAGTAAGATGGCTCAGCAGGGAAAGGCAAGCCTAGACTAATGACCTGAGTTTAGTCCCCAGGACCCAGGTGGTGGCCAGCCTCAGCTAAACGGACCAGTGTCAGGCCACTGGTTACTCCACTGGTTACTGTCTCCAAGACAGTAACGATCCTAGAGTGCAGTGAGGATGCCGTGGCCTTACCTGATTGCCTCAGGGAACTGAGCATTGGTGACCAGGAAGCTGGAGATCCCGCACTGGTGCAGCAGCTTCAAGAGCCTGTTGATCTCTGGGTACATTATCGGCTCACCCACGAGCGACAGGGCACAGTGTCCTGACCTCCATCCCCTCTTCAAATCGCTCCACCTTGAGGCCTGGCACGCCTGAGAGGGCAGTGAAGAAGGTCAGAGCAAGGCACAAGCAGAGAGCACTGCTTCCATGATCACTAACGATGCTTTGGTTTCAGAGGGAAAACCCTTTCTTATTTGTATTTTTTGAAACAGGAGCTCACTCTGTGGCCCAAGCTAGCCCGAAACTCTCAGTAATCCTCCTGTCTCAGCCCCCTCACTACTGAGATTATAGGAGTGGGACACCACACCCACCTTAAAACTTAATTCTCTTCTCTTTAAAAAACTGATTTTATTTTACGGGTATGGGTATTTTGCCTGCACGCACCACATTTGTGCAGTGCCCAAGGAGACCAGGAGAGGGCATCAGCTCACCTGGAGCTGGAGTTAATGGACAGTGAGCTGCCCTGTGGGTGCTGGGAACAGATCCTGGGGCCTCTCCAAGAGCAGTTAGTGCTTTTAACCACTCAGCCATCTCTTTAGCCCTGAACCTTGCTGGTGGAGCTGGAGGGATAGTGTGGTGGGCAAAAGCTCTTGCTCTCACAACCATTAAGGAAGGACCTGGGTTCAGATCTCAGCACTCGGATATGAAGCGGGGCGTGGCCATGCAAACCTCTATAACCCTAAGCACCAACGGGAGTAGTCACAGGAGGGTTGCTGGCGACTGTGAGACACCCTGTCTAAAAGAAAAAGGGAGGGGCAATCACAGGGCAGGACACCCAGCAGCCATCCTGCTTTGAACCCTCTCTCTCTCTCTCTCCTCTCTCTCTCTCTCTCTCTCTCTCTCTCACACACACACACACACACACACACACACACACAAACACACAAAGAAAGAGAGAGAGAGAGAGAGAGAGAGAGAGAGAGAGAGAGAGAGAGAGAGAATAATGTCACTACTGCCCCAGCAAAAATAAAGAAGTTAAAATGTATTTGGAAATATAAACATGCAAGTAAACCACTCTTCCCCTGTCTAACGACCAGGAAGCAGATTAGAATTCTAAAAATGACAGACGACATCTTCTGTGTGCCTGACACTCAGCATGTGCATTTCCCATCAGTATTTCTGAGTGAGTTTTTCCTTGCATTATCGAAATCTAAGATTTAACTCAAATCCAAGTTTTAAATAAAACTTGATCCTTAAACTCAGTCTGTGTTGCCAAGACAACCTAGCACTGCCTAACAGGCCTGGTTAGCTTTCAATTCCCCATGAGCAGCAGAAGAGAGGGGAGGGTTTACCCTGAACTGCAAAATCAGCCTCCAACTCTGACTGTGGGACAAGGGTACGTTGGCTAGACCTTGGGGAGCAGGGGAGGCACTGGGCTCAACTTCTGACTCTACTACGAGGTCAGTCTGGCATCCTTGGGCAAGGCTCCAGCCTTCTCCTCCCCTGATGTTTAACATGGCGAGCGGAGAAGACGAACATGAACAAGAATTAAGTTAGGGGCTGGGGATGTGGCTCAGATGGCCAAGGGCCTGCTAGCAGGCATAGAGGTGCATTCCTGTAACCCTAGTATTCAAGAGGAGGAGGCAGAAGAAACACAGGTTTAAGGTTATCCTCAGCTACATGATGAGTGGAGGGCCAGCTTGGGCTACATAAGACTTTGATGCAACCCGTCCCCTACTCCTGCGCACACAGAGAGATTAAAACAAACAAAAAAACAAAAATGAAGGCTTACTAGTGACACAGAGCAAGATGGTGACTGTGGCGGACTGGGGACGCAGCTAGTGTGAAGGGGGCTGCAGCCAAGGCCGTCTGGAAGGAATCACCAGTACGGTATTTTGCTGATCGGATATGTGCATGAGAGAATAAGGTGTCCCAAGGAGAAGTTTTGAGTGTACGGCCTGAGCAATGGAGCTCTGAACAACAGAGACAAAACAAGCAATGAACCCAACAAAATACCCAACAGAAACCCCTGGGATAGTATGGAGAGGGAAAAGTACATCCGGCATTCCAGGTCAGACAAGAGGCTGAGCCGTCTGTCAAGCAGCCAAATGAATAAGCAATGCTCACATGTGGGCTCTGGAGAGACAGCTTCAGGAATCGGCATACACAAAGAGACAGACACAAAACACACACACAACATGGATATATAAACAAGCATAAACACAATGCAAGCATACACACCACACACGCACACGCACACAATTCAATCCACAAAATCTTAACACTTTGGAGTTTTCCTGGTTTCATTGTTGCTAAGCAACTTCTGGGCCAATTCCCTCATCCTGGGCAGCAGCTTCCTCCTCCTGAATCATCACGAGAACAGTCATCAGACAAACTAAGGAGCAAACTTACAGAAACTCACAGAACAACGCCAAAGAAAGCAGAGCTTTGGGATTTAGCCTAACATTTAGCAAAGCAAACGCAGACACACACGATGAACGATGCGCTAATCCACATACAACATCCTTACTTCTTTTCTGTGGCTGGAGGCAAGGTCTCACTGTGAAATTCAAGATAGCTTCTAACTACATAGCCCAAGATGTGCTAGTGCCGGGCAGTGGTGGCGCACCCCTTTAATCCCAGCACTCGGAGGCAGAGGCAGGTGGATTTCTGAGTTCGAGGCCAGCCTGGTCTACAGAGTGAGTTCCAGGACAGCCAGGGCTACACAGAGAAACTCTGTCTCGAAAAACCTTAAAAAAAAAAAAAAAGATGTGCTAGAACTTACTATTCTCCTGCCTCAGCTTCCTGAGTACCAGGACTGTAGGCGAGCCTCACCATGCCTGACTCAAGGATCTCTGTGTCTTAAGTCAGGGCTAATCAAATATGAGACATTCTCTTCTTCATTCTCATGATACAGGTCCATGGCTGAGAGTGACAGCCGTGACACATGTTTGATGGCGACTTCACAACGTCAGGTGTGTGTATATGCTTGCATTGGTGCGCGTGCATGCCCAGTGTAGACACCAGAGGACAACCTCCTTAGTATCAGGTATCATGCCCATGTAGACACCAGAGGACAACCTCCTTAGTATCAGGTATCATCCATCTTGCTGAAACAGGGTCTCTCATCAGCCTGTAGGTCACCAAGGAAGCAAAGCTGGCTGGCAGGAGCCCTGGGATCCATCTGCCTCTGTCTTCTCAGCACGTGCATGCCACCCATGCCCAGATCTCTTATGGGTTCTGAAGTTGAACCCGGGGCCTCAAGCTTGTGCAACATCAGGGTTCTGTTTTGTCATCTGAGCCTTAAGCCAGGTTCAGAGAACAGGGGATGGAGAGCTGGCTCAGAGGTTAAGCATACTTGCTGCTCTTGCAGAGAAGCTGGGTTTGGTCTGAGCACCCTCACGGCAGCTCACAATCCTCTGAGACTCCAGTTCCAGGTGATCCGATGCTCTTTTCTGGACTTGGTGGACACCAGGCATGCGCATGGTGCGCATACATACCATGCAGGCAAAACTCTCAGACACATCAAGGAAAGCAAACAAGCCACAGGTGTTTCCACACCTCCATGTCACTTTCTGACACAGCCTTCGGCAAGTGCTAAGAACCATCAGAAACACAACAGCCAGGCAGTGGTGGCGCATGCCTTTAATACCAGCACTTGGGAGGCAGAGGCAGGTGGATTTCTGAGTTCGAGGCCAGCTTGGTCTTCAGAGTGAGTTCCAGGACAGCCAGGACTACGCAGAGAAACCTTGTCTCGAAAAACCAAAAAAAAAAAAAAAAGAAACACAACAACAAATGTCTATTTCATTTGCATCTTCGAGACCCTGACATTCTTAACAATGCAGTCACCCCTTGGTGCCTCTGATACTGTGAGTGTGTGTGTGTATGTGTGTGTGTGTGTCTGTGCGCGAGCGAATGTGGTCAGGGTGGTGTTGGGGAGGCAGATATAGTTCGAAAAGTGCTGAGTTGCTTTGAAGTTCTGACCTACTTCTGATCATCAATACATAGTTAATTGTGCTTGTGTATAAAGCAGATGTCGTAAGAAGAAAGCTATCTTAATGACTAGGTGTCTTAATGACTAGGTGAAAGAGACAATGATTGTCCACTGAACTGAGAGCACAGAGGGAAATATTGGAAAAAAGAAATCAGAGAATATCTTCAAAACCGGCTCTAGGCTGGGCAGTATGTTAATGTGAGAAAACCAGAGACAACAGGCAACAAGAGTCATGGTCCAGCCTGTCCTCAGAAGCAGAATGCTGAGATGAGCTAGCCACGCCATGGAAAGAATGGTGCCTTCCTGGCAGGGTGGGGAGGAGCTCTAGAGAACAAAGGACATTCTTATTGTTGTTGGTTGATTGATTTTGGGAGGTTTTGTTTGTTTTATTTTGTTTGAGACAGGGCCACATGTAGCCCAGGCTGCTCTTGAACTTAATATGTAGCTAAGGGTGGTCTTGAACTCCTGATCCTACTGCCTTCCCCTTCCCAAGTGCTGGTTACAAGGTGCACCACCATGCCTGGTCTAGGGATAGAGCCCAGGGCTTCATGAACATGCCAGGTAAGTGTTCTCTGCCTGAGCCACACCCTCAGGCTGACGGTCACTGAAGTAAAAGAGTGCACATCTAAAGACAAGCCAGGGTGGGGTGCCCAGTGTAGCAGCTAAGAGGAAAAGGGCTTCAAGAACGAACATACGTGTAGTTCGAAATTTATGAAGGAGGAGAAGGAGAAGACGGGGAGGGGAAGGGAAAGGAGGAAGAGGAGGAAAAACTAGAACTATTTCTAAGCACTTCTGGTTACAACATACAAATACCAAAGCATTCTATATATGCCTAAATGACACTGATAAAAGCCCTCTTTCTCTCTCTCTCTCCTCTCTCTCTCTCTCTCTCTCTCTCTCTCTCTGTCCCTATCCCTTCCCACCCACCTCTTTTTTCAGTTTGATGAAACAGGATCTCAAACGCAACGCCCCCTGCCACAGTCTCCTGCTGGGATGATGGCAGGGCAGACAGACACCCACCCAATAAATCTATTCTGATGCCTCCCAATCAACTCCAGGTATCTTTGGCCTTAGGAAAGAGCTGCATCCAAGACATTGGAAAGGGGTGGAGTACCTGCAGCCCTCATTCTAGAGCCACCTTCTTAGTGGGCTCCAACGACACAGAACAATTCCAATGTGCACAGTAAGTCACTACATAAAACCATCATGTCGAAAATTCATCCCGTCTGTCTACAGCAGGCTCTCATCAACTGCACACCCAAGTTCAACAGTGCAGATTCCTGGAAGCCTGTGAGAGGCACACATTTGCCAGCCCTGGTGGCTCACACCTGCCATCCCAGGCCTCAGGAGGCTGAAGCAGGAGGAGCAGTTCAAGGCCAGCCTGCGCTACACAGTAAGACCCTCATCTCAAAAACAGAATGAGAAGAAGGAAAGCAGAAGGAGAAAAGAAAGAACTGTACATTCACAGGCCTCGGCTCGCTAGCCTTCCTCTCGGGGAAGGAGCAGCAGTCGGTGTCTGAGCAGCCGCAGATGGCTCTGACTCACAGTAAAGTCTGGAGCCAGAGCTCCCAGGGAAGCCAGAATATCTAAGTATTTGGCAGAACTGAACTGGAAAACTAGAAAATGAAGGACAGCTTCTGCTGCATCACTGTGGGCCATGTGAAGGCATTTTATTAAGAACACTGCACTTTTCCTGGGGCATTCATTCATAAATGCAATGAGGCAACTCCACCTCACTAACCAATATAGTAGTTACCTTTGGAGTTTTAGGCAAGGATTCCCTATGTAGATCAGCTTGGCCTTTAAATTCAAAGATCCACCTGCCTCTGCCTCCTGGGTGCTGGGATTAAAGGTTTGAGCCCCCATATCTACCTTACTTTTATCTTTAATTATGAATATGGTTTGTGTCTGGGAGAGAAGGGATATGTGCACATGAGTGTAGTTAGTGCCTGCAGAGGCCAGAAGAGGGCGCCAGATCACCAAGCTGTGGTGATGAGGTTGTAAGCTACCTGAAGTGGGGGCTGGGAACAGAACACTCTAAACCACTGAGCCCATCTGTCTACAGACTAAAGCATCAGGTCCATTCACAAAGGCATCTCATGCTCTCCAAGAAGCAACAGCAAAGGCATGAGGACAAGACAACAAGACACGTCTCCAGGAGAAACTTACAGACAGTACACCTCATAGGCGTCAATGAGCTTTGGCTGGAATTGTTAATTCTTCCATTTAATGGAAATATAAAGCTAAAAGGGCCACAGTTTTGCTTCCACACAGGAGATTCACAGGAGCGCAGGAGGCATGGAGGTCCCTGTGCACACAGTAAGCACTGGAGACATCAGGAACAGGAAACACACAGCTGTCTCTTCCAAGGGAGAGGTGCTTTACCTGCTTTCCACCCAGAAGGCTGGGGACAGCCGTGGTTAATAGCCTGGTGAGCTCCGTGTCATCCTGTCGCCAGGCCACACCAGATCCTCCCGAGACCCATCTCATGAGTTCCTCGGCTAATCTATAGACTCCATCTCTATGGAAGAAGTCGCCTGCACTTTGCTCAGTTTCCATAGAGCCACTTCTGCAGCTTTGCTGTGCACACGGATTGAGCTAATCATCACCAGGAAACGTATTTTCCAAATTATGCTGTGCTTCAATATGCCTAAAATTATCTACTCAACTACTTGGGGTCTGACTCTCTAAGTTTGAACCAACACCACTACTGCATCGCTCTGAGCCAAACAGCCTTATCTCTCATGGATCTGCTCTGCCGGCCGTCTCTGGAAAGTTAGTTACGTCACAGGCCAAAGGACGTTTTGCTAAAGCAAACATGTGAAAGACTGTTTTCTTGAAGCAGACCCAGGTGAAAGGATGTTTGGACAGAGCAGACACAGGACCTGTGATGAAGGGTATAAAGATGACCCCACAGACAGTGGAGACGAGCACTGAGCTTTAGTTTGGCTTGTTCCACCTCACTATTCTTCGCTAACAACATGCATGTATTGATTCACCTTACATAGTGTTGTTGAGTTCCACTTGTGATAATCGTGCCATCAAGAGAAACGCGGCAAGAATTGCTTATGAGGTTCCTGTGGCAACTTTCAGCCTCACCTTAAGACAGTTGGAGAGCCTGGCGGTTTCTTCAGGATTGACCTACAGCTGCCTGATGTCTGCCTGCTGAAAGGACTGGACTGTAGCTGCTGGCTCATGCTGCTGTCTGCCTGCCTAGAGCACTGGTCTGCTGTTGCTGAATCGTATTTGGTGTTTGCTATGGGACTGAACTGCTGCCAAAGAAGATCAAGCTCGCCCCCAAAGAACTACTGCTGAACAGGTCCACTTCCCCCATATCCTAGTAACTTTTCTCTTCCACTACCTCTGCTGGGTGGTGGCCAGAGGAGAGGTTGAACCCTTATTAAAAGTAGGTTGCAAAAACTTTATGCCTACAGAGGCCCTTCTCCCATCATTGTGATCCAGGCTTTGTTGACAGGTATTCAAATTTCTTTTCAGAGAGGATGTGGCTCGGCCGCTGGAATGTGTGCCTAGCATGTAGGCATGTATGAGGCCCCGCCACAGAATAAGACCAGGTGTCACAGTGATAAACACCCATAATGCCAGTACTCTAGCGACAGAGACAGGAAGATCAGAAGTCCAAGGCCATCCTCTATTACAAAGCAAGTTCATGGCCAGCTTGAGATATTAAGACCTTGTCTCGTAACAAGGAAAATAAAATAAACAAGCAGGCAAATACCTTTGAACTGTTTAATCATGTTCTGATGGTTCTCAATGGCTTCCTTCAAGATCAATTCCGGCTGGTCCATCTTCCACCGCCACTCAGTGCCCACAGGATTCGTATGGTGCCTGTAAACACAGTGCAGAGCGCTAAGGCCTTCTGTTATGACATCCCAGAGTCTACTGTGACTAGCTCGTCCAACATACAGTTAGAGCTGCTGTCTCGACAAAGCTCCTCTGCTCAGAGGACTCTCCCTACTCCAGTCATGGCACATGGCAGACAGGTGGAGAGGTCCTTCAGCAGTCTACTCTGCTCTTGCCTCGGAGTCAACTCCAGGTATAGGTTCACCAAACAAACGAACCTGATTTTTAATAGTTACCGTACTACTTATTTATGGGTATGTCTGTGGGTATATGAGCACCCATGTCCAGGTACTCAAGGAGCTCAGAAGAGGCATCGGCTTCCCTGGTCCTCTGAAAAGGAATAATGCTTCTAACTGCTGGGCCTCCTCTCCAGCTCCTTCTTCCTGCGTTTAGTCATGAATACAGACACACATATCAGTGACCTCTGGCCAGCGCATCTCCACTGTGAGTTAGCGATTCCTAACCACATAAGAGCAGAAGCACTCAAGATTTAGAAACCACAACCTACACTAGGCACTGAGCTTCTCAACAACAGTGGGTGTGGCTTCTCTCTATACTCCAGTCTTTTGTTTTGAGACAGACTCCCATATAGCCCAGGCTGTCCTCAAATTCCCCATGTAGTTGAGGATAGCCTTTAGCTTCTAATCCTATAACCCCATATCCCCAGTGCTAGAATTATGGTGCGGACCACTGTATGTGGTTTAGGCAGTGTTGGGAATAGAACCCAGGGCTTCACGCATGAAGGCAAGCACTCTACCGACTAAGACACATCTGCAGCACTTCTTATTCTTTGGCTATTTCTTTTTCCTTCAGTGTTCCTTAGAATATGTAACACATACAGGCCTCATTGCTTCCAGCTCTCATTTTTTTCCCTGTGTTTATCTATATGTGGTTATATAAATGTATGTGCAGATGACCCCAGAGGCCAGAAGAGGGCATCAGATCCCCGGAGAGCTGGAGTTTCAGGCATCTGTGAACTATCTGATGTGAGAGTTGGAGCTAAACTCAGTCCTAAGAGCAGGAAGTGCCCTTAACCACTGAGTTATTCTCCAGCCCCTAGTTACAATTTTTAACCACTATTTGTGGTGATTTAAATAGTTTTGGCCCCCACAGACTCATGTGTTTGAATGCCTGTCCCACAGGAAGCGACACTATTAGGAGATGTGGCCTTGTTGGAGGAAATGTGTCACTGAGGGTGGGCTCTGAGGACGTCTAGTGCTCAAGATCCACCAAGGATGGAGGAGAGGAGCCTATGGGGGCAGTCCCCTCCTGCTGCCTTCTGATCAAAATGTACCACTCTCAGCTCCTCCCGCACCATGGCTGCCTGGATGCTGCCATGCTCCCGCCTTGATGGTAATGGACTGAACCTCTGAACCTGTAAGCCAGCCCCAATTAAATGTTGTCCTTTGTAAGAGCTGCCTTGGTCATGGTGTCCGTTCACAGCAGTAAACCCTAAGACACTAACTCTATTAGCACACTCATGATAGGGCTATGTAGGCTGACACTCTTCTTGAAACTTTGCTGGAGCCTGGTCCCCACTCCGCGGGCAGTGCTGAGTATCTGGTCACCTCACCGTGCATCTCCACTCACCGCCAGCAGAAGACACATTTATTCGCACATGCCAGGCTTGGGGTGGCTTCCATGCAGCGATGGCTCTCGATGCCGTAGAATGTGTGTTTGTAGCAGCCTCCTCTCCCCCGCAGCATCGACTGTGACAAGCAGGAAACACGACATCATTGGAACAGAGTAACAGAAACTCAACAGCTAGGCTGTTTCTTTGTTTGCATGCTTTAGTTTTCTTGTTTATTATTACTGTGTATGAGATGTGTGTGCAGGCTCAGGCAGCTACAGCATGTGAAGGTCTGAAAACAATGTTGTAGAATTGACTCTTTCTGCCACCCTTATGTGGGTCCCAGAGACTGAACTCAGGTCACTAGGCGTATGTGGCAAGTCCTTCACCCTGAGCCATGTCCTCAGCCCAAAGGCATCATTTCTAAGACAGCATTACAGGGCAGAGGGTGACTCAGTGGCTGAAAGCACTGGCTGACCTGAGTTTGACCCCTGGGACCCAAAGGCAGAAGTTGAACCAACACCTCCAAATTGTCCTCTGACCTCCACACCGACAACCAAGTTCTGTCTGTGCTCTTCCCAGCGTGCGTCCCCGCTGTCAGCAGTATGTGACCATGTTGCCTCGGTTCCACTCTGCCCCATGTGCATCCTGACACTTCAAAGGCGGAGACACTGACTGAGCATCTCATTAGTCCACGAATCCCTGAGGCCCACTTTGAGGTCTGTTTGTTTTGTTTCTAATCTACTTTGATTTCTGTGGTTCAGACTGGGTAAATCCTATTGACTGGTCCTGGGTGCAAACTGTCCCATCGATCTGCTGGGGTCAGAGTACAGAGGCTGCCACCCCTGCCCGACGGCTGAGCCCTGGGGAAGTTGTTTTATCTGCTATTCTGCTTTTCTGTTGTACTGGGCTTCTTGGCCGTGTTTTTAGCCTTGCTTTTTTCTGGACTATTTTATTCCTTCATTTGTGTGAAGATCACTGATGACTGATTGCTGAGGCTGCTCGAAGTGTTCACCCAGTTCGATCCTGCTGACAGCAGCTGATTATCTTTTACTATCCAAGTTATGACTTTCTCAAGTCCTTACTGTGACAGGTGATTTTTCTGCAGTGTCCTGGGCATTCTGTCAGCAAGGAGAGGCTAGACCAGTAGTTCTCAACCTGTGGGTCATGACCCCACAGGGGCCACCTATGAGCTATCCTGCATATCAGATATTTCGATTAAGATTCATAACAGCAGCAAAATTACAGTTATGAAGTAGCAACAAAAACCACATGTTATGTTTGGGGGTCATTACTACATGAGGAGGTGTAGTAAAGGGCTGCAGCGTTAGAAGGTTGAGAACCACTGCTCTACACCTTTCCTCTCTCCCTGTCTCCCTCTCTCTCTCTCCCCTCCCTCCCTCTCCTACTTTACTTTGCTGAGCTGGGAGACAGGTCCTGTGCAGGCTTTCCACAGCAACAGCACTGCCCTAGCCTCTACAGATTACCTTTGCCTTGAATGGCCCCTGGTCTCTGCTGGCTCACTGGAAGACAACAGTGTCGAGCCAGGGGACTCCTCAGCCTGGGCTGCTTCTATAGCAAGGCTCCCTCTGGCCTGTATACTCCGCAGAAAGGAAACTCCTGTCCTCACAGGGACAAAGGGGCTGTCCTGACTACAAAAGCCACCTAGTTACCATGGTACTGCTATGGTATAATTGGGAAAGAAAATGTTAGGCCAGCAAGGAAGAAGAGCATTTCTCAGGCCAAGTTCTTGTTGGGGGAATGGTCTCTTCTCACAGAAATTGGTTGACTGGTATCTGCAGACAGAGAGGGAATTCTAGGCCCAGCTAGACGGAAGAGAGCATGTCCTATTTGATGTTAGTGAGAATGCCAGTGCCCTTTGTCAGGAGAACTGGGCCTGCCTACCTCAGTTGGAGGGGCTCCCCTTCAAGCTAGGAGAGAGTAGAGCCTAAGGAGGCATGCCTTTCTGTGAGGCTGAGGCAGCTAGCGCCAGTCTCCGTCACCATCTCCTTTTGGGTGGAGGACTTGAAACTTCGGGCTTCTGTGATGCTCCCCACGCCCGACAGCTGCCCTCCCCTCACCACCTCCTTCCACAGCACACCTCAGAGCCATGCCTCCTGGCTAAAGAACCCCAAACCGCCCAGAGGAGGATGCCCAAGCCCTACCGGCAAGTTTGGAGATGCCAGGCAGGCTCCTAATCTCTCAGCCTATAACCCCTGACATGGAAGTTTGGAAGAAGATGGCAGATCATTGGCTTCCGTCATCAAGCGCCTCTCCACCCCTCTCACCACCCAGAGTGCTGCTTTGGCTCTAGGGTCTGTCACTGTGACTGATGTCCCCACCACACAAATAACTCACATTCTCCAAATGAGCAGCAATCCACGACCCAGTCCCCACCCAGTGCAGAGACCTGCCACCTAGCACAGGGCCTCAAACTCTGACTTAATGTGACACTGAATTACAGAGGTCACTCACCCGTTCATACAACTGCTCAGAAGAGAATTATGCCGCGGCCACTCATCTTAAGACAACCTCACTCAGATCTGCGACAACTGCTGCTGCTGCCTGGGCCTTCACATGCTTCCTTGCCTACACTGTCTTCAGGAAGTCTACAAGGGAGCTGTCTGTCTGTCTGTCTGTCTGAGACAAAGTCTTACATGCAACAGGATGGGTTCCCACTCTATGTGGCCAAGGATGACCTTGAACACTTCTAAGGGGTACTGGGATTGTGAGTGTACACGACCCCATCCGTTGATCCAGTGCTGGAGATAGAGAGGCCAAGGCTTCCAGCATGCAAAGCAAGTAAGTGCTCTACTAGCTGAGCCACACCCACAGCCTTATGGACATATCTGTACCTTCCCTGCTGGATTAAGTGACAAAATGTTTTACTGGAAAACCGTCATCGTCTTCTGTATACAGGAGGACTACTTGTGCGTCTCGGTTCTCTCCTTCCACCCTATGGGTCATGGTTACTGAACACGAATGGTCAAACCCAGTGGCAAGCACCCTTACACACTGAGCCAGCTTGCCAGCCCTTGGAAATATTTGTTTATAAACAGATACGGGAATAATAAAGAGACGGGGTGGTAGCTGCCAGTTATTGTCCTGGGCAAGTGAAAAGGCAGAGCTGTGTAACTGCTGACTGGAGAGCACAGCGAGGAGACCGAGAAGCCACTGGTGACAGGACACAGAAAGTATGAGACTCTGCCACAAACTCAGACTGCTCAACAAGACACTATCACCTTCAAAGTCACAAGGTAGCCTCGGGCAAGACAGCTCTGACCTGGACATCGAGGTGGCCAGGTATGGTGGTGTGCATCTGTAATCTCAGGACTCAAAGGGACTAGAAATTCAAGGCCAGCCTGGGCTACACAGTAAGACCTTATATCCAAAACAGTCAAGAAAGATAAAGAAAATAATTGCCTATAGAATTCTTATTAATATAATTGTTTTAAAATTGCTGCCAACCTCACATATATTGCTAATAATCCCATGAGTAAAGTAAGTGAATGAATAAAGACCTAGCTGTTTGAATCCATGTGTTTGAATCATTTTAGGGTTGCCTATTACTCGCTCTGAAGCTGTGTCTGCGGTCCACATTGGCCTAGTCTTTCCTAGTATTCCTGTTTTCAACACGTGGCCTAGTGCAGTGGGAATGGCTTAAAGGGGACCATTTCCAAGTCTTATTACAAATTAGAAACAGGGCTGGAGAGATGACCAGCACATGGTGCTCCTGCGGAAGTCTCAAGTTCAGTTCCCAGCACCCACATCAGGTAGCTCCCAACCACCTGTAACTCCAGCCTAAGGACTCGACGCCTTCTTCTAGTCACTGAGTGCACTACACTCATGCACACACACACACACACACACACACACACACACACTTTACATTAAAATTAAAGTAAATAAATTAGAAACAAAGCATGGGCCTTAATGAGTCATGGCATTTCAAGGCATAAGGCCTATTTTCTGTGTCATTCCATGCCAACCCCCCAGCAAGTGACTTCTCAGGACTCCACACCCATTCTGAGTTCTGAGTGAGGTCTGAGTCTGTGGGCTTGTGTGCAGCCTCCTCTCTCACTTTCTTCACTTGAATGACACCCTGGCTTCTTAGCCCTCCTTCAGTAAGGGCTGCTTCCCTCTTGGTCTTACTATATATAAATAAGCGTGGCACCTCACTGTTTCCCATGCAGAGCAACTTCTAATCTTTCTCAAATTTAAACGTGTTTCCACTTAAAGCAGGAGGCTGCAGGTGTGGCTTCAGTGATAACATGCTTGCCTAGCACAGGTGAGACTCCAGCTTCATGATCAGTGCCACACATAAGGAGAGGGGAGCAGCAGGAGGAGGAGCTAAGAGGAGAAAGAATAGAAAGAGGAAGAAAATAAAGAGGAGGAAGAGGAGGAGGATGTGTAAGAGGAAGATGAGGAGGAGGAGGAAGTGGGACAGCAGATCTAGACACAGCAGCTGGCCCCTCACCAAGGCATCTACCACTGAAACCTCCCAGGATTTTGCATGGAAATACACATTTAACATAAAATGTTTCCTCTTTCATTTCATTACAGATTAGATGAAACACCAATTTTCAAAATTATGCATGTGATTTACTATCTGAAAATTGAATTTAGCGATGGTAAAAAAGACACTGCCTATTACTGGTTGTACGCAGAAGGCAGAGTTGGACGTCACTGAAAGTCACTGGACTGGAAAAGAGAACCATGGGGAATGTGACATGTGGAAGCCATTAACTAACGTGCAGGGCTGAGCACACTGCCACCAAAAGGAGACGGAGTAACAGGAAATGTCAGAGCAAAAGTCTCTTGGAATATTTGTACCTTAGGAAGAAGGCAGAGGAGGGAGTTAGGATTAAATAGTTCCTTAGGATGTAGCTCAGAGGTACAGTGATCATCTAGCAGGAACGAGGCCCTGGGTTTAAGCCCTAGAACCACACAAACAGGGCATGGTACTGCATGTGTAATCCCGGCATTTGGGAAGTAGAGGAAGGCAAATCGGGAGTTCAAGGCCAGCCCTGTGTCCATTAATCAATGTCTCAATGAATAGACAAGGTGTGACATGCAATGCCATCAGTCACAGTGAAGAATCAAATGCAGATTCATGGTACCCAACAGCTGTGCCACAGAAACATCAGACTAGTGACAGAAAGCAGGCACAATGAGCCACTTAATGTGGAGACAAAAGGCAGATCAATGGCTCATGAGAGCTGGGGGAGACTCAAGAATGCAGATGCTGGCCTTTCTTCCAGAGAGAGATCAAGTCAGACTGTGATAATGGCTATCTACACGCTAAAGTGAGCCACGTATTGCATGTAAAGTATACCGCAACAGCACTGCTGAGAACAGTAACGGAGCCGTCAAAGTGGCTCACAGGGGAAAGGCTCTGCTGTCAAGCTTGAAGACCTGAGTTTGGTCCCCAGAGCTCACAAGGGTGAAGGAGAGATCACCTCCTGTAGGCTAAGCTCTGACCTCCATGTGTGCACACACATATAAAATAAATAAGTTGCAGAAAATAGAAATGTTTGAATAAAGCCAATAAATACCTTTGTCCACCTGCAAAGCTTCACGCCAGAGTGGCTGCCAATCAACTGGTACCCTACATGGAGAAGCAGACAACAGAAAGAAAAATGAGCCCAAAGTCTCACAGCACAAGGTGACAACAAAACTGAACAAGAAGACCACTTTTCTTTACTAAGTTGTAGCATTCAACAACTCTGTTGCCAAAAACCCTGAAGGTTTAACTTGCTGAGAAGGCTTTTGTGGTTTGGTTTGTGGCTAGGTCTCACTGAGTAGCCCCAGTCTTCCTTCATTGGTCTCCAAGAGTATTGAGGTTGAGGTTGTGAGCCAGCAACCTAATGGCCATGAGAAAATGACACCCATACTGAGGCAAGGCTTGTAGCCTCAGCACCCAGCAGATAGAAGCAGGAACATCAAGAGGTCAAGGACATTCTGAAGTTTGTGAGTTATGCGAGATCCTGTCTCAATAAAACAAAAAACAAAAAGACAAACAACAAAACCATGCTGGGTATGGTGGTGCACGCCTTTAATCCCAGCACTCAGGCTAGCCTAGTCTACACAGTGAGTTTCTACCCAGGGCTACATAGTAAGAGGCTAACTCACAAAAAGATAAATCCATAAAATACATATGTATTTAATGACAGAGATTCAAACAATGAACTAAGCATTCTCAAGGTCAATCTCAGTAGTAAATGCCAAGGTCTGAGCCGTGTCCAGACAAACCTGCTCCTTCCTCTTCCTCTGTTGAAACACTCAGCCCAAAAGCAACTTATGGGAACAAGGGTTCATTGGCTCACACTTTGAGGTCACAGTCCATCAGAGAGGAAGGTAAGCATGGGGGACACTGCTCGATGGCTCATTGCAGGCTACGGCTCCTTTAATGTCTGTCCACAGTCTAGGACCATCGCTCAAGGGATGATGCCGCCCACAGTGGGCTGCTCCCTCCTATGTCAATTAATAATCAAGACAATTCCCCGCAGATACGCCTACAGGCCAACCTGACCTAGGCAATTTTACAACTGAGACTTTCTTCTTAGGTGACACTGTGTCAAGCTGACAATTAAGGTTGACGAAGACCTTGCCCAGAAACACTGCATTCAACAACTAGAGTGCATGTGGCAGTCTGAATGAGAAGTGTCCCCCAAAGGCTCACACAAATGATGCTGTATATCACATACAATATAGAGTCCATAGATGAAAGAGAAATGTCATTTGTCTTTCTGAGCCAGGCTTACTATAATCATCTCCAGTATCAACTTTCCTACAAAAGTGTGTGGACATTTTCTTCATCCATTCATCTGCTGACACCGAGTCTGACTAGTTGGCAGTTGTACCCTTTTGTTACAGAGCTACAGTAAACACAGCTGTGCAGTTATCTCTGTGGTTCTCTGACCCAAAGAACTCTTCAGGTTAGGCCAGCAAGAGGGCTCGGAAGGTAAAGGCATGTGCTGCCAAGCCTAAGTTCAATCCCTGAAACCCTATGGTAGACAGAGATAACTAAAGTACAGAAGTGAAAGGCAATGGGGACTTTTCAAGTTGGGCTTATGCATTTTGCATTATGACATGTCCTCGAGCCTGTGAGGGAATGGAGCCCAGGGAAAGGAATGTGCTGGTGTGAATGAGAATGGACCCCATGGGCTCATGTATTTGAATGCTTGGTCCCAGTTAGTGGAACTGCTTGGGAAGGATTTGGAGGTGTGGCCTTGTTGGAGGTGGTGTGTCACTGGGGGTGGGGCTTGGAGATCTGAAAAGTTCACACCATTCCCAGTTAGCTCCCTCTGCCTCCTACTTGTGGATAAGGTAGTAAGCTCTCAGGTCCTGCTCCTGTGCCACGCCTGCCTGCTGCTGCCATGTTCCTCCCACCATGACAGTCATGGACTCCACTCTGAAACTGTAAGCCAAATAAACTCTTTCTTTTATAAGTTCCCTTGATCATGCTGTCTATTCACAGCAATAGAAAAGTAACTTAAGACAGTGGACATAAAAGATTGCCAAATCTAAGCCAGGTGGTAGTGGCGCTCGCCTCTAAACCCAGCGCTTGGGAGGCAGAGGCAAATGGATCTCTGAGTTCCATGCCAGCCTGGTCTATAAAGTAAGTTCCAGGACAGCCAGGGCTACAGAGAGAAACCCTGTCTTGAAAAAACAAACAAACAAAAAAATAATTGTCAAATCTGGTGGGCTGGAGAGAAGGCTCAGCAGTTAACAGCACTGGCTGTTCTTTCAGAGGTACTGAGTTCAATTCCCAGCAACCACATGGTGGCTCACAGCTGTCTGTAACTGTAGTCCCGTGGGATTCAGTATCTTCTTCTGGTGTAAAAATGTACATCAGATAAAACAGCCATATGCATAAATAAATAAATCTTTTTTAAAAATGCCAAATCTGAAGATACGATGACAGAAGCTAAGCTGAAAAGTGAGACAAGAAACAAAGAATTTAAGAAATAGAAACATCAGTGAGCTTTGGTCAAATGCAAGTAGCCATTGAAGACATGTAGCACAGTCCCCGAGAAACAGGAGAGGACATAATAAAATAACTGAGGAAATAATAAAACTAAAGAAACGTAATAAAACTCAAGTAATGGGTTGGAGAGATGGCTCATATGGGTTTAGAACACTGGCTACTCTTCAGAGGACCCATGCCCAACTCCCAGCACCCACACTTCGGGTGCCTACCATCCGGTCCCCGAGGATCTGAAGCCTTCTGGCCTCTGGAGGTGGTATCCAAACATACATGCAGGAAAACCAAGAAGACCCTGGGTCTTCTTGAAACAAGAAGCACCATGAAAACGACATATGATGGGACACGTCTATAATCTCAGGACTTGGAAGGTGGAGGCAGGAGGATCAGAAGTGCAAGATCATCCTCAATTTGATAGTGAGTTTGAAACCATCCTGGAACACACAAGACCCAAAAGAAAGCCTGAGAAAGAGGCGAGGAGAGAAGGTGATGGGGTGGGTAGGAGTGGCTCTGGCAGCTCGGTCTTCCCCAGGCGATGACCAACCTTGACTGTCAGCTCCACTGGACGGACAACACCTAGGTCTGTCCAGAGAGCATCAGAAATAGGGGACTCTGAGGAAATGAATGCTCCTCTGATGGGGTCAGGAAGTGAGCAGTTTCATATAAGGCAGCGCCACTGTGGAAGGTGGGCTGGTTGGAGGAAGCTTGTCATGGGAAGAGTACCTAAGGGTGTGGCTGCCTCCTGTCTCCAACTTCCATCTTCTTCCTACATGGAGGTCTCTCCCAGGCAGTTCTGCTGCCCCGTGGCTCTATCTCATTATAGATCTAGAACACGGGCCACATGGCCCGGACCACACAGACTAAGCGCCTGAAACTTCACTAGATCAATGCTTCCTCCACATTGTTCTTCTCAGATCCCAGTGCCCAAGTTCTGACACACGCTGTGACCCAACACTAACCACACGAGACTTCTCTGTGTCCTGTGACCAGCCTGTCCTATGTTTCCCACCCGGGTATCAAGCCGAGCACACAGGAGAGCAGGATGTCCCAGTCTGGGCAGGTGGTCACCTTGTTTAGTCAGGGCCTCCCGCAGAGCGGGCGTTATCATAGCTCTTCCTTCGCCATCCTCACTCTTCTCTGCGTTCCTCTGCAGGGCAGCTTTCCCCTCCTGGTGAGCCTTTTCTCTCTGTGTTCAATTGAGAAAATAAAATCCAGACCTGGCAACAATCAAGAGTCCCTAGCAACAGTGAGGAGGTTCATGGAGAAAAGGTGAGACCCAGCATCCCACAGGATAATCTCGCTTACAGAGAGACAATGACCAAAAGACATACCACCAGGGTCAACAAGTAAATAAACAACAACAACAAAAAAAAACCATAAAAACACATCCTAAGTCAGTAGTTCATCTGTTTAAAAAGTATTGAATTTTTATTCTACTTTATTTACTTAGAGAGTGTGTGTGTGTGGCAGTCAGAAGACAACACTTGGGATTTGGTTCTTTTCTCCTCTGTATGCATCCCAGCGACCAAAATCAGGCAGTCGGGCTTGGTGACAAGCACCTATACCCACTGAACCATCTTGCCTGTCCCAAGATCAAACATTTTTAGCAATCAAAACACAAACTGCCTAACTTTGACAAATTACTGTCTCTCAATTTCAGCTTCTTCACCGCAAGGATTAAATAAACTACCATTCCAGGCTGGGCAGTGGTGGCATGTGTAATTATGTGTTCTCATCACCAAGTTTAAGGATAGCCTGGACTACATTTGACTCTCTCTCAAAGAAACAGCAACAACAAACAACAAGAAAAGACAAAAAGGGGAAGGGATTCAGGCTGTAACTCAATGGCACCGCAGAGCCCAGCATACACAATGGCTCCTGGGTTAACACACAGCAACACAATAAATTAAATACATGTGTGCATCATATATATATATATATATATATATACACACATATACATATATAAAATAAAGAAAAACACTGGTGACTTATTTCCAGGTCTTTCTGAAGATGAAAAATACACACAGCCCCTTCTGTCTAACGGCTTTTATGGGAAATTTTAAAATACTGTAAGCTGGCAGCTTCCAGGTCCAATATCATTTCACTTCCAAAACTAATAAATAGCGAGGATGGTTATGGTTTATTACTGCATTCTCTAGCGACCTCTACTGGCCACCAGACGAAAAGCAAAGAAATGTGTTCTAACCTCACTATTTAAGGAAGGCTTAACCAGGTGTCAATTCTAGAATTCTATCTAAATCTGCTACTTCATTTTCCATTTAAAGACTGTTTCCATAAAGAAAATTACATTTTCACTCAAAAGCCAAAAATTACTTTCGTTTCATTATAGTTTGACTGATTTGGAAAAAAGACCATAAAAGAACTCAAGTTTTTGTATTTTTGTTGTTGTTGTTGTTTATTTGTTTGAGACAAGGTTTTTCTGTGTAGCCCCAGCTGTCCTGGAGCTAGCTCTGTAGACCAGGCTGGCCTTGAACTCACAGAGATCCTCCTGCCTCTGCCTCCCCAGTGCTGGGATTAAAGTTGTGTGTACCACCATTGCTGGGCTTCCATTGAAATCTTACTGATAAAGACTCCTCCACAGCCCTGAATGCCCTCTCTGAACCAGTGTCCTCTCCTCAGCCTCCACATTAAAATCTACCTGTCCTCCCAGGAGCCTGCTTCCACAGAACTGAATAAGAAGAATTTAGCAAAGTCTACGGAAGGGCCAGAGAGATGGCTCAGCAGATAAATTCTTTGCCACAGGCCTGATACTTGAGTCCAATTGTGGGGACCCCCATTCACAGATGTCCTTTGGCTGTACCCATGTGTCCCTATACACATACAACACACAAAGTGCATACACAGGTGAAACAAATGTGATTTTGAATGTTCAAAGTTCATGTAAATACAGCAAAACAAAAAAGACAAACAGCAACAAACAGAACCCTTCCATGTGGAAAACAGAGAAGCTAAACCGCCTTCCCTTCCAGCCAGGAGCGTGCTGCGCTAGAATCTAGGTGCGGGCAGACCACAGAGCAGACCACAGGATCCCACTGCAGCATCCCCCAAACAAAGTACCTTCTCCCTCTTCATGGAGTTCATAATGTTGCCCAGGTCCTCGACATCAACCACAGAATTCAGGCTCTGATAATCCTGGGTCCCGGGCTCGTCCTCGCTGCTGCTCTCACAGGGCTCTTCCTCCTGCAAGGCAAGAACTTCAGAGCCCCACACAAAGCTCATCTCTCACCCCGCCTCCATGGGGCCCTGACTGTTTTATTGTGTTTGGGTGATTCTGTGCTGCTGGGGACGGATTCCCTGGCCTTTCACAATCCTGGGCGGGTGCTCCACCACTGCCACACTTACCAGCCCCGCCTTTATAGTATCAATTTTTACAAATATAAGCCATCTTAGATCTCTGGCATCAGAGTGTGTCTGGAGAGATGGCTTAGTGGATCTGGCGCCCTCTTCTGGCCTCCATGGGTGGGTGCACAGACCAACTTGCAGACCGCATAAACAAACCAAAAAAACCCTCAAGTGACAAAAACCAATCCTCAGCAACCCACCGTGTGAAACAGCCAAGACCACGCTCGGGGGCAGGGGGAGGATGCCAGGCAGGAGGTGGGAACAGCAGGCCGCGGGGGAGCCTGCCGACACAGCACTTCCTAGCAGGTTGAGGCCACCAAAAGCAAAAGGGGCCGCCAAGATGCTTGCTGCAGTGAGTAGTGGTGCCTGCACAATACAGCCTGGGCTCTGTCTCTTGGATCCACTTGGTGGATGCAGGGAACTGACTTCCACTGTCTACAAGGGGTCACCTGACCCTACACACTCACAAACACACACACACGACAAGTTTGTTTTTTTTAAATTTTGGGCAGAGACTTGTTTGCTTCTAGATGACAAAATAGTAATGTGTCATAAATAATATCACCCAACAATAGCCATATGTGTGGCAGTGGCCCCACGAGCCATATTGCCTGTTTCTTTCGGCACACGCACTGATGCCACCCAGCACTGGAGCAGCCTGAACACGTCAATCCTCACAACATATTTTGAGGTTATATGCCATGTGCCTGTGACTCACTTCTGCAGGCAAGTATAGGGAAGCGATTTCAATTCAGTGCATATAAAGGGCCAAAGGTCAATATTCTGGCAAAGGAAACAATTCAGCCATACAGCTCTGCCAGGCTTATCACAGACGCTGCTGCACAATGGGGAGGGATGAGCACAGCGGTGACCTCAAACCCTCAGAGGGCAGTAAGTCTGAGAGGCAGACAGACCGACAGGTGCCTCCATAGCATGGAAGGAGCCCTGGTTTCCCTCCCAGCACTGGATAAACACACCTATATTCCCAGCACACTGAAGTGGAGGAGAGCATCCCAAGTTGAGGTGATTCTCAATCCAGTAGATACCGATCAATGCCACCTGAGCTGCATGAGACCCTGTCTCAAAATTAATCAATTTAATTGCAATTTTAAAAATGGCAGCAGGTGGCATTAGCTGGCGAGACACTTGACTGACCATCTTGGGCTCCTCTGTAACTCAGGCTCAGAACCTCATCTCTGACAGAGATGAACTTACTGTCTCTCAAAGGAACTCATTTCATCTTCACATAAAATCTAATCAGAACTGCCATTAACTTGGCTCTGTGACCTTCAGAAAATTTAAAACCTGTCTTCAACAAAAGATGAATGCAGAGTATTCCAGAGACAGCTGAGCTGCCAAAAGCACTGGCATCCACTTGGTAGCTCACAAAGGTCTGGAACTCCGGTTGTGTGGGTCCCACACCCTCTTCTGGCCTCCACAGGTACTGCATGCATGTGCTGCACAATAAATACACTTGCAGACAAAAGACCCATACATACACATTTAAAAAAAAAATGAATGTTTTAAAAAAACAAAAGAAGTAAAATGTAACTCATGGAAACTACAGGAGTTAGAAAATTAATGTGAAGCACTCCCTTCCTCCAAGAAAGGTTCTGGTCCAATTATAGCCACCCAGGGGGACAGACACTCTAGAGTTCTCACACTGTGGCTGAAAGGTTTAGGGACAGGCAGCCACAGTAGGCTGCCTCTGTCGTGGAACAACTGAGCAAACATTAGGGGAACGTAGAGCTGTAAGAGTGGATGGGAAAAGTCACCTAGGTTGGTGGCAGGCAGAACACAAGTAACAATAAGCCCCTGAGAAATCACCAGCAAACTGGGAAACAAAGTGTGGGGTGGGGGAGAGGTGTGGGGAGATCACATCCTGGAAGGAAAATGGCAGAGGCTTCTAAAGCGCTTGAAAGGGGCTGGGGAAAACAATCAGTGGCTAAAGTGCTTGCTGGGCAAACGTGAGGACCAGAGTTCGAATCCCTAGTTCAAATCCATGTAAATGCTGGATGAGTGTGGCTGACCACCTGTATTCCAGCCTGGCTAAAATGCAGAACAAGCTGGCTAGGGAGACTAGCCATCTCTCTGGGCACTAGGTTGGATTGAGATATCCTGCCTCAATGAATAAGGTACAAGAGCAATCAAACACGATTCCAAACATCAACCTCTGGCATGCACATGTGTACATATACACAAACATACACATATGCCCACGAGCATGCAAAAACATGCAGACATTCACACACACATGCACACCACATACACATATATGAAACCGAGGGGAAAATACAAACTTTAAAATATAGTCTAAAAGGAGAGGAATGTAGCCCATGTCTACCTGGACCACACAAGGATGACGGAATAGCCTAGACTGCAGACAGGAGTAGCTGCAGAAAGCCTGCTATAGTACACTGGGGAAGAAGATACTGGCCGTTCACAGGTAACAGGAGAGCAGATGCCTGGTGCTCAAACTCACCTGTCATTTGACACCTATGCTCAGCACCAGGGACCCCATGTGTCAGTAGCTGGTAATGAAGAGAGGGGAAAACCAGGATGCAGGTGGAGAGTGAGCAGGGGCCAAGGTCAGGTAGAGGGGGCAGTTCTGGGTTTCTGAAACAGTAGGGGAAACTGCAGAGAAAGACCATGCACACTCTGGTCCCAGCTCTCAGGCCTACATAACGAGATCCTATCTTAAAAGAAACATTGCTCTTTCCAGGTGTGATGGCATGTCACTGTAAATCTCAGCAGTCAGGAAAGAGGTCACAAGGTCAAGGCCAGCCTGGACTACACACACCCAGCTCCAAGGCAATTGGGAGCACAGGGTAAGGCCTTGTCTTAAAAAGGAAAGTCTGTGATCCCCATTATTTAAAAAGTTAAAGCAGGAAAATTCCACAATCAACCTAGGCTAAGGAGAGAGTTTAAGGGTAGCTAGGCAATCTGGTGAGACCCCATTGCCAAAAAAGCAAGGAAAAGAAAAAGAATCAAGATGGGTAGCCACGTGATCCCAGCAAGCAAGGCAGGAAAGATCTGGCACTTATGGTCATCCTCAGTTATGTGTCAAGTTCAAGCAGGCCAGCTGTATGAGACCCTGTCTAAAGCAAATCAAAAATGGTGGGCTGGAGGTGGCAAGACCTGAGATCTCATTCAATCCTTAGGAAGAAAACAAAGGACTCAGGCTCTGTGTGTCTGCACACTTGTGCAGCTGCACCTAGGAGACCGAGACAAGAGACTGAGACCAGCCTCACAGGCAGAAGCAGCCTGTAACCAAAGAGCAAAATGGAAACCCTATACCACCCTTATGGAGGGAATGTATTGTCGGTCGCTGGAGCTGTGAGGGCCGGGAGCAGCCAGCTAGGAAACTGGACTGACCATTTCCACAGACATTTTAAATCTCATTTAGACTGGAGCAAAGTGGAGAAAAAGACCAGTGGGCCAATACTCAGAGCCAGGCGGCCAGCCAGAAGAGCCAGCTGTGACAACGCAGCTACGTGCAATTCTAAGGACGTGGATACCTGAGGAATCATCCAAGAGTAATGTTTAGGTGAGGGAGTCAACAGTGAACCCAGGACGACCTGCTGCTCCAACAGGGAAGCAACAGTCACTGCAGTCAGGGTACACGCTCAGACGAAGACATAGGTCACTCCTCTTAGCTTCCATTTCTTGACCAGAGAAAGATGGTAAGTCACCCTGACTCAGCAATGCAGCAGTAAAGGGCCAAGAACAAGTGTCATGGCCCTGAGCTTCATGGCCCAGTGCTTGGAAACTAAGGCTAGCTCCCACTAAGTAATGAGCTCCAGGCCAGTCTGGGCTACATAACCAGACCCTGTCAGACAAAGAGGGAAAGGAGAAAGGAAAGAAGGAAGGGAACGAGGAGGTGAGAAGAATGAAGAGAAGGAAGAGAAGGATAGCAGAGGAAGAAGAGAAGCAGGAAGACGGAGGAGGAGGTAAGGGAAAGGGAGGAGAGAGAAGGAGCCGTACATCTAACACATGGCTAGCACCCGCTGTAAGTCACAAGCTGCGCTCGCTCTAAAATAGCTGCACCTGAGTTTCAGATCGTCTAACCAGGGCAGAGGTAAAGCCAGGTATCTCCACACAGTCACACAGAGGACAGCCACACACGCATGCTTACGCTCTCGCTCGCTCTCTCTCTCTCTCCGTCTCTCTCTCTCCAACACACACACACAAAGTAAGAAAGGAGCATAAGCACACACCTCAGCATTCCCAGGATGCAATTCGTCTTGCGGTGAGCCGCGCCTCTCTGGGCCGTGCTGGGCCGACTCACACTTCCCTCTCTTGCAGTTCCCGCCACAGGTCTTTTTCTCCCCTCTCTGCAGGACCTGCAGCCGGGAGATGAACTTGGTCTTCCAGGCTGTGAAGTCGGCCTCGATGCTGCCTGTTTGCTCTGAACTGCATTGCAGTCACCCTCCCCTCGGGTCAGCACCCGCTGGGCACCGAGCATCCAGAGCCATTTGTCAACATTCGTGCTGACCTTCAGGAAGGAAAGGAGAGACAGACACACTGAAAAAAACACAACCCACAAACATACAGACTAAAATCCATCAAAGCAATCTAAAGCAGGCTTCAGGCTGCAGAGCCCAGCGACTCGGGCCACGGTTCAGGAGCTTCTGCTGAGGAGGAAACACAGCGCAGTCCAAATAACACTCTTCAAGCTCCAAGCTGGGCCTGGTACCACAGGCCTGTCAGCCTAGCTGCTCAGGATTGAAGGTGGGAGGGTCTCAAGTACAGGGCTTCCCTGGACTAACAGTAAGTACAAGGCCAGCCTGGGCAACTTATGAGACTATACTTCAAAATAAAAAGGCTGGAAATACACCTCAGTGACAGAGCTCTTGCCTCGTACACAGGAGACCCAAGGTTCAGTCCTCAGCACTGTATAAACCAGGTGTGGTGGCACACATAGAACTCTGAGATGAAGGCAAGAGGATCAGAAGTTCAAGGTTATTCTGGCTGAGAACAGAGCTGAGTGGCAAAGCACCTGTCTGGAAGCCCCCAGTGAGGGGCTGGGGGCGTGGCTCAGTAGTAGAGCACCTGCCTAGAATCCCCAGTGAGGGGCTGGGGCTGTGGCTCAGTGGTATAGCGCATGCCTAGAATCCCCCAGTGAATCCTCCAGTGAGGGGCTGGGGGCGTGGCTCAGTGATGGAGCTCCTGCCTAGAATCCCCCAGTGAGGGGCTGGGGGTGTGGCTCAGTGGTAGAGCACCTGCCTAGAATCCCCCAGTGAGGGGCTGGGGGCGTGGCTCAGTGGTAGAGCCCCTGCCTAGAATCCCCCAGTGAGGGGCTGGGGGCGTGGCTCAGTGGTAGAGCCCCTGCCTAGAATCCCCCAGTGAGGGGCTGGGGGCGTGGCTCAGTGGTAGAGCCCCTGCCTAGAATCCCCCAGGGAGGGACTGGGGGCGTGGCTCAGCAGCAATGTACTTGTTTAGCATGCTCAGGCCCTAGGTTCCATCACCAGTACCATAAAGAAAGAACATTAAATGTAATAATTTATTATATTGGGGCTGAAAAGATGGCTTTGCAGTACATTCAATTCCCAGCGCTCACATACATGGCAGCTCACATGTCTGAAATTCTGGTTCCATGATATCCAGCACCTTCTTCTGACCTCCGCAGAGACCAGGCACACA
Source organism: Mastomys natalensis (assembly GCA_021653895.1). Lineage (NCBI taxonomy): Eukaryota > Metazoa > Chordata > Mammalia > Rodentia > Muridae > Mastomys > Mastomys natalensis. The sequence goes on from JAJTUV010000272.1 coordinate 2,090,346, forward strand.
AGTGTTGCACAGATAACCATGTAGGCAAAATACACATACACATGAAATAAAAATTAAAAATTAACAAAAATAAAGTTCATAGGTTAGTTCTCACACATAATGTTTGTGAGACCTTGTCTGTCTGTCTGTCTTTTGGTTAAGGAAGGACCTAGTCCTATAACTCACCACACACCCACCTTGTTGAAGTAGCTCCGGTAGGCAGAGTCTCCCAGGCCAAACACCGCATATCGCAGTCCTTTCAGGTAAGTTTTGCCAAAGCGGAAGTCATTAGCCGCGTCCTCTAACCACTTGCAGAACCACTCTGCGCTCTCTGTAGGGCGGCCGTCCGTGTATGTAGCAACCAGGAAGGCGCAGACGTTTTTACTAGTGATCTGAGTAAGGCAGTGTTGATGTCAGAAGGATATTAGAAGTAAGCACAGTCACAAGAATATTCAAGGCAAGGATGGAGAGATAACTCAGTGGTTAAGGACACCTGCTGCTCTTACCGAGAGCCCAGGTTCTATTCCCAGAACCCACACAGTGGATCAGAATCAGCTATAACTCCAGTTCCAGGGGATTCAACAAAGCCCTCTTCTGGCCTCCATGGGCACCAGGCATGCACATGGTGCTACAGACAAGCAGGCAAATGCTGATAATCAATAAAATAAAGACATAATAAATCTTTAAAAAAATAACATACAGGGTTTCGATTGTTTAAGTGAAATTTGTTTTTTGAATGCAGGCATTGGAGCAGAGCCCAGTGGTATACCAGGAATCCCAGAACCTCAGGAGGCAGAGGCAATAGGACAGCTGTGAGCCTGAGGTCAAGCCAGGGCCACAGGGCAGGATCCTGATTCAAAAAACAAACAAATAAAAGTTCCTGAGTCACAGTAGAAAAGCTTCCATCTGAAATGGTTCTGCATCAATTTTTAAATTATTCTGGAGATTCTGTTCACCCCACAGGACAGGTGGTCAATTAAATTTGAATTTTAAATCTTTATTTGAATTTTAAGTATATGCATTTGTATGTGCGTGTGTAGTGTGTGTGTGTGTGTGTGTGTGTGTGTGTGTGTGTGTGTGTATGCGCACGCATGAGTGCAAGTGCCCAAGGAGGCCAGAAGAGGGCATCACAATCCCCAGAGCTGGAATTATGAGCAGCTGTGAGCTACCGCATGTGGGTGCTGGGAACTGAACCTGCCTCCTCTGCGAGCCGAGCCACAGAGATCTTAACTAGTGTGTCATCTCTACAGCCCCAAATTTGAGAGTTTTAATTGAATTAAAAAAAAAAAAAAAAACAAAACAAAACACACACCTCTCCTATCAGATTGTCATCTGGATCATATTCCTTCAGATTAATAATGGCCACAGGCAGGTCCAGAGAGGTGACAGCTTTGGCAAGAATCACTGCAAATCCCTAGAAAGAGAGAAAAGGTAATACACTCTTCAGTGTGCCAAATAAGGAAAGCACGGCTGTTGTCTGCTCCCACTGGCAGAGGGCAGGGTGCCCCTTGTGGTGGGTGCTTCCTCAGCAGCTTGTCATTGTCAACAGGGGATTCCTCTCCTCTGCTGAGGCAGAGTCATGGTCCCACTCTACAATGCTGTGCCCAGGACTAAACCCACACTGGCTTTGGCGCTTTGCCCCAGTAGGAATAGAAAAACTGTGCTGAGAATGGAACTAGAGAAGCTGGGGGCTGGAGAGACAGCTCTGTGCACGGAAGGCACTTGCCCCCAAGCCTGATGACCTAGGTTGGATTCCTGGGGCTTACATGGTAGAAAGATAAAACCAACTCCCACATGTAGTTCTCTGACCTCCACACACATGTATGTGTACACACACACACACATACACACACACACACACACACGTATGTGTACATGCACACGTATAATAAATATAATGAAAGATTTATTTTTTTTATTATTTTACTTTTTATGCTAGACTGGGGCAATACTTCACTGGATAAAGAGCTTGTAACACAGGCATGAGGATCTGATGTCAGAACGCGCAGATCTACGTAAAGCCAGACACAACAACACACACTGGAATTCCAGTGCTCCTACAAGATGGGACAGGGAGACAGGAGAACCCCCAGAAGCTGGTAGGCTAACTAGCCTGGGGTCCACAGCCCTAAACAACAGAGACCCAGTCTCAAACAGAACAGCAAATGAGGACAAACACCCAAGTATGTCTTCTGACCTTGACTTATACACTCTGGCATGTGTAGACTCACACTTAACACACACAAAAACAATGTAAAAAATGTCTAAATTTTAAAAGAAAAGGAAGCTAAAACCAGGCAAAACGGTTATGTACTTATAATTCCAGAATCCAGGAGGTAGAGACAATGGCTCCCGGGTCTCACAGATCAGCCAGCCTAGCCTGCTTGGAGAATCCCAAGCCAGTAAAAGACGCTCCCTGTGTCAAAAACACAAGATAGATAGTATCTGAAGAACAACATCCCAACCTTGGAGGGAGTAGGGGTTCTGCAAACATCAGGGCTGGCAGAATGTCAATGAGCAAGACACGAAGGCAATTCAGTTGAACGTGATTCAGTAGCCGGTACCAGTTCAAACTACTAGAGCCTGACCCTGAGCAGTTTATTCCAGGCATATTTCAGCACAGCACAATTTTGGAAAAAGCTTTCCTGATGACAATTAACTCAGTCCTGTGTGTACAACAAAGCTTACGACATGATTACATTGAAACTCTTTTCAAAGCACACATGACCTCTTCCCTAAAGATGGGTTCTATTGACTGAGAAACAACGCTCAAGGTAAGAGGCTAGGGAGGAAAAGTCTGAGATAAACGGAACGGGGGTGGGGTGGGTGGTGGCAGTCAGGTATGGCCTGGCCCTACAGATAGATAGCACAGAGCACACGAGGCTATTAACTACGTGGAAAACAGGTTAAACATTGCTTCCTTTGAAGAGACAATGGTGTGTTTAACATTCCAGCTTTCCCAAGTGCTGATCTGTGAGCACAGGGACCCTATGCCGTCTGCAATGGTACATGGCTGCCACATGCCCATGTGCTAGAATACACACATGTGCTAGGATATGCACATGCACACAAACACAGATGGGTGGCAGGAAATGAGAAGCCCTGGAGTTGAGGTCTTGTCTGACGGCCCAGGGAGGCTCTGGGATAAAGTCAAATACAGCAAAGAGAGAAGGCAGGAGACAGAAAACCAAGTTATTATACTGCATGGAGATACACAGATGTCAGAGACCAGGAGGCAATTAGTTACCCTCTCCCATGTACCATTCTTGTCAGCTCTCCCAAAGCACATGACCAAATGCTTATCAAATTTCCAGGCAGGTTGACACTCAAGAAAAACACCCCCCTCTTTGCTACTTGGCAGTCCCAAGACTTGGCCCCCTACAACTCCTAACTGCTAGCTATGACCACTTCACTGACTGGGCACTCACCGTGCCAGCCTCGCTTTTGGGCAACATTACACAGAAGGAAACAAAATGGACAAAGCTCTGGTTCTGAAGATGCTTCTTCAAAAGCCAGTGGAGCATGCCAGGTGTTGGAAAAGAGGAGAGGAGAGGTACGGGCTGGGGCCAGAACAGCAGGTGAGGCTACTATCCAGACAACGTCAGCACAGGGTGTGTGTAAACATGTAAGTAGCTGACCCTTGGTACTCAGCCCAAAGTTCCTAAACCCCTTGCATTCACTATCTGCCCCATGACATGACTCACCCAACGATGAAAAGGACTTATTACGTGATTAATATGTAAGATAAAGCCTCAGAGTTACTCAGCAAAGGGCATTCTCCACTATACAGAGAGAATTTGAGGTCAGCCTGGAATAAAGGAAAGCTGGTCTGAAACAAAATACTATACGGCTCTGAATGGGGCCAGTGTCATGCACGGCTCAGTGGGTGAGTTACGGCTCTTGCCACCAAGCATGACGACCCGAGTTTGATCCCCAGGACCCACATAGTAAAAAGAGAGCCAACTCCATCCAGCAGGCTGTCCTCTGAGCTCCATGTTGAGTGCAGTGGCGTGCGGTACACATACAGGTGGCCAGAGCTGTACTCCTGCTGGCATGAGCCTCATTACTCCTGCGAGTCTCTCTGAGGAGTCCGTGCCCACACTGTTACCTCCTTGCCCTCTTCCTAAGCAACTGCTTTCCCTCAACCCTTGGGCTTAAAATCTACATAAAAGTGTTTCTGAATAAACTCCAATTCTGCCCCCATTGACAAAGTAATAATGACAGGCTGGAGAGATGGCTCAGCAGTTAAGAGCAGTCTGTTCTTCCAGAGGACCTAGGTTCAGATTCCAGCATCCATGGAGATTCATATCCATGTGCAGCTCCAGTCCCAAGGGACCTAACCCCTTCTCCTGGCCCAAAGGGCACCAGGCATGCAACAGACATGCAGACAAAACATCCACCACATAAATTTTTCTAACGTTAAAGTAACAATTACAAGGCCAGCAACACGGCTCAACAGGTAAGGCTCAACTGCCAAACCTGATGCCCTGAGCTTAAGCCTCACACACACACACACACACACACTCACCTGTCTCCCCTCCCCTCAAGCCACATGGTAGAAGGAGAACTGACTCCTGCAATTTCTCCTCGGGTATCCACATGTGTGCCCACACACAGGCTCAAACACACACTAACTAATAAAGTTTTAAAATCAAATAATGACGGTATCAAGTATTATTCCAAACTGTCTTGAACAAAACAGCTATTCTGCACAGTGTCCACAGGAGGGCAGTAGAACCCTCTCTAGCAGCACACAATAGTTTTTCAAGGCAGCCTTACTCAGTCTCTTAGAAAGCACTCAACAGTCATGACCCTCATTCCAGGGAAGCAAGCTAGTAACACGTGTATCCCAGAGGAGCTGCCGGGGGAGTCTGGTCCACACATACCCAGTTCGAGTCTACTTTAACATCTACCTTCCCTGCCTCTAATACACTGACTGCACTGACTAGATGTGTGAACTTGCCAGAGACGGAACCCATCCCTGCCACCATCACCATCATTCACTTCTCACTAGTGCCTGGCACATCCAACCAACAGCTGATAGCCACAGGCACCCCAAGGCAGCTATAAAAGCAGCACACACACACACACACACACACAAAAATCAATCTGGACAATTTTTTCTACCTCGATTGTGAGGTCCTACATGTGAGATTACAATGTCGTGTCACAATGTTGGATGTGCCTGAAGTCTGTGTCCTATCAGCGCAGCAGAATCTCCATCCTCCAGAGGCAGACACCGGCTTCAGGGCCCTTCCTAGACCAGAACTCATAGATACTGGGCCCAATGGAACAAAGCCATCCACCATTCCAGAAAGGAATGAAGAGAGAAGGGGGAAGGGACTAGAAGGCTGACAAAGCTAACGGCTAAAGAGGGTTTCTGGAATTTTCTTTAAACACTGGCAAAAGAAAGGAGAGGCATGGTGCAGAGTGCTCACCTTGGCGGTGCCTGTCTGGGACCCGTAGAAAATCTTCACTCCAGACACGTGTGTCTGCTTCTTCTGAGGGGAGGGGAAGCTATCAGGAGCTCCTGGGACACTTTTCTCCTGGGAACGAGTGACCTTGAAGATGAACAACACAAGAGAATCCATCAAGACTCAACCTCAGGCAGAGGCAGGTGGATCTGTGAGTTCAAAGCCAGCCTGGCCTACAGAGATGCAGTAAAGCCAGAGCTACAGAGAAACCTTGTCTCCAAAAAAAAAAAAAAAAAAAAAAAAGAAAGAGCCGGGCGGTGGTGGCACACCCCTTTAATCCCAGCACTTGGGAGGCAGAGGCAGGCGAAAAAACCAAAAAAAAAAATAAAATAGAAACTCTAAAGGTTCCTTTTTAGCTTTTCTGTAGTTTTATTAAAAGCTTTGAAAATTTTGTCTTTCTTTTGGAAAAAGAAAGATGGAGGCAGGTGCTTTAAGACAGCTTAAAGTTAAAAGCACTTTTTCTCCTGAGGACCTCAGTTCAGTTCCCAGCGCCCCAGGGGGTTTACAAGCATCTGTAACTCCAATTCCAAGAGACCCAACACCCTCTTTGACCTCCAAGGGCACAGACCTACCTGTGGGCAAAAGACTCATACATGTAAAAAAAAAAAATCTTAGACAAAAACAAAGATGGAAGGGGAGGTGGATCACCCAGTACAGACCCATCAATTGCACACACACACTGAGGACTCGAGTTCAAACCCCAGCACCCACATAAAAAGCTGGGTGTGGTGACACATACCTGTAAATCCCAGTGCTGGGGAGACAAAAAAAAAAACAGAGGAGGTGTGCTGGTTCACTGGCCAGCCACCATGGCCCCATCAGCAAACTTCAGGTTAAACGGGGGACCCCATCACAAAATTAGATGAGGTGGCAGAGACACGACTCAGCAGTCGAGAGCACACACTCAGCTGTTCCCAGTACTCAAACCAGTTACAACCGCCTACATCTACTCCAGAAGATCCAACACCCTCTTCAGGTCTCCACAGGCACTGTACACACACCCACACATGGGCCCCTAATTAAAAAATAAAATCTTTTATGGGGACAGGTAGAGAGAGAGAAAAAAAAACTACTCCACTTACCTGCTTCTTGACAATGATCTGGACACAGATCCAAAGGGTAACTCCCAGGGCACAGCCCATGTATATGTAGAACCTGTTCACCCATAGGGACAGCAGCGGCGAGGAGAAGTCCCAAGCATCCAGAGGAGGACCTGAGTTCAAAACCACACAGATGAACACAGGCAGCCACACACAAAGATGCCCACTGATGTTTTAAGAATTATAAGCAAACTTCATAGTCAATGATCTAAGAAGAAACATAGATGGCTGGATCCATGTTTTGGCTAAAACAAAGTATCATTTTGGAGACCAGGCCACCTTCAAACTTAATCCTCCTGCCTCTGTGTACAAATAGCGCCATGACTTACTTTTCTTGTTGTTGCCATCCTTGTTATTTGTTTTATGACAGAGAGCCTCTCCTATAGCTATGGCTGTCCTGGAACTCACTAGGAAGACCAGGCTGGCCACCTGCCTCTGCCTTCCAAGTGTTGGGAGTAAAGGCATGTATCACCGTTAAAACAGATTTCTTTGTATGACTTGTAGGCATGTGTGTATGTGCACAGTGCCACCATTAAAAAGATTCGTTTGTATTTCTCTCAGTTACATGGAGGCACGATGAACCTTGGAGGCCAGAGGTCAACCCTAGTCCTCAGGAAAAGAAGCAAGTGATCTTAACCACTGAGCAATTTCTCCAGCCCACGCTTGACTTGTTTTCAATCACAGCCTTAAACACAGAAGGTGAAAATATTTTTTTCTAAGGACTAGAAATCTGAAATGTATTGTTTACAGGTACTGTTCAATAGATCCAGAAGTCTCAAACCATGTGTATAAGTAGTTACCCACCACCACTACCACCCGCCCCTGAGGTTTTGGCCAGTTTCCATCAAAATGTATTCCTTAGTCTAAGAAAGGGAAAAACCTAGTTAAGAGCATGGACTGGTTCTCCCTGCTCCCCTGGAGCAACGGCTTCCTGCTTATATGTGCGTTCAGTAGGCTGAGGTAGGAGGGACACCGTTAATTTTTAAGGCTAACCTGCGCTACATCCGAGTTTCAGGCCAGTTTAGACCACATAGCAATTTCCTAATCCGCCAGGGTAGTGAGTTCCAGGTGAGCCTCAACTATAACACTGAACAACGAGCCAGTTGCTACGCAAATTGAGTTCCACACCTGGGCTACATGTGAGTCCCAAATTTTCCTGAGCTACACAGTGAGTTCTGAGTTAACCGGGGATACAAAAATAGGGCCCTTTCAAAAGAAAAAGAAAAGAAAACGAAGGAAGAAGGAAAAATAAGATACAATAAAAACACAAAGTAAAACGTCAAGCGCAGCAATCTATGGCCCTACGTGCGGAGGGAAGTTGTTTCCACCTGCCCGCCCGAGATCCTGGCCAGCCAGGCCTCACCCATCCTCCGCGGAGCCCGAGCCCCGCAAGTCGCCAGCAAACGCGGGACTACGATCAGAAGAGTAGGGTTTACAGAGCCAGGGAAGCCATGCCTTCGGCAAGCGCACCCGCATTGGCCACTGGGGACAGAGGCGGACGCACAAGAAAAAGACTGAGCTAGCGGAAGCTCCAACCTCCTCCCTAATAGGCTCAAATAGAAAAGAGGCGGGACCAGAGAGAAGCCGAGGATCGTAACCTAGGGAAAGATGCTAGGGCACTTCCTGTACTTCTCTGATTGGCTCGAGTGGAAAGGGGCGGGCCTGTGGGAAGCTGCGTCTAGAGCGGGAGATGCAAAAGCAAGCGTGCTTCCGGCTCCACTGGGATTGGCTCAGAAGGGGAAAGGGCGGGACAGAGGACAGGACTATCAAGAAATGAATGACAGCCAGCATGGTGCAGACCGTTAATCTTAGCACTCCAGAGCGGGTTTCTGGGAGATCCTAGTTCGAGGACAGCTTAGTCCGCGTAATGAGCTCCAGGACATTACGTATGCCAGGGCTATAGACAGACCTTGTCTCAATAAATAAATAAATTAATTAAAGAAACGAATTCAGTTTGGTGATACAGGCCTATAATTTCAGCGCTCTCGAGGCAGAAACAGAATGATCACGAGATTCAGGATAGCTACTATTTAGAGTCTCGCTGTGTAGCTCTGGATGGTCTGTAATTTGTCTCTGTAAAACAAAATGGCTTCGAATTTACAAACGCAATTAGCCTGCTCTGACTCCCAGGTGCATAGGTGCATAGGCCAAGAGAATTTACTTCTTTAAAGAAATTATATATATACATATATATGTATAGTATTATATACATATATGTTGTGTATGTGTATAATACTATACATATATATGTATGGTGAGAGAGAGAATAGCTGTCTTCAGACACACCACAAGAGGGTGTCACATTCCGTTACAGATGGTGGTGAGCCACCATGTGATTGCTAGGAATTTAACTCAGGACCGCTGGTAGTACAATCAGTGCTCTTAACCACTGAGTCATCTCTCCAGCTCCTCCAAGAGAATTTTTAAATGAAAGGGAAAGAAAGGGGGATCTAAAAAGCAAGCAAACAAACAAAAAAAACAGACTAAGGGCAGCTAGGTGTAGTAGCGCATACTTCTAATACCAATATTTGAGACTGAGGCAAAATGAGGATTGATTGCCCATGAGTTAGAGATCAGCCTAGGTTACATAGTGAGACATTGTTTCAAAAAAACAAACCAAAAACCACAATGACTACAGTATGCTGGTCCAGATGTGTAGTGGGGTGGGCTTATTTGCATTTTAACTAAAACAAATCCACTGTAACAGGCATTGTTTAGCTTAGGAAAGTAGAATGTTACATGCATATTAGACCGGTGTCTGCTAACGGTATACACACTTAAGAATTTAAGAATAAAACCATATGATGATTTGTTTTGAAGACGATGATGAAAAAGGCTCTCAAGCAATCCAGACTAGCCTCGGACTCCTTGTGTTAGTGAAGATGGCCTTGAACTCTTGGTATCCTGTCTATACCTGCCAAATCCTGGTGTTACAGGCGATGGCCATCCGACAGGGTAATTTGCTGTAAAATAATACAATTAAAAGAGGTAGGAAAGAATAAGAATGGAAACAGGTTGATAATTATTGAAGCAAAATGGAAGCTCGTTACACTTTTTTTACCTCCTGTTTTGCCTCTTTAATTCTCCTTTAAAGCCGGGCGGTGGTGGCGCACGCCTTTAATCCCAGCACTTGGGAGGCAGAGGCAGGCGGATTTCTGAGTTCGAGGCCAGCCTGGTCTACAGAGTGAGTTCCAGGATGGCCAGGGCTACACAGAGAAACCCTGTATCAAAAAAAAAAAATTCTCCTTTAAAAGTTAAAAATAAGTGCAGTCTCTGAACTCTGCAGAACTATTCAACCAGAATGCCATGTTCCCACCGGGACAACAAACATCACTCACCAGCCGATAGGCATAACTGGCGCCTGTAAATGACGTCACCACCGAACGGACCGCCTTCCTTTGAGGGCGGAGATAGAGGGCATAAAGGTCACCGCACAGGCGTAGTTGCTTTCTTCTCCCGGCTAGTGCGCCACCCGGCGCATGCGCAGTAGGGCAGCCGAGTGCGTAGTGGCTTCTGCCCCTGTAGGTCCCGGAAGAGACGCGCACTCCTTGGGCGTTAAGGGTTCGCGTGCCGTAGGGTGGTTTCAGCTGAGCACTTAAGAGTCCCCGCGAGCTCGCGATCTGTGAGCAGCCACCATGTCGATCTTCACCCCGACCAACCAGATCCGACTGACCAATGTGGCTGTGGTGCGGATGAAGCGGGGAGGGAAGCGCTTCGAAATCGCCTGCTATAAAAACAAGGTCGTCGGCTGGCGGAGTGGCGTGTGAGTGATCCTGTGCCCAGAGTTCAGCGGACGGGCCACCCCGAGGCATGGCCTCCCTAACCCCGGCTCTTGAGAGTCACGGGTACCTTTCAGGCCTGGTTTGCCTGATTCGGATTGGGTTCCGGTTTGGGATTTTGTTGGTGTCATAAAAACTGCCAATTACAAACTCTTGTCAGAGCCGGGTGGAACTGATGGCCTAGGCCTGTAATCCCAGCGCTTCGGAGGCTGAGGCAGGAGGATTGCCGCGAGTTCAGGGCCAGCCTGAAACGTGTGTGTGTGTGTGTGTGTGTGTGTGTGTGTGTGTGTGTGTGTGTGTGTGTTTTCCTGTCCTAATAAAAGCTGCAGTCAAGAGGACTCGAAATTGCAGTGGCCTCTTGGATTAATGATTAAGACAGGAATCCAGTACTCCAAATGCTATCACGAAGAAAAGAAACATTGTTGCCATTTTCCAGGGATAATAATCCGGAAGCTAATCCCTACACCTGCAAATACTGAAACTATCCCCTGTTTCCCAAAGTGCGTAGTGACTTCGCTACTGCCATCTAGGGACAGATATTCCAGGATGGACGCAGGCACCACTCCCCACCACACCCTGAGTTTCCTTACATAAAACAATGACGTGGTTTTTTCCTTCCGTGGTGAAGTGGACAGATACTGTCTTGAGTTTTCGATTGGTCCAGCGCAGGTAGTCACAAGGGAGAGAGCCTAAATAGAGTATGTGTGTGTTTGACTTCTCTTTTTTTCCTTTATGGTTTTTTTTTTTTTTTTTTTTTTTTTTTGGTGGTTGTTGAGGCAAGCCTTAAACTCCCTATTTCCCTGCCTCTACCTCCTAAATTATGGATTACAGGTGTGCACATCACACCCAGCTTGCAGCACTTGCCGTTTATGTTGTTGGCATCTTGTGTTTAAGTGTGAGCGGGTTTTCAGCTGTGCCGTGGATTCACGTAGGACTTTCTCTCCTGCCCTTTCAAGGGAAAAAGACCTTGATGAAGTTCTGCAGACCCACTCAGTGTTTGTAAATGTTTCCAAAGGTCAGGTTGCCAAGAAGGAAGACCTCATCAGTGCATTTGGGACAGACGACCAGACTGAAATCTGCAAGCAGGTAGGTCCTGCCAGGTGCAACATAAATTCTCATGATGATAGGCAACATCAGGACCACTGGTTTCTTTTGAGACAGAGTCTCACTATGTAGCCCAAGCTGACATCAGACTCAATGGCTAGCCGTGCTGGCATGGAACTTCTGCTTCCCCAGCATCATGCCCCCTCACCCACATCCATCATAGCTTGCAATGATGAAGACTCCAGATAATATCAGAAAGAAAAAGAAACTTACTATGGTCAATTTTCTGGAATAAGAATTGGGAAGCTAATCCTGCAGTGACTGAAATGAGCCTGCAGATGACACGCGCATAAGCATGCGTGCGCGCACACTTCCCTCAGAATCCCCACTCTTCATCTAGGGACGGATATTCTAAGATAGAAGCTTTCAGCACCACTCCCCACCACACCCTGAGTCTCCTTACATAAAACAGTGTTGTGGGGTTTTTTTGGTTTTGTCTCCTCCTGCCCCAAGATTAATTGGAACATATGTGGGGGTGGGGAGAGGAAGACACACACATCAGACAGCATATCACTATGTAGCTCTCGCTGGCCCAAAACTCACTGTGTAGACCAAGCTGGCCTTGAACTCACAATGATCCACTTGCCTCTGCCTCCTGAGTTCTGTAATTAAAGATGCATACCACCATGCCCAACTTTTTTCATTTTATATGTATGCACACGCATGCAAATTAATGGAAGGTGCCTGAGAGACTAGAAAATGACCACAACACTAAAACCGGATTTCCCCTGGCCCCTGAGTTAGAAGCATTTGTTAGCCCCATGGTCTCGGTGCTGGGAATTGAACTCTGGTCCTCAGGAGGAGCAGCAAGCTCCCTTTGCCACTGTGCCTTCTCTCTAGTCCCAAGTGCTGGGATTAAAATTGTATGCTACCACATATGCCTATGTTTTTTTTTTTGGGGGGGTTGGAGGGTGTTCTGTGGTGGTGGTGGTTCTGAGGATTGAACCCAGGGCCTTTAGTATGCAAGGTATACACTATCACTAATCAATCTTCCTGTTGTTGCCTCCCTTTAACACAGTCCCTCATTGTGGTGACCCCCCCCAACCATAAAACTATGTTGTTGCTACTTCATAACTGTAATTGTGCTACTGTTAGGAATCGTAATATAAATATTTGATATGTGGGATATCTGATATGCAACCCCCAAAGGGGTCATGACCTATAGGCTAAGGACTGCTGCTCTGAATGGACTTTCTCCCTGGCCCTTAGTACGTGGGATCACCAAACTCCTTATAATCCAGTGCTGGGTTTAGGCAGCATGTGTTTCTGCATCAGCAGCTATAGTGGATGATACTTCCTGTCCTCCCTGCTAACTAATTCTGTGCAATAGAGAAGGATAACTAGAACTGATGAGGGCTGTCTGTGTGTTCTGCCATCTTTAGATTTTGACTAAAGGAGAAGTTCAAGTGTCAGATAAAGAACGGCACACACAGCTGGAGCAGATGTTTAGGGATATTGCCACCATTGTGGCAGACAAGTGTGTGAACCCGGAAACAAAGAGACCCTACACCGTTATCCTCATCGAGAGAGCCATGAAGGACATCCACTACTCCGTCAAACCCAACAAGAGCACAAAGCAGCAGGTGAGGGTTCGTTGTTGTCTTCAGAACCTAGGGCCATGGACGTATCTGATGCTCCTGCCTTCCCGTCTCCAGTGCTGGGATCAGAAGCACACGCTCGGTCTGCCTGGCTGTGCTGATGGTTGGTAGCAGGGATTTGAGCATTCTGGGCAAGCACTCTCCCAGCTGAGCCACACCCTTTAGCTGCTGCTCCTCCACATGATGGCATGATGGGACACAAACACACTCAGAACTCTTACTTCGTGTCCAGCTCAAACCTTTAAAGACAAACCTTGGACTTGGAATCACGTGAACACTTTCCCCGTTTCTGTTTATTAACATATTTCATACAGGTCAGCTACATGCCTGGATTTCAAACACTTGAGACCCTGTCTCAGAAAACAAAGTCACTTTTTTTTTTTTTTTTTAAGAATATTCAGCTCTATAGTACTCGCAGAGCTTACAACCTTTTCAAGTTGTAATGCTGGTACCTTCATCATGAGGGAGATGGAGGCAAAATGTCATCCTTCGATACATAACGAGTTTGAGGCAAGCTTGAACTGCATGAGAAACTCTAAAATAAAGGCCTGGGGAGATGGCTCAGTACATAAGAGCACTTGCTACACAAGAATGCAGACCTAAGCTTGGATATCTAGAACCTAGATAAGAATCCGGATTGGGTCCTCTGCTTCTGCACCTGTAACCCCAGCAATGCTTCCTGCGGGTCAGTGCCCAAGATGCCACCACAAAGGCCTGTCAGAACTTCAATGTGTATTGACAGTTACATCTAAACTCAAAAGCTCTTAAACCATTAGGCATCCTGTCACTCCAAATGGGTATTTATTAGGCTTTCAAGGAAGCTGTTGAGTCTATCTTATCTACCCAGTGATGGTTTCTAGGCAGGGCTGCACACAAAGTGGGAAGGTCACTGCTGGACGACTTGTGGGATGCTCTGGTCTCCCCAATGGTCTAGAATTACTGTGAACTCAGCTACGGGCTCAGGTCCTCAAAGTTCATGGCTTAAAACGTGGTGGACTTAGTCTCTGAGGCCAACAAAAAGACATTTTGTCTGTTCTAGAGAAGATCACTTAGACGTTTGTAAAGATACGTAATTCCCACCCCACACATTTTCTAGCTTTTAGAGCGCTGAGGGCAGAGCCCAGGTCCTCATGCATGCTAGGTAAGTGCTTTACCACTGAACGGATTCCCAGCCTTTGACAGTGCTTTCTTCCAAAGCAAAAAAAAAAAAAAAAAAAAAAGATTCTTTTTCATTTCGCAAAAAGACTATCTCATTTTTCTTTCCTTTTTTTTTTTTTTTTTTTTAAGACTTATTTATTTTTTTATGTATATGAATAAACCATTGCTCTCTTCAGACATACCAGAAGAGGGCACCAGATCCCATTACCGAAGGTTGTGACCCACTATGTGGTTGCTGGGAATTGAACTCAGGGCATCTGAAAGACCAGTCAGTGCTCTTAACCTCTGAGCCATCTCTCCAGCCCCTATCTCATTTTTCTAGGTATTTCTAAGATTGCTTATATCTTGGCCATGAAGCCATTGGCATACTGCAGCTATGTGGAAACTGCTTTGTTCGTGTCGAACATATGAGTGAGTGCAGCACAAAAACTACTACATAACAAGCGCTCCTCGTTATATCTTGAAAGGCTTTGGAAGTGATAAAGCAGCTGAAAGAGAAGATGAAGATAGAGCGGGCCCACATGCGACTGCGCTTTATCCTGCCAGTGAACGAAGGAAAGAAGCTGAAGGAAAAGCTAAAGCCACTGATGAAGGTCGTGGAGAGTGAGGACTACAGCCAGCAGCTGGAGATCGTAAGATGATGGGGGTGGGGGCAAGCCGCGCAGCCCGGGTCCCGGGATTATGACCCTAACACATTATTCTTGGCTTCCTTCTACCAGAGTAGCCTGGTTCCTGATCATAAATGCTGTGTTTGTTACCTTTGCATAGCTGTGACCCAAACACTTGAGAGAACAGATTAAAGGAAGTAAGGTTTATTTTGGCCCAGTCTGAGAGGGTTCAGCCCACGACTGCTTGACTTCTTGCACTTGGGCAGGACAAGAAGGAGAGGAGACAGGGGAACCGAAGAGCAGGTGTAGCCTACAGACAGGCCCCTGAGATCCCCTCCCTCCATGGACAGCTCAGCCACCAAAGTTCCCAGGAGGGGCAAAATAGCACCACCAGCCAGAGAGAAAACTAAGAACCCGTGAGTCTGTTGGGGACATTTCACATTTAAACCATAGAATAATATTTACAAGGTGTAGGCTAGGCTAACATGTCCAGGTGTAAATAGGATAGTGGGTCAAGCAGTCACGTGGTTTTCTTATTTGCCTGTCAAAGCATTCATAAGAGAATTGTGTTGGCCATATTCATTTTCTTCAAAATAATAAGATATATTTGACACTGAATCTTCTTTTATGGGGTAACTAATAGTAGAAGTGGAGCCAGGTGTGCATGCTCCAAAGGTAGAGGCAGGAGAATCATGAGTCCAGGGGCATCCTCAGCTCCATAGTAAATTTGAGACTAGCAGTTACCAGCTTTCTATTTTACCAGAACATGGTGTTTTTGTTTTTTTTTGGTTTTTCGAGACAGGGTTTCTCTGTGTAGCCCAGGCTGGCCTCGAACTCAGAAATCCGCCTGCCTCTGCCTCCCAAGTGCTGGGATTAAAGGCGTGCACCACCGACAGACCAGAACATGGTTTAAGCATTAGCAGTGAAAGGATTTGGTGCTGGGGTGGCCACTCTAGACAGAAACAGCTTGCCCACACTATAAACATCTGAACTTGGCAGAAACCTACCATGGCTTCTCAGTATGTCTTTCCAGTCTGTTTCACGGGTGGTGGTGACTGTAAGGAGACCTATAAAAGCCTAATGCTAGATTTCATCCTGGAGAGGACCATAGTTTGCTACAGCCCCTTTACACACACACACAAAATCTGGATTCTGGATGTCTTAGAAAGGAGTAAGGTGCTAGGGATTTTTTTTTTTTTAAAGTATGTGAGTACACAGTGGCTCTCTTCAGACACCAGAAGAGGGCATCCGATCCCATTACAGATGGTTGCAAGCCACTATGTGGTTGCTGGGAATTGAACTCAGGACCTCTGGAAGTGCTCTTAACCACTGAGCCATCTCTCTAGCCCCCTGAACCCAGGGTCTTAATGCTAAGCAATGCTGGTTCTCACTGTGAGCTGCAGCACTGGCCAGGTGCGTCTCAGGGGTGTCTTTTTCAAAGTTCAACAGTAGATGCTTAGCATCAAAGCTGCACTCCAGACCCAACCTGCTGCCCTGGCCTCCACCATGGGAGCAGCACCTAGCACACAGCCATTAGGTCTGTCCTGAACTTTAAAACTGGGTTTATTCTGTGCCATTACTCTTCCCTTGGAAACCAGCTGCGTTAATCATTGCAGGTTTGCCTCATCGACCCAGGGTGCTTCAGGGAAATTGATGAGCTAATAAAAAAGGAAACCAAAGGCAAGGGTTCTCTGGAAGTGCTTAGTCTGAAGGACGTGGAGGAAGGAGATGAGAAGTTTGAATGACACCGCCCAGCTTCTCAGCTGCAGCACGACCGTGGACGCTTGTTCCTGACAGCAGCAGCAGCAGCTCGTTTCTGTGACCTGCCAAGAGCCCTGCTCAAGTGACGTGCCACTTTCCATCTTGTGTTAAACATTTGCCCAGGTACCTGGGTATTTTTGTTGTCAACTGGGGTTTCCAGCAAAAATGAAAAATAACGCAAAATACAGAATCCAGACCACTGGTCACTGCTGCGTATGCTCTTCTAGTTCCAAAGGGAAGACCAGAGACAGCATTGGTGGATACGAAGGTGACAGATCACTGGAGAGGGTCTGTATAACAAAGGGGATGCTTGCTGGGAAGGAAGATGTGGTGTTTGTGCATAATGAATCCAGGTCTGGGGTGTGAGCATGGAGAGAAAGAACCTTTGGTTCCCTACCAATAGATGTGTAATGACTAGGGAGTATTTGAATTTTTAATTTTCAACAAACATGATACCACAACTGACTTAGTTAGATTATTCTTGGGAAAATATATAAAGTCATTTAATACTAATTCTTAAAGGTTTATAATATATGTTAGAATAGTTAAAATTATATGTAATCAATAAAACTTATTTTCATTAAGCTCTGGCTTGCATTTCTAGACAGTTTCTTTTTTTGCTCTGGTTTTGTATTTGGTACTTTTCTCACTGCTGTGATGAAATGCCTGAGAAAAACATCTTAAGGAAGGTAAGGTTTTACCTCAGCTCACAGTGTGAGGGGTCACAGCAGAGGAGGCCTGGTGGCAGAATGTCGAGGCAGCTGGTCGTGCTGCGTCTGCAGTCAGGAAGCAGAGGGGAGTGCAGATGCTCAGTCTTCCTTTCTGTCCAGTCAGGACCCCAGCCCAGACAGAAAACCCAATCTAGAGACTCACAGATGTGACCAGAGGTCTGTTCCCACAGTGACTGTGCATCCTGTCCGGATGGTGGTACTAACCATCACAAACTGAGGTGGGTTCGAGGAGTTACAGATTTGGTTTGGTTTGTGATTTGAGGGTCTTGGTCAAAGGCCTTTAATCCCAGCACTTGAGGTAGAAGCAGACAGATCTGAGTTAAGGCCAGCCTAGTTTCCAGCATGCTCCAGGACAGCCAGGAGCTGGAGTTACAGCTGTGAGCCCAATGTGGGTGCTAGAAATTGAACTCAGGTCGTATGAAAAGTGAGCTCTTAAGCACTGAGCTGTCTCCAGCCTTAGCCTGCTGTTAATGGTGGCTGAGGGCACACTAAAGATTTAGAGGTAATTGGCCAGGGTATCTTTAATCTCTGCTGGTCCATTGGGGTTATCCTGTACACTGAGAATAGAATCCAGAACGCTACGGCTTAGCTGTGCCCTCAGTCACTTACTGGGATGTTCTAGGTTAGCTCTGGCTCTTTCTAAGGCTTCTGGTAGAGTTTGGGTCAGGTCCATGGTCTCATACAAAGTTTTACACTCTGTACCAAGACCCATGGATTTGTTGAGGCCACCTTAGTAGGAAACACTGGCCACCCTACATCCTCATGGTAGGAGATACTTTAAAAAAACAGCCTGCAAAACCCTGGAAGTGCTCCTTGCCTACACTTTTTGTTTAAGGAACACCTATCAGGCTGGAGGAAAAACGACAAACCAAGTAAATCCAGATGTTTTATTCTGTAAAGCACATATGCACATACTTCAAACACAGAAAATCAATGAGGGAGGGACGCCATCACAGATCAGCTAGTGACCATCATGCAGCAAGGGACGGGAGATGGATCTGCTGCCCTCGAGTCCCACAGTGCCTGCAGGAGGGTCAACACACAGGAGGCTGGGTTCCTATGCACTGCCAAGAACACAACAGAAATACCAGGTTCCAAACGATGAGAACTTACACATAGAATCAAAACTGATTCAAGTCATACCATACGGTGAAAGACAAAAGCAAAGAGATCAATATGATCCGAAACAACCATTTCCCAGGAAGTCACTGACTTCTGACTATATGCCCACACCTGAGGACAAGCCAGTGCTGCTGGGGGTCAGAGGTCTCTAGTGGCCCACTCTGACATTCCATTTCTGAGGTTTACCAGCAAGGAGCAGCTAAGGAGCAGGCCCAGATGTGTCTGTAGTCCCCTACACTTCAGCCCACAACCCCCTTCCCCAGCCATCCTCCATCCGTCTACCTGCTGTGGTAATTTGGGTTTAAAGTATGTATCTGGCCTCAGGATGTCCCAAGCATTTGGGGGACTTCCTCTCCCCAGGTCTTGTGTTCCTACTTCCCACCCTCTACAGATCCCAGCCACTGGCTGTCATTAACACAAGGATGACTAAGAGGAACACAGCCGACACACCCGTGAACGGGATTCTTCTCGTGTCTTACTCCTGGGTCTTAGGACTCAGGAGCAGCTTGCTCTGAAGCTTGATGGTCCCGATGACACATTTATACCAGCCAAGCCACGTGGACTTTCTCCATCCTGCCTAACAAGGGTCTCAAAGTCTCAGAGAAGACTATATTAAATTCACACATCAGCCACCTTATAAGCAACTCACCTCTGCTTTAAGAAATACTAGTACGTCATCACGTAACTACACTGATTATTTTAACAAGCTTCAATTTAGAACAAAAAACAAAAGTATTGTTTTCCATCTAAAAATGCCTGGGATAAAATTCTCTAGGCCAGTTAAGTTTCAGAATATAGCAAGTTAACTCCAATTGAGACAGATCTACAGTTATGGGACAAGAGTACTGACATACCTAAATAGTTTTTTTTTTCCTTTGAGAGACAGGGGATCAGTATGTGGCCCAGGCTGGCCTTGAACTTGAGATTCTCCTGCCTCAGCCTCCAGAGGGCTGCTCTTACATGCATTCATCCTCACACCCAACAAGTCTAGAACACTGCTTGAGAGAACACTGCATGGGGATTGTTAAGGCAAGGTGTTGGTAGAAAAACATTGAAAATACAAATAACAGGTGGAAGGGATCCTGAATGATTTTTCTAAATGGACTATGAGAGGGAAATGGGACAAGGGAACCAGAGGGTCATAACCATTCTAAAGAAAATGCTTTTGGTTTTGACAAGCAAGCCATCAGAGCCTCATGCCTTCTTCAGATCTCCCCAGCATCGGTTTCATATTACATACCTATAATGGTCAATTCTCCTTCTGGAGATGTGTGATGTACAAAAATGAACTCAAAAAAAAAAAAAGAAAGAAAAAGAAAATATATTTCCTTTTCTTAAAAAAAAAAAAAAAAAAAAAAGAGCAAACCCTGTTTGTGAGCATTAGAGCAACCCAACATCTCTTCTGCCTGGTGAAGTTTGTCGGCCCGCACAGCATTACACAGCTACTTGTCAAGCCAGGAACTTGTCTATCAGGAGCACACACACACAGGAGCAGAGCACTCCAGTTCCTAGCTGCTGGGGTAGAAATGGAACTCTGATCTTCACTACAGAAATGACTGGGGTGCGAGACCTCTCACCTAGGAGAGACAAGCATGCCTGTCCTAATCAGGGGAATAGTAAATTGTAACTTTTTATCTTTAAAAAAAAAGTTTCCTTGCAAGCAAACAGAAGGAATTACTGCTGTCACTATATGGTCATTGAGCCACAGATATGTAAGAGCCACACGAGGGAAGAGTGGCTTCTGAAATGCAGTGTCCTGACAAAGGTGAAAACAGCTTCCAACACTCAACACACCAGTCTGAAACAAGAACCACAGCAAACCTCGGCCCCACTGGCGCTGGAACACGATCTGCTCAGCTCTGGCAAGATCCCCACATCCCCCTGGCACTCCATGGAAGAAGCCCATGTCCGTGCCCTCCTGCCCCTCAACGAGGGTGACGAGTTCAGGCTGCATCCAGGGCAAAGCACGTGCATCACAGGACCAATTTCCAGATCAATGTTTATAAATATGTACAAATCAGTTACAGGCACTTGAAATGTCTTTGGCTGGATTAACCCAACATTGCAAGATCGTGTATTCACAGGGTGGCCAGGCCCTGGCCAATTCAGCAGGCAATGATCATGGTTCTTGGTCTCTCAGAAAATGGGGAGCAGTGGGATCAGGCATCAGCCAAAGCCACCTAGAAGAGAGCAAGCAGACAACTGAGTCAGCTAGGGAGCACACCTAGAACACTACCACAAGGTCATGCTGACTATCAATATCTATTACCTTTTGGCAAGGGAATTAATAAGACTTTAAGGAAACTACCTCACCTTGGAGAAGAATGAACAAAACCCTAAGTCTATAAGCAGTTCCAACCTGCAAAACCACTTATGCTATGCTTGGAGAGCTAACCTTTCATTCATTCATTCATTCATTCATTTTGGAGACAGCTCTTGCTGGCTTGGAACACTCTGTAGACTGGCTTTGAACTAATTGATTGCTTTGCCTCTGCCTCCTAAGAACTAGAATTAAAGGTGTGTGCCACCATTCCTAAACTTGGATTTGTTTTTGTTTTTTGAGACAAGAATTCAGGTAACCTAGGCTGACAAAATCACTATGGAGTTGAGGATGACTTTAAACTCCCGATCCTCCTGCCTTGACCTCCCAAATCCTGAGATTACAGGCGTGTACCATGTCTGATTTACAAAGTGCTGCAGACTAAGCCCATGTCCTTATGCTTGCAAGACATGCAGTGTACTAACCAAGCCACATCCCTAGCCACTAGTTACTGGAGTGATGATTGCTGCATGACTCGTGTGTTGAAGGAAAGACTGGGGGTAAAGGCACAAGGGACATGAACTCTCCATCAGAGATTATTCCAGAACAGCTATCATGAAGTCCAGCTTTTTTTTTTTTTTTTGAGAAAGGCCTGTTGGCAGAGCCAGCCAGACCCACCCACCACTCACCTTCTCGGGGCAATACTCAGGACTGCTCTGCCGCAGTTTGCTGGGTCTGCCCTTGATAACTGCATAGCAGAACATCGTTATCACCATCACGAACAGGAAGTAACTGGTGTGCATGAGATGCAGGTTTATTAATGAGCGGTCGTCCTGAAGAACAAAGGAAGCCAGACATGCATTCCATCACTGCTCAACAGCAGCTCCATAGCTGCACCAAGTTCATTCCTTTGTGGCACTCAGAATTGAACCCATGGCCTCACACGCTGGACTATCAGTGAGCTCCACCTCCAGCCCCTCAATGGTAATTGTTAAGCTTGAACGGGCAGTTTCTTCATGTGTCTCCAAAACTACCGACCTAGTTGTCACTATGTGAAGACATGGAGCTTCCGTGCAAGGGGAGCTGCAGGCACCTGCCAGAGTCCTGCTCTGCTCTGACATGTCCTCTTGATCCCACAAAGCAGCTGAGCTATTGCCTTCCCTCTGAGACAGCCCTTCACTGAACAGCTGGCACGTCCCACCAAAGACAGCATCCCTTTGCCTTCGGTATTCATTATGTCCTGGCAGGAAGGGGCACAGGCTAGCCTCATTCCTGAGATCTCATATGTAACCACAGTAGAGGACCTTGGGAGAGACCTTTGCTACCTTCCATTACATTCTCTTGACCCAGTGCTCAGGACCTGTCAAGAGTCTCACTCTTGAGTACAGCTTGACCTAAAACTCACTATGTAGCACAGGCTGGCCTGGAACTCATCTTGCTTCAGCTCCCAAGTGCCAGAATCTGAGTAATACATAGACCAGTCCAGTCTTAAGACTTACTTTTAACTATGTGTGTGTGTCATGTGTGCAGAGGAGTGCACCAGGTCCTCAGGGGCTGGGGTTACAGGTGCTCTGCACTGCCTGATGTAGGTGAACTCTGGTCCCCTGCAAGAGCAAGTGCTGCCAATTGCAGAGCCATCTCTCTAGCGCCAGACCAGTGAGTGCACAAATGCTTTAACAACCACCTGATGAGGCAGTCAGGGCCCTGCTGAAGAAGACAGGTGAACACTATGGCTGGGCAGGGAAGGTGAATCTGACCTCTGTCCATCATGCAACCTTCCCTTAAGCCCCACACTAGCAGATCCTTGGCTGCCAACATCTGTAACTGAACAGAAACTGAAAAAGGATAGTCCAGGGAAAAAGAAACAGAAAGCCATGCAGCACACTCAGGAAGGAAGCAGGGTAAAGTCATCAGTGTGGCAGACTGTACCCACAGACTGCAGCAGTGACTCCTTCCTCTTTCCTCTGAGGCTAAATGCTATGTAGGCCCCACTATCAAAACAAATACACATTCTAGACCAGGCATGGTGGCACAAGCCTATAATCCCAGCATTTGAGAGGCCGAAGCAAGTGGATCACAATTCCCAGGCCTGCCTGAGCTACATAGTGAGTACTGTGTAAAAAGAGAAGCAAACAAAGATTTGCCTCTTCCTATGAACTTCTGCACTTTTTGTACCCTAAACAGCACTGGCCATTGCTAACATTGACATTAAACAGATATTCTACATATAGGCCTCATAGGAATCTCACAGTGACCCCTATGGGTTACAAACACAACAGATCTTAACTTAAAACTGCTGCTAAAACCCACAAAATTAAGGAGCAAGGCTTTTCTAAACCACAAAGGTACCAAGATGTCCACAGCTCTACTGTCTAGTCTCCCAATCCAAGTGGAAATCTTCAATGGCCAAAGCTGAGCTAACCCAAGATTAACATTCATACATCACAGTTCCGGATGCATGTGTACACACACACACACAGTCACAGAAACAAGAGGACTTGTTTCACTTACATCTGGAACAATGACGGTGAGTTTGGGATTTAAAGCATGGTAGACTTTCCCGATGGCACCCTTGTAACACCAGAAAGGATTGTAGTCTTGAGCATATTTTGTGTTGGCATCTCTGGCAGTTGTGAAGATCTTGTACCAGAGTGTGGCATTGCTGTATGTGTCGGGGACACAGTGAGGTGGCTGACTGCAGGGGAGAGGAAGAGACCAGCTCAGTGACCTGAAACATTTACTTGGGCTCCCTCCACACAGCACCCGTAACACTCAACAGAGCAACATGAGGAAAGGAGAGAGAAGACATTTGGAACAATCCCCATGCTCCTCTGAGACAGATACCATTATGTTTTGAGACAGGATCTCAATACATACCAGAGGCTGGCCTACGAGTGCCTAGAATTGCAGGTGTGAGCCAACACATCAAACTTCTATGGTGGTTTTTGTTTTGTTTTAAATATACACATAAGGCATGGGACTGGACACCTATAATCCCAGAAGTCCAGAGTGAGGCAGGTGATCAGCAATCTAAGCCAACCTCTGCTGTATACTGTTTGAGACCAACTTAGACTACATGAGACTATCTCAAAACAAATCCCCCAAAAAACTAAAAACGAAAATAACTGTACTCATGTATACATCCCTTACAAATATACACAATTTAAAGTAATAAAAATGAATCTTTAAAAAATATAAACTAGCTGGGCGGTGGTGGCACAGCCTTTAATCCCAGCACTTGGGAGGCAGAGGCAGGTGGATTTCTGAGTTCGAGGCCAGCCTGGTCTACAGAGTGAGTTCTAGGACTGTCAGGGCTACAGAGAGAAACCCTGTCTCAAAAAAATAAAATATAATATAATTTCTGGGTCACAGAGATGAAGAGAACCTTTACCTTTAGGCACCTTTAATTACAGGTTACTCTGGCAGGGGACCTGGCTCCTCCTTGTCCAATACATGATTGCTTTAGTAGGAAAGGTAACTGGAGAGCGGCCACAGCATCACTACCCCACTGAAGCACTAGCTTGGGGGCGGTGCTTCTTTCTGGTTTTGTTTTGTTGAGACAAGGCTAGCCTTGACCTCCACCTCCACCCTTCCAGTGCTGGGACTACAGGTGTACTTCACGTGCCCAGTTTATTCTGTGAAATGGAACCCAGGATTTCATGAATGCTAAGCAAACACTCTACCAACTGAGCTACAACTGGCACATCTGTTTATGGAGAAGTTAGCACTTCAAATTAAATTAAATAATCCCTAAAGCCAGCAAGAGGCTCAGAAAGTAAAGGTGCTTGCCACCAAGCCTAACAACCTGAGTTGGTCCCTGGAACCCACACAGGAGAGAACTGACTCCCAGTAGTCGTCTTGGCCTCCAAAATGTGTAGGACACTTACACAGTGACAGGAAAGACTCCAGGGGCAGCTGTGAGAGTCATGCATGCTGTGAACACCACCTGCTCACAGTGGCCATGAAGGGCACAGTCATCGGCGTTCCAGGCAGCAGGCAGGGTAAGGTGATGTTGATCTCCTCATGGGCTTCCCTACCTGTGGAAGAATTAGCAGTTTATTGGTGGACAGGCAAAAATTTAGACTGTTTGCTGGTATTCAAATAAGTCTGAGGCCAAACTCAACAGGCACTGACTGGCCTCACACCTGCGCTATGGGATTTCTGAAAGCCACAGCCCTGGTCTGTGAGGCCCACCAGACTAGCCGAGCCACAAAGTAGTTCACAAAAGGCTTTTCAGCTGGGGATAGGGAGCCATGCCAGAGCCCAGACAGGAACCAGCTGGACAACGTGAGTGGGGTGACTTTCCGTACCAATGATCCTTTACTCCGAATCCACCGCTCTCCCATGCATGTGCCTCAAGCGTCTCTGCATGCACACAAGGAGAACCAGAGCATCTACCACACTTAGGGATGGCCTTGGGACTACAAAGTGAAGCTTGCACTAAATCAAGATGTTCTAAGGTCATAAGGAAAAAGGGTGTTCACTTCCTGAAACTCACAGGAGTGATTTGTATTCTTACTATCATGGCACAAATTGTCCACTCTTAACAGTCAAAGGCAACAGGCATCTTGAGGACTTGACTACCCAAAGGCTTTTGGGAACCAAAAGTTATCCCTCCAAAGTGCAGCCAGCCCTTAGAATGAACAAAGGCTTTCCAGATTTCCCAGCTTCCCTTCTTGTCCTCGTACACCACTTAACTGCTGTGCCCAGGCTTAGCACATACAAGCAGGCATGGCCAATCCATGCTATTTACTTTTGTATTATTTAGTGTGGTGGTTTGAATGAGAATGGTCCCCATAGGCTCAAATGTTTGAATACTAGTCCCAGATTGGTGCAACTATTTGGGAAGGATTATGATGTGTGGCCTTGTGGAGGAGGTATGTCCTGAAGGTGGGCATGCACACCTTTAATCCCAGCACTTGCGGAGCAGAGGCAGATGGATCTTTGGAGTTCTGAGTTTGAGGCCAGCTTGGTCTACAGAACAAGATCCAAAACAGCTAAGGCTACTACACAGAGAAGCACTATTGAGGGATGGGGGGTAGGGGGGGGCCCTCTGCCATTCCCAGTGAGCCCACTGCCTCCTGTTGTGGGCTAAGACGTAAGCTCTAGCTGCTGCTCCAGCCACCTGCAGCCATGCCTTTGTCCAACCATTAGCTATCATAAACTCAAGCTCTAGGACAATTAGCCCAATTAAACTTTGAGTTGCTTTGTTCAAGGTGCTTTAACACAGCAAAGAAAAGTAACTGATACATTTTAACAAGTCCCTAATTAGCATTTTAAGCACCTAATAAGTGTTAATTCATGATGAACTTTCAGGGTAACCCACCCCCACACATACTGTATGGACTGGCTATGAAGGTATATCCCTGTATTAACTGTTAATTGCTGTGCCAGTGGCAGCACCAGGCTAACAGGGTATGAAAATGTTTGTCACTTCCTCACCTGCCCCCAAAGAAAGGCAAGCTGCCAAGGGGGAAGAATCTCCCACTATGCTAATAGCTTTTTTTTTAATATCAGAAGAAGTGTGTCATTTGAGCAATAAAGTACTGGCAGCTGAAGCTGGGGCAGAAGAAAAGAAGACAGGAGAGAGAGGCAGAGGGATGGAGGCAGAACAGGAGCAGGGCAAACAGGTAGAGCAGAGAGAAAGCCACAGGGAAAGACACGGTGGCAGAGAAGTCGGATTGAGTCAGAGGGACTGCCCCAGCAAAAAGGCCAGCAGCCTTATACTATACAGATGTCTCCGTGTCTTTATTATTAAATCACAAGCGGAGACCCCTGAAAGTCCTGTAATAATGAGCTGTCTTAATAAGCTTTCCACTAGTGTGATAAAGCACTATGCAAAAGCAACCTGGGGAGGAAGGGGTTGGTTTGTTTGTATCTCTCAGGTCATATACATTGCTTAGGGAGTCATGCCAGGACCTAAACCAGTGTAGGAACCTGGAGGGAGGAGCTGATGCAGAAGTCATGGAGGGGCAATACTTACTGGCTTGCTCTCCATGGCTTGCTCATTTATAATACCCAGGCTCACCAGTCCAGGAGTAACACCACCCACAATAAGCTGGGATCCTCCCACATCAATCATCAAACACACACACCCCACAGGCTTAACCACAGGCCAATCTAGTGGGAGTATATTCTCAACTGATGTTTCCTCTTGCCAGATCACTCTAGTTTGTATCAAGCTGACATAAAACTAGGCAGTATATGAACTTTGGTTGGTGTTTGGTTTATCTTTTTTAGTCCTGGGACCTAAACCCAGGGCATTACACATGCTAGGCAAGCCCTTACCCAGTGAGTTACATCCCCAGCCTGATTCCTGCTATTTTCACCTCTTCTATAATCCCAAAATTTCAAGGCTGAAGGCATCAGGTCTGAGGCTATTTCTAGTTCTTC
This sequence comes from Mastomys natalensis, assembly GCA_021653895.1. Lineage (NCBI taxonomy): Eukaryota > Metazoa > Chordata > Mammalia > Rodentia > Muridae > Mastomys > Mastomys natalensis. The sequence goes on from JAJTUV010000272.1 coordinate 2,117,413, forward strand.
CTAGAAGCTAGCACACTGCTAAATAAACTATGGACATTTAAAACTGTGCAGACCTAGGGCTGAAGAGATGGCTCAGTGGTTAAGAGGACCCTAGAATCCACTCAAAGCACCACATAGCAGCTCACAACTATCTAAAACACTAGTCCCAAAGGGATCCTGTGCTCTCTGGCCTCCATGGCACCAGGCATATACATGGTACATTAGCCATACATACAAGCAGGCAATACACAATACATATAACATATTAATTTTAAATTAAAAAAAAGTTCAGGCCGAGAGAGCACTTTTTCACATGCATGAGGCCCTGGTTCAGATTCCAGCATCACAAACAACACTAAATAATAGCCAGCATGACAGCTAAGCAGCTCAAGGGGAAATATACCTGATGATGAAGTTTGGGACATGGGACTGAGGTACATATTTTACATATCAAAGCAGACATGGTCTTCAGGTCCTCCCAGCATCGCTGAACCCTACCTGGCATGCTCTACCCCTCCCTATATAATCCAGACATTCTGGTCTCTCTCCTCCTCTCTCTCTTGGAGTGTACATACACTTGTCTCTCTTTTTCTGTCCCCCCCCCCCCCACTTCCCAAGGTGACTCCTCAGGCCTCAGACCTTAGGGCCATCAAACTTGCCCAGAGAGCAGCTTCCCAATAAACTTGCCTTTAATATAATCTAATCTGGCTTGAACTGTCTCATTTCACCAGTGGAGAAACAACCTATCAGACGACCTAAAATTAATCTACCTATGTTTACAAACTTACCTATGAACAGGTATCCTGCTCGTGCACCCACACACAAAGCCCAGCACAATACACCTACTCACAGATATGTTTGTAAATACACTGCCTTGAACAACACGAGGATGGAGTGCTGACTCCCACAGCAAAACTGAGTGTAATTCTTGATTCCCCAGACTTAAATTTAACAACCAATTTAGCTCTATGTTGATTGGAAGCCTTACTAACAACTTTAACAGTCAATTAACACATATTTATTCCTGTATCATAAACAGGGAAAAATACACAGCAGCAGAATCACTGCTTTCTGCTGTGTGCCACTGACATTAGACAGATGAACGGCTCACACAGTGACTTAGCATGTTTTAAGTGGACACTTGCTATGTGACCCCAATGCAATCAAAAAGAGGCTACAAAACTATCACAGTAAGACAGTATGTTATGCTTCTTAGATGGCTTCATTGTTTTTATTTGTAGCGTGTGCTGGCCTCAAACTGATAACCCTGAACTTATTATGACCCTCCTGCTTCTACCTCAGGATCACCACAAACTTTTCTTCTTTTAATTCTCTGATTTTTGTTTTGTTTTTTGTTTGAGACAAAGTCTTAATATGTAGCCCTAGCTGTCCTAGAACTTGCTATGTAGACCACCAGATGGCCTCAAACTTGCATAGATGCCCCTGTCCTTGTCTCTTGAGTGCTAGGATTAAAAGCATGTGCCACCAGCTTTTCTGTTTACTTTTGAGGCAGGGCCTGAAATCACGATCCTATTACTTTACTCCCACATGCTGGGATTATTACTATGTACCACTGCCAAGCCTGGTCTCGGGGTCTTTATGATCTAATATGGCATCCCTACACTGTTTTTACTTCACTTCTCTTGGGTTCAAATAGAGAGCTGCAGAGATGGTTCAGCGGGTAAGAGCAGAAGTCCTCTTGCAGAGGACCAGAGTTCAGTTCTTAGCACTCACATGGCATCTACAGATCCAGAGGATCTACACACTCTTCTCATGTTGGCAGGCACCAGGAACACACAGTGCACATACATCCATGCAAAACATTCATATACACAAAATAAAAGTTTTTAATAAAACAAGTTCAAGTATAAATGGACCTGAGCAAGTAAAACCTATGTTGGTCAAAGGTCAAATATACTGAGGGCAGAAACAGAGCCCACGCTTCCAGCTTCTCTCTCCTCCCACTCAGTCTCTCCCAGTACTACAGAGGGTCCCAGGGCCTCACACACATAAGCCCAGTGCTCTAGCAATGAGCTGTGTCTCTGGCCGCATCAGTCCTGACTCTGGACAAGCTTTTATGAAGAGACTGTGTATGATACCTGAAAACCTGATTGGGTGAAGACGCCCAGCAACCAGTCCTTCTTGACTTCATGAAGTCCAAGTCTCAAGAGGAGAAACAGCAGAAACACAGAACAGAACACGGAACCTAGCTGAGCTGCTGCCTCAGAACTCTGAAAGGAAAGTAGCGGGCACACACCTGACAATCCAATCTGATGTCCAAGGATGGTGGAGTACAGGTGTGTAACATTTCGAGAGTACCCTCCAAATGGCTTGAGAGGGTCCAAGGTCAAGGTAATGGCCACTGAAATATTGATGGGGCCTGACTCCTCCAGGGACTGGGCGGCTGAGTGGACGACCTGGCCTGCCCGAGGTCATGGTGCTCTCAGGTGTGGTGGTATCGTTGGAGAGATGCTTCAGTGTCTCGTTTTCTGATACACACAAGTCCAAATCATTAAACCGGAGCAGGAAAGTATTCCAATCCTTCAGCAAAATAAAACAGAGCAGATATGAAGTCTCAGCATCTCCAAGGCAGAAACAACCATGACCCTGGACTACTACACAGCACAAGAGGAAAAAATGAAATGAGGTTGACGGTCTCAAGTCACAATACACCACCACTCAGCACCTGTAGAACATCTGATAGAATTATGTTAGCCCTGATCATCTACACACTCTGCAGTGACTGAGAATTCAGCATATTGTAACTAAGAGAAAAATCAACTTGGCTCAAGATCAAACTCAAATAGGGGCCTTGAGGGTCTGGAGAGCTAGCTTGATGGAGAGATTGCCATTCCAGAGATTGCCGGCACACATGGCAGTTAACACTAACTGTAGCTCCAGTTCCAAGGGACCCGACACCCTCTTTCTGACACTTCCCACACATAGTGCACAGACATAAAATGAGAACAAAACCTCCATACACATGAAAGTAAATAAATGCAAAACAAAAAGGCTGAGGGCTGTCTCAATGACCCCGCTGTTAAGAACACTTGCTACTCTTACAGGGAAACCAAGTTTGGTTCCCAGCACCCACGTGGTGGCTCACAGCCATCTGTAACTCCAGTGTCAAGAGTTTTCGTATCCCTTTTGTGCTCCTTGGGCACATGGCGCACATATTTACATGCAGGCAAACACCCAGACATAGACACTAAAAATTTTACAAAAAAAAAAAAAAAATCAGTCGGTCAGAGGGCGTGAACACACAGGCAGATCTCTGAGTTCAAGGCCAGCCTGGTCTACAGAGTGAGTTTCAGCGCAGCCAGGGCTACACAGAGAAATTCTGCTTTAAAGAAAAAAAGGAGGAAAAAGGGTCTTGAACAAAAGTGGTGACACATTAAAATCACTAATTTCATTTTTCTTTTTTTTTTTTTTTGTTTTTGAAAAGGGTTTTCTGCTAACTGTGTCTGGACTCACTCTGGAGACCTGCTGGCCTCAACTCAGAAATCCCTTCTCTGCCTCAAGTCTGGGATTAAAGCGTGCGCACACACCGCCCGGCCATATTATATAACTTTTTGTTTAAGATTTATGAATTTATATTAATATATGGGTGTTTGTCTACATGTATGGCTGCATATCACATGCATGCCTAAAACCTTGCAACTGTCTGTAACTCCAATTACAAGAAATCCAACACTTTCTTCTGGCCTCTGAGGACACTGCATGCATGAGGACACAGACACACATGCAGGCAAACTATGCATCTATATTTAAATAAATAAATACATAAATAAAATGCATGGTGGTGCAAACATTTAATTCCAGCACTTAGGAGCCAGAAGTCAGCCTGATCTGTAGATATTGGAACAGGCAGGGCTGCATAGTGAGACTATGTAAATAAATAAGTAATAAACCAATTAGAAATATAATAAAGGAAAAGAACTACACTAGAAATAAAAGTGTCCTTTACTTACTTCTCTTTAGGATCTAGGACTCTTATTCAATATTTTAGGTTAGCACATAAGGCCATAGGCTCGTCACCGCATCTTCATGATGTGTGTCTCATTATTCAGTGCTCTCGTCATTGTTCCCCTTCTCCATGCCCACGAAACGAACACTCTCTCTTCAGACTCTTTTGAAAGAGTCTTACTACACCTCTTACTACATGGCCCAGGATAGCTTTGAACTCACACTCTTTCTGCCTTCGTCTCCCAGTACTGGGATCACAGGGTGGGACCACCATATGTAGTGTTTGTTTGTTTTATAAATACACTCTACCAAATGCATGTTTTCTCTACATAAAACTGATTAGTATTACTTAAAACAACTAGGCATTCCCTAACTAGTCACAGAAAAAAGACAGGAAATTCTACATAAATATGTATCTATCTCTTGCTGACATATCTACTATCTGTGTGCCCTTGAATAACAGAGCCAAGATGATATGGAGTTCAAAGCCAGCTTGGGCTTTAGGAGACCTTGTCTCAGAAAGAACTGTCCAGATGTAGTTCTACACAACACATAATCCCAGCATTCAGGAGGCTGAGGCAGGAAGATGACGTCAGGTTCCAGGTCAGCCAACAGCCTGCAGTACAGAGTGAGAGCTCAACTAGAACAGGAGCTGTCCTCCCTCCACCCACTCCTCTACAAGGCCCATCCAGCACAAGTAGACATTAGGAGTACACTGACCTCAGCCATTTCTGGGGACTTAATCTCCTTGATCTTGAAGAAATAACCCAGGGTGAGGAAGGCGATGGCCATGGCGCTGACACTGATCATGAACACCATAGCGGCGGCCGGCTGCTGATGTACAGCTTCAGGTTCTCCAAGGGGTGGATGCTGAGCATGCTTCTCACCAGCGGCACCTGCAGCACGGCCAGCCGGCACTGACGGGAGGCCTGCCTGCTGAGCTGGAGCACTCACCGCAGTCTCATACAATAGTGCTGCGGACAAAGGTGAATCTGAGAAAATGTCCACACGGCCACTTCAGTCGCAAGACTACAAGAGCCAGGCATGGTGGTGCATACCTGTGACTCCAGGAAGTAGAAGATCAGGAGTCAAAGTTCACCTCAGCTAGGGCAACGCCAGCCTGAACTGTATAAGACAGTCTTTCTAAGAAAATAAAAACTGATCTTTAAAAAAGGAAATCAAAGTGGAGGAGAAGGATAGAGCTGTTAGCTCACTTGGTAAGTGCTTGCCCAGCATATACAAAGCCCTGGGTCCCATAACCAGCACTGTATAAAACAGGCAGGGAGGCCCACATCTGTAAGGCCAGCACTTGAGAGACAAAGAAAAGGATCATGAGTTCAAGTTTATCCTTGGCCACATATTGACCAGGCTGGGCTACAGGAGACTGTCTCTTCTCTCTCTCTCTCTCTCTCTCTCTCTCTCTCTCCCACACACACACACACACACACACACACACACACACACACACAGTACATTACTAGTAGTAGTAGCAGTAGTTCATGCACACAGGAGACCTTTATCTACTGATCTCCCTGGAAAGGCTAATCAAGTGCTCTACCACTGAGCTCCATCCCCAGCCCCCAGTGCTGTGACTCTAGTCTGTGAGCTCCCTTGGATGTCTGTGTAGACAGTCAGTCTGAGAACAAGAGCATCTGCAGTACTTCTTTCTCCTTTTTCCTACTTCAATGAAACATCAGAGCAGCAGCTGTAATAAAATGCTCCCTCACTTCTGCGTTTAACAAAAATGCTGTGCAATGCTTCATTATTGGTCTGGGACTCAACACAGGCTTCTGATGGGAAGTGTGCTGGTCAGAGTTTTATGTCAACTTGACACAAGCTACAGTTCTTTTAGAAGAGGGAGACTCAAATGAAAAAATGTCCCCATTCCACTGACCAGTGAGCAAACCTTGGTGCATTTTCTTGATTGATGATTGATGTGTGAGGGCCCAGCTCCCTCTGGGCAGTGCCACCCCTGGGTTGGTGGTCTTAGGTGCTATAAGAAAGCAGGCTGAGTAAGCTATGAGGAGCAAGCCAGGAAGCAGCACCCCTCCAGGGCATCCGCTCCTGCCTCCAGGTTCCTGACCTGTTTGAGTTCCTTCATGCTCTGGAAGTGGATGACAAACTTTTTCTACCCCAACTTGCTTTTTGTTAATGGTGTTTTATCACAACATCAGAAACCCTAACTACAACAGATGACTTCTCCAGAGTGAGGAAGTACTTAACTCTTTCCTAGAAGTTTACAAAAGATTTTCACTGTACTGGGGTTTTTTTTGTTGTTTTTGTTTGTTTGTTTGTTTGTTTTAATGAGGGAAAAGGTTGCAACAGGGTCTCCTGTATTCTAAGCTGGCCTTGAACCCTGAGCTTCCCACCGGTCTCCCAAGTACTGTAACTATAGACATATGCTACCATGTGTGGCTTGTTTTTCTCTTGGTTCTGGGGATTTAACCCAAGGTTATGTTTGCTATGTATCTATTGAATGCAACCAAATACTACATTTCAATGAATACTTCATCTGCAATGTCTAAACAATCAATTTTTGCCTTTTTCTCTGTTAACATAAATAATCTGATTAACGTTTTCCATGCTGATTGGATGGTTTGGGTAATTTTGGTATGACTGAGAATTAAGAGTTTTGTTTTGGTATATAGGGAAGAACACATGCCAAATCACAGAACTATACCCCAGCTCCTGATCATGACTGTTAAAGCTACTGTCATATTTGCTCCTTTACTCCCAGTTTTTCTATGTATTCATAAATAAGACAAGCTTGTCATTTTACATAGCTATCTTTTTCCTTTTTTTTTTTTTTAATTCTTGAAACAAGATCTCCCTGTGTGGCCCAGATGGTCTGAGACTTCCTATGTGTATCAAGCTGGCTCCAGACTCAGAAAAATCCACCAGCCTCTGCTTCCAAGTACTTGGATTAAAGGCCTGTGGTACCAGGAATAAGATGCACTTCTACTTCTTAGAAATTGATTGACTTTGGCCAGAAAACTATTTGAGTCTGCCAAGTATTTGTTTTCTATTTTGAGGAGGCTATCTTAGCTACTTTAACAATTTTAAATGCCTATATATCTATTTTTTGCTTCTGGTGAGTCAAATTTGAGAAAACAGGTATTTTAAGAATTTTCCATTTTATATTGGCTTTTAAACATCACAGCACAGAATTACTTTGATTTAAGATTTATTTTTATTTATGTGTGTTTCTTTGTATGTTTGTGTGAGTATGTCACATGTGTGCAGATAACTGTGGAGGCTAGAAAAGCGCATCAGATTCCCTAAAGGTGGAGTTCTAGGTGATTGTCAGCCGGCTCACATGGGCACTGGGACGTGAACACAAATCCTCTGCACGAGGAGCGAGCATTCTGAACCCCTGAGGCATCTCTCCAGGCCTTTATGTGTAGTTTTGTTGTTGTTTTTTAACTCAGGTGGGACTAGAACTGGCTATGTAGCCAAGGAGGACTTGAGCTTCAGGTCCTCCTGCCTCCACCTCCACATGCTGTTATTTCAGGAGTGTACCACCACACCCCAGCTATGTAGTGCTGGGGACTGAACCCAGGGCAACTCAAAGGCCATACCTCTGAAACTTTCCAGTTGCCTGGTATTCCCAAACTGTAAATCACTCAAGAGTAGGGAAATAATCTTACCTGTCTCTGCCTCAAAATATCTTGACAGCAAATGAAAGATTAGAACCATATAAGGATGGGGAGAGGCTGACCAATCAGTACTAAGTTACAGTTAAGCAGGAGCAAGAAGTTTTAGTGTTCTGTTCTACAGTAAAGCTATCTCAAACAGTATGTAGTCCAGGCCTTGAACTGACTCTCCTGCAGCCACCTTCCAAGTGCTGGAATGATATGGAGCTAGGAATACAGGGGTGCAACTCCACGCCTGCACAAAAGCATTTGCAACAAAACTATCAAGACTCCAAATAACTCACAAAACTCAAAGCCCTTTCTACCATTCACAGTCATTTTCAGAGAGGAAATCAGAGGCTGTATGTATGTCTTTATCAGCAAAGAGGTGCAAGAAGGTTTCTGAACCAGCCATGGTGGCCAACACTTTAATGCCAGCACTCAGGAGGGAGGCAGAGGTAGGCCAATCTCTGTGAGTCTGAGGCCAGTCTGGTCTACACAGAGTTTCAGGCCAGCCAGGACTACTAAGACTTGCCTTTAAGTTAAAAAAAAAAAAGTTTCTGTACTCTTAAGAGTTAAGCCTTACTTTTAAATAAAAATGCAAGCTGGATGGTAGTGGTACACACCTCCCAACACCCGGGAGGCAGAGGCAGGCAGATCTCTCTAAGTTCAAGCTCAGCCTGGTCTAGAGCAAGTTCCAGGATAGCCAGGACTACGCAGAGACACCCTGTTTGAAAAACAAACAAACAAATAAGCACGCACTGCATTCCGTTGGGGGCTGAGGGCAGGCACTCTGGCTGGCCTCTTTCCCCTAAGTTCATTCCAACCAGGTAGTAAGACATGAAGGCTGGGGAATGGCTTCTGAGAAGTCCAAGAACCAAGGGGAGGGACACCAGATAGAGCCAAACTCTGACTGCACAGGCACAGAAGGAAGATGAATACAGGTCACCAGTGTGCCACCTAGGTTGCTTCACTGACACCACAAGCAAGCCAGACTGCAGACAGCGTGGGTAAAAGGCAGCTAACTGTGCAGAGCTAGCGCCAACACCCTCAAGTCCTAGGAACACAAGTTACCTGAAAGGACACGGGACAGAACTAACTGTAGCACACCTGTGCTTCTGTGACTCTATTTCTAAATCCCTAACCACGGCTATAAAACAAAGGCCTAACTACTGAGCTGCTTGACTTAGGAATGTTTAAAACGGTTAAATATAAAAATAAAAGAGTTGTTGTGATCACTCAGGGGTAAAGGTGCTTGACATGCAACCTTAGTGGCCGGAATCGGATCCCTGGGACCCACATAAAGACGGGAGAAGCCGGGCAGTGGTGGCGCACCCTTTAATCCCAGCACTTGGGAGGCAGGCGGATTTCTGAGTTCAAGGCCAGCCTGGTCTACAGAGTGAGTTCCAGGACAGCCTGGGCTACACAGAGAAACCCTGTCTCGAAAAACCAAAAAAATAAATAAAGACGGGAGGAGAGAGCTGGCTTCATATAAGTGTCCTTCGACCTCCATATGCATACCACGGTGTGCACATACACATATACAAACTAAATACGATAACCAAAAATTCAAAGAAAAGAAAATTAAAGATGTCAGTAACAATATAAGGGCTGGAGAGATGGCTCAGTGGTTAAGAGCACTGACTACTCTTCCAGAGGTCACAAATTCAATTCCCAGCAACCACATGGAGGCTCACAACCATCTGTAATGGGATCTGATGCCCTGTTCTGGTCTGAAGACAGCAACAGGACAGTGTACTCGTATACATAAAATAAATAAATAAATTTAAAACAAACAAAAACTCTCTTCCACAAGAGTTGTGGATTGTGGCAGAACCAACTACAACAGGCTAAGGAGAAAATAACTAGTTAATATACGCCATGCACTGGGCACCATGACAACTGCTCAGCACACATTGGATGGTATTATAATCTCTCCAACAATGTTAGGTGGGTATCAGTATCAGTGTCCCTATCTTACGGAAGTGGGAACTCAGTCAAAACAGCTTAACTAACAGACAAGGCTACAAGGGACACGTTCGAGAGGGACCCTCACACAGTACCAGGGCCAGGAAGAGGGCTTCCCACCAATCAATTCCACATGCCTTGGACTCGGCAACTACATCATAACAACAGAGTCATCTAGGAACAAGTTTTGTGGGGATGGAAAGAAGGCTCAGCTGCTCTTCCAGGGCACCTGGGTTGGGATCCCAGCGCCCCAGTGGCAGCTCACAAGGATCTGGGATTACAAGCATGTGCCAGCAGCTCTGGCCCATCATTAGAACTCTACAGACTTTACATAACCATCCTTAGGCCCTCCCCCAACCCCCATCAGGACCAGTTTTCTCTAATGCTCGTGCATAAAGGAGGAAAGCGCTAGACAAGAGAGGAAAGAAGGGTCAAAAGGAAACAGAGTTGTAAAACCGTGCGCTCCTGAGAATGTTCAGACAAGGCAACGACAGAAGCCTGGGGAGATACAAGTTCCAGAACTGTGACATGGCTTCAGTTTATTTCCACATCTCTGGGTTCTCGGCATCCGGAGAACTAAAGCTGCATGTCTTACAATATGTGGAAACCATCCCTTGATTTGTTGTATTAAACTATGAGGACAGGTAAGAAATCACCCCCGTCTCAGTATTGACTAGCCTTGCCACCACACTACCACTACTCTGTTTGTGAACAGGGCCTGGTGCCACACAGCTAACACCTCAATATGAGGCTGAGGCAGGAGGGTCACAACTTCAAGCTACACAGAGTTAGAGGCCAGCCTAAACTACACAGTGGAACTGTCTTTTAAAAACTTCTATTTTAGACAGGCTTACTATCCATGGTTGCAAGAGACCTCACACAGACACACAGACACACACACACGTGGCTATTCCAGAGGACTAGAGTTAGGTTCTCAGCACCCACATCATCAGGCAACTAACAATGGCGTGTAACTCTGGTCCTAGAGATACAACGCCCTCTTCTGGAATCGGTGGGTTATTTGGACTCACGTGCACAAACAAGACACAAACACATCATCTTTAAAAAATTTCAAAACAGTCATTTTTTTTCCCCCTCAAAAATTGCAAAGGACGCTAGCAGTTCCACCCAGCCTTATCCAGGCGACCTAATAAGCCTTGACTCTGGGAGCAGGGCTCCACAGGCCTCAGGCCTCGGGAGGATGGAGCAGGACGGGGCCAGCTAAATATAGAGGTGAGCGGAGCTGAGGTGGATGGAGGAGACTGCACACCGACCAGCACGCCCGCGGGTCCCTGGCCCCGGGTCCCGGCCCACGCGCCCACGATCCCGACCCCGACCCTGTCTCCTACTCACCGCCCCACAGACCGGCGGCTCCGCGGACGCCCGCGGCCTGGCCCTGTTCACTCGCGGCGGCGCGCGGCGGGCCCCGGGCTGTCCCGCACCATCCTCTCCGCCGCTCCGGAGACAGCGAGTGGCTCCTCGGGGCCGAAGCGACGACCCGAAGCCAGGCCAGAGCGCGCCAACGGGACGCCGGCTCCGCGCGCTGCGAACGCCGGGCTTTCCGGGTGAAGGCAGAAAACCACGTCACCACTAACGCCGCCGTGACCTCTGACCCCGCACGCGACGGCAGCGCGGCAGGGACAGAATTGCTCCGGGGCGAGCGGCGGGGGAGAGGCAGGCTGTCTTCGTTTTGCTCAAAGGCAAAGGTATGGGACTATGAAACTGCCTGAAGTATATCACTTGCATTCGGGGATTGCGGTGAGCTTGCTCAGTTCCGTCCCGAAGTTCTTCTGCATGTCTTGGTGTGTATGGTGTGAGATAGTAAAAGAGGACACGACTTTCGTTTATTTTTGTTGGAGTTTTGTTTTGACACAGGGGTCTCGTGGATTGCTCCGTGTTCTCTATTATTGAGCCCAACGAGGAGCAAACTATGCTGCCCTGCCTGACTTCGAGCAATCGTTGGAAAAGAATAATCTCAAAACTGGGTGTGGTGGCACACAACTATAATCCCAGCGCTCTGAGGCTGAGGTTTTGTTTTGTTTTGTTTTGTTTTTTTTGTTTTTTGTTTTTTTTGTTTTTTTAATAAATAAATAAGAAAGAATCAGAGTGTCACAAACACAGCAACAAAATGAAAAGTAATCCCACAAGGCAATTCATTTTTGTAAAAAAGGGTGTACTATGACCCAAACCACGCTAGCAAGCGCACCAAAGCAGATGGTCTGAGTTTTTGCTCCAACTACATGCCTGCCAATTGCTACCATACTCCCCAGCCACCATGGAACCTAAGGCTCTGGAACCATAAACTATGTTTCCCATAAACTACCTTCGTCATGGTGTTTTAGCACACTAATACAACCCTCCTCTCTGTAGACTGGACTCTAGTTTAGAATCCACCGGATGGGAGAGCTCTGTTGCCTCTCTGGTAAATGGTACAGAAAACCTAAGGCAGTCACAGATCTGTGTCTGCATGTGCACTCTCTATGTACCATCCAAAGAATGCGCTACCGCTGGTATCCTTTTGGTTTTGAATAAGTGCAAGTATCAGGTAGAAAATGGCAGAAATACACAGTAAAACACCATCAAATCGATATTTATAACATCATCTAGAACTCAGGTAAGGAAAGCCTTAAACCTAGGAGACTGGAGAAGCTATTGAGAGTTTTTTTAGGCAGAGGATCTTCTGTATTCTTTATAATAAGCTGACTGCCAACAGTTATTATTGTTATTTTTACTTAGTACCTATAATCTAGCAAATATTGTAGTGGTTTGAATGACAATGGCTCCCTTAGGTCCATATGCTTGAGTGCTTGGTCCCTAGTTAGAGGAACTGTTTGGGAAGGATTAGGGGCGTACCTTGATGAAGGAGGTGTATCACTGGGGGTGATTTTTGAGGTTTCTAAAGTCCATACCAGGCTACTACCTACTTGCTGCCATAGATCAGGATGTAAAGCGCTCAGCTACTGCTCCGGGACCATGCCTGTCTGCTTCCCACCATGGTGATCATGAATCAACCTTTGAAACTGTAAGCAAGCCACCAATTGAAGAGTTTCTTTTTTTAAGAGATTTCCTGGTCATGGTGTCCCCACAACAACAGAACAGTAACTAAGATAAATATAGACCACATAAAAAGGCTTAAAGAGAGAGAGAGAGAGAGAGAGGAGAGAGAAGAGAGAGAGAGAGAGAGAGAGAGAGAGAAATCCAGAATGGGATGACATCACCTTTTTTTTTCTTTTTTTTTTTTTTTTTTTTTTGACATCACCCTTTTCTTTTTTTGGTAGCCTGTCTATGTCACTGTCACTGGAAGCTAATTCCCAGGATGCAAGGACATCTGGAGACAGAGTAAAAGGATAAGACTCCTTAGAATAAAAGGAGTCTTAAGAGGGAGAGAGAATATTCAATCTCTAAGAAAAACAGGCTTAGAAACAGTGGGGCCAAAGGAGCAGATGTTAGGACCCAGCCAAACTAAGCATGGTGGCTCTGGTGGCAAGAATCTCTGGGGATCCAGAGTATGTCCAGTGCTGAGTTGTTAGTAGAAGCAATTGCATACAAAGACACTGTGTGGTCATCAAACCACGATGGAAATCGACTTATAAGGAAATGTAATGTTTAGTAGATTATTATCAGGGAGAACAAAGATATGGAAGTACAGGAAGAAAAACACATGGAAACAGAGAAGCCCATTCATTTTACCAAAAAGGTCATCTGTTGCAAAGATCACTTCCGCCTGTCCTTAGAGTGTCAAAGGTCAGAGTGCTCTTAGACATGTTACCTTCTCAGATGAGGCTATATAACATAGTAACAGAAAAGCCATAAGACACAGCATATTACATCTTCCTTGAGCTGGAAAGTCTGCTAGACAGGCTACTTACTTCCTTCTGTCCTGTGCCAAGGGGTCTGGGTGCTCTTTTTTTTTTTTTTTTTTTTTTTTTTTTGGTTTTTCGAGACAGGGTTTCTCTGTGTAGCCCGGCTATCCTGGAACTCACTCTGTAGAACAGGCTGGCCTCGAACTCAGAAATCCACCTGCCTCTGCCTCCCAAGTGCTGGGATTAAAGGCGTGCGCCACCACCGCCCAGCCTGGGTGCTCTTAAGTTGCAGAATATTTCTTCTTCAGACAAGGCTGTTGGCAGAAGGAAAGGATTTCTTGCATGTAATAGCCAACATAAGTTCAACTCCCATTTAATGGAGTTCTTTACGTTCAGAATTCAAACACTTTGTCCATCGTACCCTGATTCCATCTCTGGATGGTGTCCTGTTTTAGGTCCTTTTAACAAACAGGCAGGTTAGTACAATCCCCCAATCAGAACTGCCAGAAAGCTATGTGAGGTCACCATGGATACCTGTGGAGTCATGGAGCCAGACCCTGCATTCACTTCAAGCTGGCAGCACGTTTCACCCTCCTCCAACCTCCAGCAGAACGCAAGCACCATCGTGCATTGTGTTTTTACATGAGTATACTGTTTTCAGACACACATCGAATACGGCATCAGACCCCCATTACAGATGGTTGTGAGCCACCCTGTGATTGCTGGGAATTGAACTCAGGACCTCTGGAAGAGCAGTCAGTGCTTTTAACCACCAAACCATCTCTCCAGCCCTATTATTATTAATCTTTTTTTACAGTCCAGTCATTATCCCCCTCCTGGTCTGCTCTTTGACAGTTCCTCATCCCATTCCTCCTCTCCCATCTCCAAGAGGATGTCCCCATCCCCACCCCATTACAGATTTCTTTTACCTTCGTTTGTGCACACAATTTCCTTGGATACCCTGGTATTTTCTGCTTTGCATGCCTTTAATCTTAGCACTCTGGAAACAAAGACAGGCAGAGATCTCTATGAGTTCAAGGATAGCCTGGTCTCACTCTGGAGTGAGTTTCAGGATAGCCACAGTCTCAAAAACAGTGAGTTGGGGCTACATCTTTGTGATTATGGGAGCCCTCATCCCCTGCTGGACAAGGCTTTCCAGGTGTGGCCGGTGAGCGGAGCAGTGTCCACACCCTGTAACTAACCCCTCACCTCCCGAGAAGGAAGCCCACTAAGTTTACTGGGAACACTGGACTTCGGTGGGATTGTGCCTTGACTTATCATTGAGACCTTAGAGGTAGACAGAGCTTAACCCTCGAAAACATTGAAGAGCCATCTCAGAGATCAGAGTCCCCAAACAATTTGGCATCTCTGGCCCCTGGGAAGGCTGCTGCTGCCAAGGGCATCTGGCTTTTAGTCAAGAGAGCAACTGGTTACTCTTCTTTTGGATCTTTTTGCCCTAAGCTGCCTAGTCAAAATCTTAACCCATTTTCATGGTCACCCCTTTCTGAAGAGGTAACCCTAACAGCTAAAATGGAGTTGGGGCAGTAAACATCCTGGCTTTTTTCTAGCTCAGTAGGGGGAGTGGATGTGACCATTGGGGTACCTCTCCAGTGGACCTACCTACAAGGCCCCCCAAAAGTGCTCTAATAGTTCTAGTCATGTAGCAGCCAGGTGCAGAGAGGGAAGGAAGTCTTTGGTGCCTGCCAAGAGAGATGGGGATGGGGTGGGGGGATAACCGGAGTGTGACATGTCCACACAGGCTCACACCACTGGGAATAACAGCAGTGTGACATCTCCACCCGTGTGCACACAGGCTCATGTGTGTGATCACTGTTCCCTGGCTGATGGTGATGAGTCACTTTGGCAATTTCAGGTCAGCGGTTAGCATGCCAGCAGCTGCTTTCTGGCCTGCCAACACGTAAGGAGTTCCATTCTATGTTCCAGTTGCCATGACAGAATAAGATGATGTGAACCAGGAAACCAGGATAAACCTTCCCTCCTGTGAGCTGTTATGTTGGGTCTTCTGTCCCAGCAACATAAAACTAATGACCAGACTTCAACCGCTGTCTTTTAAAGCTCCCAACTAGTATCACAGCCAAAATATCAGTAACTATATGTACTCTTCTTGTAGTAAAGAACCAAACATCAACCTACTTGGAAGAAGGATGGATCATGAAACTTTATTGATATAGACATCTTTCCCAACATTTGATTCAAGTCACATTCACAGTACATATATACCACACTTTCTTTTTTGGTTTTTTGAGACAGAGTTTAAAAAAAAAAAAAAAAAACCCAAAACAAAAAATACTTCTGTCCTGTGTAGTCCTGACTGTCCTGGAACTCACTCTGGAGACCCACTTGCCCTGGCCTCCGAGTGCTGGGATTACTGGCTTGCACCACCGTGCCCAGCAATACTATACTTTCTTGTTCAGAAAACAGAATCTCCAGCCACTGTCCTGATGCTGAAATAATAAGCCTCTACCTGAGGCATGAGACCATTTGTCAAGCACTAGACCAGGGACATATCTTCAGAAACTCAGCAAGAAACTCACAGGTCAGCTTTCATGAGAAGCTGATGGGCTTTTCTGTTTTGTTTTGGTTTTTTTGATATTAGGTGTTATATAGCTTAGGCTGGCCTTGAACTCCTAATATAACCAGGGCTGACTCTGAACTATTTCTCTCTGTTTGTTTACACAGTGCTGGGGTTCAGACCTTGAACTCTTGTTCCTCTGCCTGTACCCTGCCAACTTTGACACGATTATTCTACTTAACATCATACAACTAAAAGAACTGAATGTTTCCAGGAAAATTTAGACAATGTGGACCTGGAGCAGCACCTAGAAAATAGAGAAAATAAAGAAAAGTATACTAGCTACTTGTAATCACCTGGGCCCACGTTATTCTGAGAGAAGATCCTCACGGGTTATACATGGGCGTGGAAGCCAGAGATCAACTTTGAATTGATTCCTCTGGTCAAATGCTACTCACCTTGTTTTTTTGAAGATAGATGGTTTCTCTCACTCGCCTGGAACTCTCCCAGCAGATGAGGCTGGGTGGCCAGTGAGCCCCGAGACCCTCCTGCCTCCATTTCCTCAGAGCTGGGCTGGGATTACAAGGATGTACCACCACACCAGGATTTTAACACGGGTTCTGGGGATTAAATCCAGGGCCTCATACTCGCAAAGCTTTGTTATTTTACCTACTGAGCCATCTCCTCAACCAATCCACTGGCACCTGACTGTCATTCACTGCTGTCAGGGTGAATTTGGGGAACAGTGGATTCAACTGCTCTACATCTTTAGTGACTGTTGATGTGTCGAATTTGGTATATTTAATGTCAGCTTAAATAAAGCATTCAAGTTTTCTATTTCACGCTGGAGAGATGGCTCAACAGTTAACAGTGCATACTGTTCTTGCAGAGGACCCGAGTTTGGTTCTCAGCAACCGTATCAGCTCACTACAGCTGCCTGTAACTCTAAGTCCAGGGGATCTGATGCCCTCTACTGTACCT
Source organism: Mastomys natalensis (assembly GCA_021653895.1). NCBI lineage: Eukaryota > Metazoa > Chordata > Mammalia > Rodentia > Muridae > Mastomys > Mastomys natalensis. Next base: position 2,134,275 of record JAJTUV010000272.1, read on the forward strand.
GCCTCCATAAGTACCTGCACTCACATATGCACACACGCAGAGACATACACATAATTAAAAACAAAATAAATAGTTTTTAAAAGTTCCATTCTTGTCCTACTTTTATTTCAAAATTATTATACTGCATTATTTGTAGTAAACATTTAGGAAAATATTGGGAAAGGAAGAAAGTCTTTCTCAGCTACCCGAATGCCATGACACTGTTGAAGAAGTGTTCTGAGGAACTCCTAATTTCACAAAGATGCTGATAACCCTGTGGAAGAGGCATCCATCTGTGGTATCATCTGGTTATATGAAGTTCCACAGGGATCAGAGAAGATTCCCCACCGTAGGGTCTCACGGAGGGAGACATCAAGTAACATTACACTATATAATCAATGCAATACTCTTTGGTTATAGCGTATTAACTACCAGGTGTATAACCCCTTGCTGACTAGAGACAGGTTAATTTTAGCACAGGCTAGTTCTGTCCCCCAGGAAGACATTGGATAATGTCCAGAGACAGGCTTATTCTTTTTTTCTTTGAGACAGGAGCTCTACAGCCCAGGCTTACCTCAAACTCAGTGGGTATGAGGATGGTCTGAACTCCTGATCCTCTTGCCTCCACCTCCTGAGTACCAGGATTATAAGCACATGCCACCACACATGAATGGAGACCATTTTCCCACACATGTGGGAAGCTGCTGGCCTCTACTGGGTACAGAAAGCAAACATCCTACTCAATATCCCACAGTGTATAAGGCAGTTTTGCCATAACAAGAAAATCTCTGGCCACAATTGTCAGTTCTGAGGTTGAAGGTTCTGAGGGAGGTCTATAGCCTGTTGATTCTGTTACCTGTTGATCAAGCTAAAGCAGGCTATGAAGAGCACAAGGCGCCCACTTGCTTCACACTTTGAGAAGTTCCCTGTCAACTTCCATGAGCCTCATTTAGTCGTCCCAACTTCCATCCAAGACCATGTCTTTGTATCACAGAATTCGGTGATGGTTTGTCTGAATGAGCTGAGTGTGATGGTACAGACCCATAAATCCCAACATCAGGAGGCTGAGGTAGGAGGATCACCAGTTTGAGGACAGCCTGGGTTACATAGCAACAGCCTGTCTCAAAAGGTCCAGGAACAAAACCAAACCAATCAAATAAAAAAGGCAAATAGCCCCCACAACATTGTGGGTGAAGTTTATTGGATGAATCAGGGAAAGGAAGCTACAAGCACAGTTCAAAGTCAACCGTACTAATTAGCAACTCCATGTGTTCATGTGTGTGTGGTACACGTGTGTAGAGGTACACAGGCACATATGTGGGCATGTGGAGGCCAGAGGTCAACCCTGGCTGTCATTTCTCAGGAGCTGTCCATCCTGGTTTGTTGCTTGTTTGTTGCTCTGTCAGCGAGCCCCCCCCCCGGCCCTCCCCCGGCACCTGCCTGTCTCTGCCTCCCTGTAGTGCTGTTCCAAGCGCATGTCACCATGCCTGGCTTTTCACGTGTGAGCTGGACAGGGGGCTCAGGTCCTCACATTGGTGTGGAACGCACTTTACTGATCGAGCCCCTCCCCAGAGCTCCAGAACAATCCTTTATGTGACCTAAAAGTTGGTGTCACAACTTCATAACATGGACCAAAAAGAACCCCAGAGTTAGGGCAGTTAGTGCTAACGTCCTGTTAAAGCTCAAATGTTTTAGATTATTTTTAGTGGGACAAACCAAAGAAAATGGTGCTAAAGGCAGAAACATTCAATATATTTCATTTTCACCTAAAAAAAAATCAGCTCCTGAAATGCCATGCACGCCGACACCACCTCTCCCCAGCCCTATTTTTTTTTTTACATATTTACAATTTTACATATTTACTTATTAACATTATCTTCTATCTTTACAATTACAAAATTATTTCACACTGGGAGAGTGTGCAAACATAGAATTCATTTCAACATAGACTTTATAGCATCTGTTTTATCCTTTAAAAGGCAGTGTTTGCCCAAAACCAACAACAGTGTCTACCACAGAGGAAGCCCGTGGGAAAATCAGGGAGGACATAAAAGAGTAACATAGGATTCACACAAACCTACTCCACCAACTCAAATAAATAGTACATTATTATTTTCTAAGCTTCCCCTGCTAGGAAAAACAATCCCTAAATCTGTACCTTAAAAATACTTTGACATTTTAAGCAGTTAATTCATATTCCAGACCTGAAGAGCGGAACTCAGCAGCTCCCTGAAATCAGCCCCAAATGAGCATGGCCACGAGCGAGCGAGCCAGCCATCACCCTGCGTACACCTGAGGCTGCAGTGGGGGAGGGAGCTTGTCGTTCTCCACATTCTCAGAGTCGATGGCTGCTAAGGGTTGGTTCGGGGGCTTAATCTCAAGCGGGTATTTCTCGACAATGTCTTGAACTTCCTTGGCGATCCCGTCTGTCCAGTCTATTAAGTCTTTTTCAAGTTTCTTGGCTTCGTTCATGATCCTTTCCTGCCGTTCATTCAACTGAGACAGGAGGTCCAAGTTCTTATACATCTGCTTCACACCTAAGCAGGCCTCCGGGGACCAACTCTCAGACTCTTGCTTCCTGGGGGATGTCTGGCCAGACATGTACCGGTCAAAATCCTCCTGACTTAAATTCAAAGACTGGGCGTCTAATTTCTCAATGAAAGCCACAGCACAGCACTGCAGAGAAAAGAGAACAGCATGGCAGTCAGGCAGAAAGGCTACAACAACTCAATCTTTTCCCATTCCGAGTACTGACTTGAACACAGAGCCTCAGGCATGCTAGGCAAGTGCTCTGCCACAAGCCATATATCCTCTGCCCTGTCTCAGAAATAATTGTAGCCCAGGCTAGCCCTAAACTATGTAGCCAAGAATGATCTTGAATTCCTAATCTTCTGGATCCTTGTACCTCTGCTTCTAGAGCCCTGAGACTGGAGGCATGGCACCCGGCCTGGCTGTCTCTTTTTTAAGACAGGGACTCACTATGCAACCCAGCCCTTTTGATCTGCCCACCCCATCCTCTCAGCCTCTTTCTGAACACTTGATTTCCCCTTTGTTCCAGCATCTTCCACGGCTTCACAGCTCCACTTCCCTGTTCCTCAGGAGACTGTGCTCTCTGCTCTCCATGCTGCCTTCTATATCCTCTCTCCCAGCTCCTGAGTCCCAGCTGTCTCCCACCTATGAGCACTGACAGGTCTACGTTACCTGCCTTAACCTCACCCTGAGCTCCTGTTATTACATGTAAAACATGTATCCAAAACCAAAACAGCTTCTACACCTAGTGAACTCTCCTTTCCACATATCCCTTATTCATGTCTGGGGCAATGTTGAATCGCCACTGGAGTAATCCAGCAACCCTGGTATCGGTGGATTCCTCCTTGCAGCAGGTCACATGGGGCAGGAGTGATGCTGATGCCAAGCAACAACAGGAGCCAGGCAGCATGCCCTCCTCAGATCTCAGCTCCTCAGAGCTGAGCGGCTCTGAGTGACAGGGCACTGCTGGAGAAGTGCAGGGAGGTAGAACATGTGCCCAGACTGGTCATGGTCACCTCCACTCTGAGAGACACGCAGCCTCAGGAGCACTAAGCTGCTGGGGGCCAAGACCAACCTCTTGCCTCCCTCAGGTAAATCCCCTCCTGGGTCTTCTCCCTGCCTCCAGGAGTCACATCTTACCAGGTTGGTGAAGTAGTAGCCATCCTCGCCGGTCATGAGGCGGCTGGGGTTGCAGAAGCGAGTGATATACTGAATGTTGGACTGCAGACGAGGGGGGTTGCCCTTCAGGACGATGTAGATAAGGGTGGGCAGGAAGTCATCGGCGGAGGCTGGCTCATTCTTGGTGATCTTGATGGCATTGAAGATGTGCTTGCTGCACCTGGTGATGCAGGCCAGCTTGTCCCGAGGCACACGCTTTGAGTCCATCTCAATGATGTCTGTGAAGAGGAGGCATGGTACCCCATGAGGCAGTTACCACACAAGAAGCAACTGGTAGGCAGCAATGGGCTTAATCCTTTAGGACCCAGAGGTGTCTCTATTACCAGCACGTCAGCAGTTAACTTAGTACAGGAAGATCCCTAAAGCACCATCTGTCTCAAACATGGGTCAGTGAGTGTCAGAGGGGCGACCTGACCACCCAGGATCATGTAGCAAGCAGAAGGCAGACTGGGAACGACACCAGTTTGCCCAAGAAGCTTTGGGGAGGCACCCCTAAGCCCCATGGAAAAGGAGAACACGGCTTTAAAAGTGTCTCACATTTCTTAATTGTTTACTTGCTTTTTGTGTTTGTATTTTTTTTTAACCAGAGTTTATATTTATAGCCCAGGCTTGCCCCAATTTCCTTATGTAGTAAGAATGACCTGGACCTTCCAAGGCTGAGACGGTGGGTGTGCACCAGCATACCCAGTTAATCCAGTACTGGATGGAACACCGGGCTCTATAGGTTGAGCCCCATGCCCAGTCTCTCACACAGCTCTATGCTCAGTTTATAGCGTCTTCACTGTGCACACCGCTTCTCAGAGAGGGGACAGGCTACAGACAAGCCCTTTGTCAGACAGAAAAGCAGAAGAGTGGAGTTGAGTGGAGAATAGTAGTAGCAGTCATTGTCTCTAGCTGTTTGACCTTGGTTTATCTCAATGATTAGAGGATGACACTTTGGGCCAGCAAGGTGCCTTGGTATGTAACAATACTGTGATGCCTGATAGTCTATGAGTTCGAACCCATGAAACACACTGTGGAAGGAGAGAACTGATTCCCACAAGTTGTTGTTTGCCCTCACACTCAAGATGTAGTATGCAGCCCCCCAAAAAGACAGAAAGACTGGGGGTGGGGAGAGAGAGGGGACTTATTAAAGAAAATATCAAAAGAATGGGACCGGAGAGATGGCTCAGCAGGTAAGAGTACTGGCTCCTCTTCCGGAGGAGCAAGGTTCAATTCTCAGCACCTGCATGACAGCTCACAACTGTCTGTAACTCCAGTCCCACAGACATACATGTAGGCAAAACACCAATGCACATAAAAAAAAAAAAATTCAACCAATCAATAATTTTTTTTTAAATATCAAAAGCAGTTCAAGTGAAAAGAAAGAACTCCATCACAAAACAAGGAGAGGGTAAGGAGCTTACTTGCTGCAGTGTGTAGCACCCAGCACTCAGGGAGCAGAGGCTGAGGCAGGCAGATCTTGAGTCTGAAGCCAGCCGGTCTTCCATAGCAAGTTCCAGGCTAGCCAGGGTTACATAATGAGATCCGGTCTTAAAGGAATGAGCCAAAGAAAGAAAGAAAGAAAGAAGGGAGGGAGGGACGGAGGGAGGGAGGGCATACATTTCAGGGCCTTTCTATGGGTTACACGCAGCATCACGGTCAGCTATGGAGAACACTCAGATGCAAAGCTCTCGGCTGCACTGACCTGTGATTGCTTTCACCACCATGTCGGACACTTCAGGGATTTCCTCATTGACAGGGACACAGAGCATCTGAGGTGTCACCCAGTGCAGAGCCCTGCAGAGAAAGGGATGGTCAGGAAGAAGTCTAAGAATGGAGGGTAGACTCTAATCTTGTTGTTCCTCCAACCAAAACAAGGGTAGTTGCCAGGCAGTGGTGGTGCACACTTTTAATCCCAGCATTTGGAGAGGCAGAGGCAGGTGGATTTCTGAGTTCGAGGCCAGCCTGGTCTACAGAGTGAGTTCCAGGACAGCCAGGACTACACAGAGAAACCCTGTCTCGGAAAACAACAACAAAACAAGTGTAGCACTAACTTATTAGGCAATCCCAAGTTCAAGCACAGGACTCCTGCCTATCTAAGATTAGCCGACACAAGAAAGTAAAACCCTGAAAGCCACATGCTTCTGTGCCTATCACAGCAGAGGACCGAGGGCAGAATGTCCTGGCCCAAAGGAGATTTTGCTGTGAAGGCTGAGAACCTGTGCTTGCTGTCCTCACAGTCCTGAGCTGGTCCTGCACTGTTACACCCCGCCTTCCACGTCCTAGAGCCCCGAAGAGGAAGACCTATGTCCCCACAACCTAAGTCACTTCCTGGCTCACCGTGACTGTATGCTGGTGTCTGCTGCTGAATTCTCCATCAGCATGGTTAACGCCCGAACCTACCCCTCAGTCTTACATCCATATACCTTCTAGCCCCTGGCCTTGAACTCTATTTTGCATCTGCCTCATGTCAACGCCTCATTTCTGGTGTCACACTTCCATGTACTTATCTAATTACCAGCCCCTTTATCTGAGACCTCATCTGGGGTTCCTCAGCCAAGGACACAGGGTCCCCCACAGGTTTCGTATGACTCAGCCTTGGAACTGTTCACACACTTGGGTGCTGTGATGGTTAATCTTCATTGTTAACATGACTCAAGTTAGACTGGCCTAGGGGACACCCTAGGCTCAGCAGTGGAGGCTTTTAGAGAAGATTAACTAAGGTAAGAGCTACCCTAAATTTCAGTGGCACCATCCATGGGCTGGGAACTCAAGCTAAGTAAAAGGGAGGAAAGCATGGTGGGCAGACCTGTAATCCCAGCAGTTGGGAAATAGAAGGTTAGCCTCAGCTATATGAGACTGTCTCAAAATAAACAAACAAACAAAACCAAAACAACAACAAAAACCTAGGGGAAAGATGGCTCAGACCTTAAGAGCCCTGTCTATTCTTGCACAGGACATGGGTTCCGTTCCCAGCACCCACATGGGAGGCTCACAACCGTCTGTAACTCTGGACTCAGGGGACCCAGTGCTTCTTCTGACCTCCATGGTTTCCCGTATGCACGTGGCACACATAACATAAACTCAGGCACATTCATGTACACATGAAGTACGTTTTTAAAGGAGGAAGAGGAGAGGAGAGGCTTCCTGATCCACAGTCATAGGGAGCCCCAGCTCTATGTTCCTGCCATGGCCCTGCCTTCCCCACCATGATGGGTATTCCCTCTCAAACTACAGCCAAAACAATTCCTTCACGTCAATTGTTCCTGTCAAGTATTTTCCAACAACGGTGGAAAGTTAACTAGCACAGGTAGCTTGTTTCTAAGTGTTCCACTGCTGCTGAACTGCAGAGTCTGGGTCCAGCCCTCGAGGTCCCTGAGAATGGGTCAGTAATCGTCACCAGTTCAGACGGCCAAAGCTGTGCTGCAGAGGAGGAAAGACATCCCCACCACCTTGAGACTGACAGTCACAGTTTCCCACCTGACAAGATGGCACAAAGAAACAAGAAATCAAGTCCTCGTGTTCCTTGAAACTCTTAGGGATCTAGAATGATCTCACATACCCAACACGGGTCCTATCTCCAGACAGAAAGAAAAGCGGGTTATCATAAGCCTGGCCGAGCCGGATGGTGGTGGCACACGCCTTTAATCCCAGCACTTGGGAGGCAGAGGCAGGCGGATTTCTGAGTTCAAGGCCAGCCTGGTCTACAGAGTGAGTTCCAGGATAGCCGGGACTACACAGAGAAACTCTGTCTCGAAAAAAAAAAAAAAACAACAACAACAAAAATATAAGCCTGGCCGAGAAGCTCGTACTGGTACTGCTCAAGGCTGGAAGCTTACACGCACTGTTAGCCACATGCTATCACTCCATCCTAGATAGTAGATAAAGCAGACGCTGTGATCACCTGATCCTCTTTTGAATGGCGAGATCTTTCTTTTCATCATCAGTAGTCTCTGGGCAGAACACAAATTTATAGAGACGGGTCATGATGTGCTTTTCGATCTGATCCATTATCTTCTCCACTTTCTCTGGAGGCACTGGAAGACACAAGGGGTAAGCAGCTCAAGAGAAGGATTTCAACTCAAGACTATACTTTTGTAGTATTTTCCATACAGAAAAATAAATGCTATAAACACACCAGTAAAGAAACATTAAAAATCCTCTTTAAAAATTCATGACTAGACCGGGCAGTGGTGGTGCACGCCTTTAATCCTAGCACTTGGGAGGCAGAGGCAGGCAGATTTCTGAGTTCAAGGCCAGCCTGGTCTACAGAGTGAGTTCCAGGACAGTCAGGGCTATACAGAGAAACCCTGTCTCAAAAAACCAAAAAAAAAAAAAAAAAAAAAAAATCATGACTATTTGGGCTGGGGATGTGCCCCAGTTGACAGAGGTTCGGCCTAGAATGCAAGAAGCCCTGGGGTACCCCCCAGCACTGTATAAAGCAGGCATGGTGGTGCATGTCTGTCTTCTAGGAACTTGGGCGGTAGAGGCAGGAGGATCAGGAACATGAGGTCATCCTTGTCTATCATCAAGTTAGAGGTCAGCCTGAGCTATGTGAGACTCCGTCTCAACAAAACAACAAGAGAAATTACAGCTTTCTAAACTACACTGTACAAAATTCCCACCTTCTTGCTAAACTGGAACCTAACAGGTATATGTCCTGCCAAGTAGGAAGACTTCTGTGGGTCCCTCTCTATTGCTACACTGGTAAAACACTTGCAGTTCTCAAGGCTGCCAAGTGCTGGCACATCTCCTTTCTTCTGCGGTTTCCCACAAAGCCACCAGGTTCTCTCTGAAGCATGCATGTGGACATCAAGCATTTGAAATGCACCCTCAAGTATAGTGTCAGTAGAAGGCCAGAGAATCTCTACAAAGCAAACCCAAAGCTTCAAGTTGGTGACTCTCAGTTTCTTTCTGTTCCAGCTCCTTTAGGTTTATGTCACCGTGAACAAGACTCACCAAATGGCAATTCCAAGGGGGGGATTCACACAGAAAACTACCTGAGCATCTCTGCTCTTCCCCACTTTACTTACAATGTCACAGCATTACCCATTGCCCCGGGCATGCACAGGGAGGCATTCAAGGGCACTGCTAGGTATGACAGATGCCAACGTCAGTGCAGTACGTTTCACCAGTCAGGCCAATCCGAGGAGGTGAGGGCAGCTACCCTGAGCTACGACCAGCTGCCCCACAACAGCTGGCTGACAACGTATTACCTTTCCCACGGGTCTGCAATCTTTCAGCCACGTTCTGGTAAAAGTCCTGAGTACACTCTGACTGTTCCTCGATGCTTAAATCCTGCAATCAACAGACCATAGGTTGGTGAGCAGCTGAAAAGTTTGAGAACACCAAATCTGAACAAGTCTCTCAAACACACTCCTTGCATTAAGCTGACTCTAAAAGAGCTTACAAATACCACACATATTCTGCAAGAAACAAAAATCTACTACTGATGATCTTCTCTGCATGTGTATATAATCTGTGCACACTCGACTTACTTCATGTACATCGTCACCCTTGTTATTACAATTTACTACTATCACTACTGCTGTTGTTAATTTTTTCATGACAGGGTCTTACTGTGTAGGCTGGACTTCTGTTTAGAATTCAATAGCTGTAACATGTAGGTTTCAGATTCCTTTTGAGTTGATTTTTAAAATACTAATTTATTTTTTCACTTTAAAAAAATGTTGAATGCCCTCTAGTATTTCCATATTCATGGAGAAGGTGCAGCAAACGGACCAAGGCACTTTGGCATTTGACCCGAGACCTGTCAGTGTGCTGTAGCAGGAACACTTGAATTCCTTTCCACTCATTACTTTGAAATACACCATTAAGAGTCAACAACCGTAGTTTTCCTACTGTGCTTAAGAACATCAGATAAGCTGGAGAGATGTCAGAGGTTAAGAGTACCTGTTGCTCTTCTAGAGGACCTGGATTAAGTTCTAGCATACACATCAGGTGACTCACAACAGCCTAGAGCTACAGCTTCTAAGTCCCCACACCTCTGCTGATGCGATGGGCACCTGCACGCATATACACATACTGACATGCAGACACACACACACACACACACACACACACACACACACACACCATCTGAGGTTTAACCTATCTAGTGCACCCTTGTACCTGGCTGGCCCTCCTTTTCCTCACCTCTGCCTTTTGCCCAGCACCTGGAGGCCCTGTTCTGCATTCTGCTCCCACGATGTTATTGCTTCTAATTTTAGAACTAAGTCTGTGCTACTTCCTCCCAACTTCCTCAAGAATTAAAGCTTGTTTTGATGAGTCTCTTCCTTTTAGCCGCATCCGTCTGGTTTCTAACAGTAACCAGAGAGGTCAAACTACTCCTTGGTTTAGAACAGTAAAGAGGGTGCTGGCAATGTAGCTCAGTGGGTACAGCGCTCCAGCACAGTGTAAACCAGTGCTGTATACATGTGACTAGGCACTTGGAGGGAGAGGCAGGAGAATCAATCAGGAGTTCAAGGCCAGCACAGGCTACATGAGATCTCGTCTCAAAAATAAATACATACATATGAGTGAAATACTCAGCAAAATCTTTATAAGGTACAGGAGGGCCCTCACTTTCTATTTATTCTGGGAAAGTGTGGGTGAAAATGAAGATACATTTCACACTATAATCTCTTCACCTAAACACAGAAAAATACCTTTCCCATAAGTGTTAACACAAGGCAAACTGTAAGTTAACACAAAGTAACCAGTAACAACTGTTTCTATTTTATTCATTTGTTTAATTTTATATGCATTGGTGTTTTGCCTACCTGTCTATGTGAGGGTGCCAGAAGCCCTGGAATGGGAGTTACAGACAGTTGTGAGCTGCCATGTGGGTGCTGGGAACTGAACTCAGGACTTCTGGAAGAGCAGCCAGTGCTCTTAACCACTGAGCCATCTCTCCAGCCCCTTATTTTTTATTGTTGTTGTTGTTTTTGTTTGTTTGCTTGTTTTTTGAGTCAGGGTCTCTCTATGTAGCCCAATCTGTCCTAGAACTCCCTCCCTGTGTACACCAGGCTGGCCTACAACTTAAAAACCACCCTCCTCTGCCTTCCAAGTGCTGAGATTAAAGGTGGGAGCCACCATGCAAGGCAGTAGCAAATCTTAATAGACAGAATCTCCAAAAAACAAAACAAAACAAAACAAAAAGCAATGAAATGACCAAAAGATCCTGTTTTATCCTTGACCACTTCCTTAGGAGAATGACATCACATAGTGCCTGCTCATAGAAAAACTGGCGTGTCTTTGCTATACATATGTATGTCCACCACATACCACATGCATGCATGATGCTCTCAGAAGCAAGAAGGTATCAGGTTCACCAAGGCAAGGGTGCTGAGAACTGAACCTGGGTCCTCTCCAGCTCTCCAGCCCTATGGAAATCTGTGTTTTAAAACCCGAATTAAAGGTCTAGAGTTGGCTCAATGGTTAGGAGCACTGGCTGCCCCCCACCTCACAGGATAGTCCAGGTCAGCCTCTAACCCACTGCTATCTGCCTCGTAAGTGCTGAGATGAAAGCCATACGCCATCATACCCAGCGTATGATGTTTACTTTCGAGACAGGCTCTCATTATTTTGTCCAAATCAGTCTCAAATTTGTGGGCACAAGTAACCCTCCCAGTGCTTAAAGTACAGGCTTACACCAACACACCCAACCTAATAGCATGCTTTAAACATGTTTCCATATAAACAGACTTGAAGAAAACAATTCTTTACCAAGCCATGAACCTCATTAAATTAGACAACAGGGTTCTGAGATGACTGTCCCTCTGCATCTCTTCTGTGCTTTTTTCTTTCTGAGATAAGGTCTCACGATGTAGCTCAGGCTGGCCTCCAACTCAGAGATGTAATCCACTTGCCTCTGTCTCCTGAGTGTACATATTAAAGGCCTGCGTCACAACGTCCCGCTTTCACCATACTTTAAAATTACCCTTGAAGGGCTAGAGTGATGACTCAGCAGTTAAGAGCACTGACTGCTCTTCCAGAGGACCCAGGTTCAATTCCCAGCACCTACACAGCAGCTCACAGCTGTCTCTAACCCCAGTTTTAGAGAATCCAATGCCCTCTTCTGACCTCAGTCGGCCGTGCAAACACTAAGTACACAGATATACATGCACACAAAATATCTATATACATAAAATAATAAATAAAATAAAAATAATTTGAAAAAATTTAAATTACTCTTGAGACATGAGGCTATGTTCAGAGGACAAAGGGAACCTACAGATAATGCACTACACAGGTGACCACATACACCCTTGAACCGACAGTTATTATTCTACCCAACTACAACTTAAGTCTTACAGGAAGAGAATTTTCCCTTGTTTTTGCTTTTCTTGCTTTTCTTTGACACAGGGTTTCTATGTGTGGTCCTGGCTGTCCTGGAACTCACTCTAGGCTGGTCTCAAACTCAGGAGTCTGTCTCTGCCTCCCAAGTACTGGGGTTAAAGGCTATACTACCACACCTGGCTATATTTTGCCTTATTTTTAATTATGTGTACAAATGTGTGTGTGTAGGGGTATGTACACAGGTGCAGAGGTCAGCAGAGGACTGTATCCTCTGGAGCTAGAGTTACCAGCAGCTGTCAACTCCCCAACACTGAGTGTTGAAAAACTTCTAGATCCTCAGAATGAGATCTTACCTCAGAGTAAGTCTTAGCTGCTGAGCCATGTCTAGATAACCTTTTATAATAAGATTCTTTTATACAAGTTACTATGCCTTGTAAATTCTAGCTTCTTTTTTCCTTTTTAAATTCAGGTGCTGGAGGCTGAACTCAGAACACGTCCATTAAGTCACACACAGCCACTCTGCCCTTTTTCTCTTCTCTATCCCCCCTACCCACTTTCTCTCAGAAGTTGGTTTTGAGGAGTTTGATTTTTTTTTCTTTTCTTTTTTAGTTTTTTTTTTTTTTTTTCAGACAGTTTCTCTGTGTATCCCTGCCCGTCCTAGAACTCCCTCTAAAGACCAGGCTAGCCAGGAACTTGAGAGAGTCACCGTCTGTGCATCTGAGGGTCCTGGGACTGAACCTAGGACCTGCTGTGTGCGAAGCGAGCTATATTCCTGGACTACTTCCTCTGGTTTCTTTTTTTTTTTTTTTTTTTTTTGGTTTTTCGAGACAGGGTTTCTCTGTATAGCCCTGGCTGTCCTGGAACTCACTCTGTAGACCAGGCTGGCCTCGAACTCAGAAATCCGCCTGCCTCTGCCTCCCAAGTGCTGGGATTAAAGGCGTGTGCCACCACTGTCTGGCTCTCCTCTGGTTTCTTGACTTTAAAATCTTTTTGCTGCTGGTTTTTTGAGACAGAGTTATACTCTGTAGCTCAGGCTGACTTGGAACTCACTATGTAGTTTATGCTGGCTTCAAGTTTGGTGATCCTGTCCTAGATCTCTCAATCCTGGAAGATTACAGCAGTGATTCATGCAAGGATGCTATGTTAATGATGTGCCTGCTCTTCTCATTACAGTGGAAATATACCATTGTAAAGACTATGACAAGGTTCAGTAACACATTACATCCAGTAGCTAGTCACAGAGCCAGATGTGGTGGGACATAGTTATAACCTCGGTCGGTATTCAGGGGATTACAAGTTCAAGGCCAGCGTGAACTATATAGTGAGACCCTGCCTCAAATGAAAGACAACCCAGTAGGTGATAATATAATTAAAAAGAAAAGAGGTGGTTGCTGGAAAGGCAGCTCTGAGGTTAAGAATACTTGCTATACTTGAAGAGGGGTGGAGTTCTATTCCCAGCACTCACATGGCAGCTCATAACTGCCTATAACTCCTGCACCAGGGATTCAATGCTTTCTTCTAGCCTTGAGCAAATACTCACATTAAAAAAAAAAAAAAAAAAACTTAAAAAAAAAGAAAAACTGACTCTCTCATTAGAGCCCCACACACTCATGCCTCTTAGGATGTGTCTTACTTTCTTCTGGAATGCCCCCCCAAATCCTTGAGCTATTTAATATTAATCCTATCTATTTCAAAATATCTTTACTAAACTAACTCTGCTTTTAAAACTGGAGGTAAAATAAACAAGCTTCAGAAAAAAAAATCAGCAGATTAAATGTCATTGGGTGGTTAAAGCATTATATAATACAATGTTGTAGTGGGTCTGAAATAGGCAAGTACTGAAATTTTAGCCAGAAGTAATCATGTTTAGGGATTTTTTTTTTAAGTCTAAATACAGATAAAGTGTTTCCTAACAAAGATCAAATAGCTGGGAAAGACATTTAACACAGCTCTAAAAACAACTGTCTACTCTTGGCCCACATACAGAACAGGTTGTTCAACTCTGGCATAAACTAGAACTGGAGACAAAAGGAATGATCCAGATCAGACAGAAGCAGGAGTGTGTCACTGTTCTAGACCTCAGCAATGTGGGAAAGAAAAACCTGTGCAATGCAATAGGAACAAAGACCAGCGGGTATCAATGTCCATGAGGCCAGTCCTACAAACAGGGTTTCCTGTTCATGCTGAGTCGGCCTTAGAGTAATATCAACAAAGTGTAAGTGGGGTAAAGGTTTGTGAGCACGTTTGAAGAATTGAGAGTGCACCTTAATCTAAGTGCATTTCAAATCTCTAACCATCCCTAAGTTGTAATTAATACATTTATCTGAGTAGTGTCATAAAGCTAGAGTATGTGAGTTCAGGCACAAATAACAAGTTTTATAACTTGAAGTCAAAGGCCAGCAGGGATTCCTTCAAACTCCTGCTGAGATAGGTAGCTCGGTGGATAAAGGCACTTGCTGCTAGGCCTGGCAACTTAAGTTTGATCCCTGGGGCTCACATGGTAGAAAGAGAGAGCAGACTCCTGAAAGTCATTCTCTGATCTCTAAACACACATGCCTATTTACAAGCATATACATAAACACACAATAAATAAGTAAGTAAATATATTAAAAACAATCTGGATGCTTCCCATCATGCTAGATACCAAAGACAGACGGGTCACATGCACGAGACTGGATCTCTTACCACAAACAGTTGCTACTAGTGTAAAAGAGAAAATTAGCTGTTAGTAGTTCCTAACACAGGAGGAATCTGAAGCTGATCAGGGTCTTCAGTACCAATCAGTGATGCCCTGGACACACAGCATGGTGGCCTCTATACAGTGTCTCACTGTGTAGCCCTGGCTAGCCTGGAACTCACTACGTAGACCACACTAGCCTTAGACACACAGAGATCCGCCTGCCTCTGCCTCTGCCTCCAGACTGCTGTTACTAAAGAAAGATGTGTGGCACCATGCCAGGCTTGCTTCTTTATTTTCACAGACTCACTAAAAAGTCAACTAAATGCTTAAAGAATAAGGGTAGTTTATGCTTCTCAGAAGAAGAAAAACAAACCCAAATTGATCAGTGTTTCTGTAAATATATTTTAAACACAGTAGTATATTTTGTACATACTATAGTGTAAATGCAACTTTATTAGAGGTGTCCTCTTGACAGTGCAAAAACAACCCTCAAACTTGACTTTTTACACATTTAAGAAGCCTATCACTCCACACACACACACCTCACTATTATTACACACCACACACACACACACACACACTCACTCAGCGACTGCTTGAACTCCAAATGTCAGTTTCTTCACAAACGCTTAAAGTAAAAAAGACAATCGTGCTAACATGGGGTCACAACACCCCTGAAGAGAAAGGAGAAAAGAACACTGCTGCTTGTTGATCACCATTCCCTCCTCTCTCTGTAAGCTCTCTTCCCCTCACAGAAGGCACAAGTGAAGCTAGCTAGCTTAATACAGTAGAATGTGAAAAGACTTCATTTTTACTTACAAAATGAATTCTTCTCAAGTAGCTTTATGAATTATAGGAACTGAAATTACAGATAAGAAATTCTGGACTAAAGACACAGGTGTGAACAAGCATGGTGGCAAATGCCACCTCTAAATGACAGCAGCATTCCAGAGGCTGTGGAAGTGGGGGTGGGGAGGTGGGGGGGTGTCACAAGTTCAAGGCCACTCTCAGCCATGTGGCAAATCTGAAGTAGACCCAAGAGATCCTACCTCAAAACCCCACAAAACAAACCCCTTACCAGGCAAGGTGGTATGTTTCCTTAATCCTAGCACTGTGAAGGCTGAGGCAGGAACCAGGGAGCTAGAGGCGAGCCTGGGCTACATAGTGAAAGACATGTGGAAGCCACAGCTCTAGTTCACTTTGAAAACCCTAGCAAGCTAACCAGACTGGTCATGGTCACTCTGTCTTGTTTGCCTTTTACAATCCTTCATCTACAAAACAAAGGGACTGAAACTGCAGCTACCCAGGCACCCATCAACTTCTACACTTTCTTTCTCTAACCAAATGGAGAGAATCCTAAGCCAGGCATGGTGGCCACACTTTTATTTAACTCACATGTGGATCTCTGTGAGTTCACTGTCAGCCTGGTAGACATCGTGAGTTCCGGGCCAGGCAAGGCTATCACAGTGAAACCTTGCCTTAGCTGGGGAATAAAAGATGGGGGAAAAAAATCCAAATACAAAAAGGAAAACAAGTAATAAGGAACAAAGTCCAGTTCCTGCTCCTGGCCTAACGGTTGAGCTAAAGGTCTATGCAGGCAGGCTGCACAAGCACAGGGTAACAAGCGAGGCGGCCTGTCCCTGCAGAAGTTCCAGGAATGACCAAGCACAGTGGAAAAGTACTAGCCTGGAGTCAGGTGTTAGCTGAGCTAAAAGGCCACTCTCAGGTAACTATCGCCCTGCTCTTCTCAGGTGTAAAATGACAAGATTACAGCTCTCTCTAACCCTCCCTAAACCACAGCTCTTATTTCCAAGTAGTCAGTGTCAGCCTACCCTTTTATAAGGCATTGTTTCCAAAAACATCTTCGTCTGTTTATAGACTTCTTGGCCTGTCTTGTGGAGGGTCTTGAGGAAGTCTATGAACTCCTTAGTCACTCGGTCGGTCTCAACGCTGGTCTGTCGGCTTATGGAGGGGCTGGGAGCTTTGGCTTCCTGAATTTCTGCTGGGAAAATTAAACACAGGAAGTTTTGTTATCCAGAAGACTGATGTATGCAAATTACTCTACGCAGCTAATAAGAGTACTGAAATTATGTTTCATCAAAATTAAACCTATATCACTTTATATTTAAACATTTGGATGAGCTTCCTTAAAATTAAGGAAGAGTAGGAAGTATAAGCAGATAAAACTGCACGGTCTAGAACGTCCTCAACAGAACTGGAACTGCGGTTCAGCTGGCAGAGCACTTGCTGGCATGTCAGAATCCCCCGGTTCCAGCCCCAGCAATGTGTAAACAACTAGAATCCCAGCACTTGGGAAGTAGAAGCAGGAAGATCCAGGTCAGTGAAAGGTCGTTCTCAGTTGCCTACTGAGTCTGAGGTCAGCCTGGGCTACACGAGACCCTGTCTCAAAAACCTTATCTACAGGATGACTAGAGGATCAACAGGTAAAAAAGAGCTTGTTGTACAAGCCTGGCAGCCTGCAGTCAACCCCTGAGACCTACTAGGTGGAAACACAGAATGGAGTTCTGCATTGTTCTCTGTTCAACAACTGAACTACAGCATAACTATCTTTAAAAATACAAATACAGGGCAGGGTATGCTGGTGGCAACCTTTAGTCTTAGCAGAGGCAAAGGCAGAGGCAGGAGGATCTCTCATAGTGAGTTCCAGACCAGCCAGAGCTACAAAGTGAGATCCAGAAAAGACATTAACAAATAGAAAAATAAAATCAAGTACTAACAAAGACTCTCACATCTGGGTTACCAACCTAACAGCTGCATTAGGCAGGCAACGATGTAAGAAGGCAGGATAATTCATTATAAGGAAGCACATGAAGCGGCCTGGTACTCCCTGAAGTCACAGTTCCTCAGAAATGACTGAGTGCTGTGAAAAGAACTAGTGCCACCCCCTCAAATTAAAAAAAAAAAAATGTAAAAAATAAAAACCAACTAATTATGGGCCAGTAAGATGGCTCAAAGGGGAAAATGCCTGCCACACAGGCCCAGAGATGTGAATTTTATCTGTAGAACCCACATAAAAGTAGAAGGAAAACTTCACAAAGTTGTAATGTTATCTCCACAGACACACATCCAACTAATAATTTTTTTATTTTCCCTAAACTAACAGAAAGCAAATAAGATACTCACAGAAGCTGCTCGTCAGCATTCAGTCACTAATATTGAGAGTGAAACAGCGCCCTTTCTTCAACAACTTTCTTGCTGATCACATGAGTCAAAAAGTCACCGATGGAAATAACCACCAATGGAAGCACAAAGGCATCAGGTGACACACAGCATTAGAAAACTTTCAAGTCACATTTCCCCGGCCAAGAAGACAAAAAGCCAGTTTATTCCCCCACCATTCAGTTTGCAAGTCACACTGCTCACAGTAAAAATGCACCCAAGCTGGGTGCGTTGGCACATGCCTATAATTCTAGCACTGAAGGTTGAGGCAAGAGGATCAAGTTCTAGGTCAGCCCGGATTACACAGTGCATCTGACACCAGCTTGAACTATATATAGCAAGAGTCTATCAAAACACACACACAGATGGTGGGGAGATAGAGATATTTTGTCTGGTTTTTCCTTTTCAGACAGGATCCTCCTGCCTCAGCTTCACCATCACACCCCACAGGAAAATGAAACCAAAAGGTATTAAAATCTACCAACTTCACACTTTAATTTTGTCTGTTTTTGAGACAGGGCTTCACTATGTACAATACAGGATGGTCTTGAACTCACAGAGATCTGCCTGCTTCTACCTCCTGAACTCTGGGAGTAAAGGCATGGGCCACCATGCCTAGCCCCATACTATTTAGGAAAAAAATTCTTGATTTCTACATATGGGAACACATCCCACTCCTCACTCTAGACAGACAGATTATGGAACTATGTGTGTAATTTATGTATACAGGTGCTTTGTCCGCATGTGTGTCTGCACAACAAACAAAGAGGACATCATTATAGGCAATTGGGAGCTGCCACTCGAGTGCTGAGCCATCTCTCCATAATCTTAACAGGAAGATGAGCATGACAAATATATAAATTAAAGCACAAGAAGATTCCATTCAAAATTAACTTCGTAATTTAGGTAATAATCAACAAAACCATAAAAAGTTGTCTTGGGCATGGTGTCTGTTCACAACTGCAGAAACTCTAACTAAGACAAAATCTGAAATTTGATCTTGACAAGAATACAACAGCTTCTTACAACGCTGCAGGTGGGAGCCAAGTGTCAGAACTTTAAAAGGGGACAATTCAGTAATAATCAACAAAGTTAAAGCTCACATGTCTAGCTGGGCATAGAAGCTGCAGAGCAATCCCAATGCTCAGGAGGCTGAGGCAAGAGGAATGTGGATTCTAGGTCAACCTGGGCTATAAATAAAGTAAGACCCCATGTCACAACATGTGAATTGGGACACTAAGGGTAGGAAAAAGATACAGTCAAATAATCTAAAGCACTTACTCTCATACAACGAAAAGTTAACCCTCCAAGGCACAGCAATCCTAAACATGCATCTAACAACACAGCTTCAAAATGCAAAGAGCAAAAACAGAAATGTAAGGAACAAGAAACAGATTCAACAATTTTCTTTGAGTGGCTGTCAAAGCAGGAGGTCAGAGAAAAGAGGAAGAACACAACACTTGGGCAGCTCAGCAAGTAAAGGAACTTGGAACCAAGACTAACAACATGAGTCCGATTCCCAGAGCCCTCACATGAAAGGAGGGAAATGACTCTCATACAAGGCCCTGTAGAGGTGGTTCCGATGCTAAGGTCCTGTTCCCTAACTGGTTCTTGATCTGTGAGTAAAGAAAGCCATGGGCCAACTGCTGGGCGGAAGGTACAGGCAGGACTTCTGTGTCCCTGGAGGAAAGGAGGATACAAGGAAAGAGGTGTTTTGCCATGCTTTGGAGGGAGAAGAACCCAGCAGCCATGTGAGGTCTCGGGAGGAGCTGCGGCTGTGGCGACTACTGCAGACAGTGGTCAGGATCGTAGCACTGAAGTTTAGGGCAGGTGGGAGATATGGAACTAAGAGTACTGACAAGAGCATGCTTTTCCAGGTGGGAGATAGTAGCACCCAGCAATTGTGCAAAAAGAAGGCAAGTTGAAAAACTACAGGCCACACTGTGTATTTGCCTCACAAGCCCAGCATGGCCTCCTCACACATATACATTCACTCTCACACATTCTCTCTTTCTCTGTGTATGTAATAAAATACTTTAAAAAAAAAAAAAATCACAACCGGGCATGGTGGCGCACGCCTTTAATCCCAGCACTTGGAGGCAGAGGCAGGCGGATTTCTGAGTTCGAGGCCAGCCTGGTCTACAGAGTGAGTTCCAGGACAGCCGTGGCTATACAGAGAAACCCTGTCTCGAAAAACCAAAAAACCAAAAACAAACAAACAAACAAAAAAAATCACAATATTTGAGCAATACCACAAGCTCGATATGATCAAACTGCAATGTATAGACTGCTCAACAACAGAAGCAGAACATACATTCCATGCGACAAAACTGACAAATGAAGCAGCTGAGCCTTGAAGATGTTTAAAGACCTCAGTGATCTTCAGTTGCCTAAGGTTAAGGGCAGAACTGAGCGCAAGTCAGCATGTTTTGACTCCTGAGCCTTCCTTACAGCAGAGCACCAAGCAGATCCTTCAAAGAATGCTAAGCCCTTAGACTGGGGTAGAGATTGAAAGCTTCAGGGCCAAAGGCAGAGAAAACCCAGCCACCTCCTTCATGGTTTTGCTTGCATACATCCACAAATAAAGGGAAAAGTCCTCAGCTGAGCATACTGGTTCATACCTATATCTCAAAGCTAAAGCAGGAGGACTGTCAGGAGTTCAAGGATATCTTGTCTAAAAAATGCAGTCGACCTCAAATCTCCTTTTAAAATTTAAGTAAAGGGCTGGAATAGAGCTCAGTGCTAGCAGACAGGGTTGGTTCTATCAGGGCTTGCCAGACCACAAAACAGAGAACAACCTACCCACATTACACTGGTAATGTTTGCCAGAGCTTGCACATCAGCTTACACTCCTCTCGTGTTTCTCAAATAAAAACAACTTACAGCTCAAGTCCATCCAGTCAAACAGGGTTCTCAAGCTGTCCATCACCCAGTTCAAAGGTTTAACGAGCCCTGTAGCCCAGCAAACTTGAACCACAGGACAGCAGTGTTTCACTATCATTCAAGGAACACAGGCTCTGTGTGCATTAAATCGCTCATTAACTTAACAATTCCATGAGCTGGGTGGTATTACCACCTTACATACAAATCTTAGAAAACTTGTCACTTACCTGTCCAAAGCCACATGCTGGTAAAAGAAAGAGCTGGGATTTGAAAACAGATTTGAATCATGAGCCCAGGCCAGTTCTTTATAACTACCCTGTACCATCCTTATTACTGCAGCATCTATTTCCATCTACCTAAATCAGCCCAGGAGGGGCTCAAAAGATGGCTAAGAGCACATCTTGCTCTTCCAGAAGCACCCATGGTGAATGGTTCACAGCCATCCATAATTCCAGCTCTAGCGGACCCAATGCCCTCTCCGGCCTCTCTGGAGATGGCACCCACGTGCACACACTCATACACATAAATAATAGTAATAGTGATAACAACAAAAAAAGCCAAAGAGGAGGACACAAGACAACAGACTCACTTAAGCCCAGGAGACTGAAGGCAACTGGGAATACAGTGAGATCTGCGATCTAATTCAATCAATTAAAAGTCAGTGAGCATCAATCAATCACTTGCTACGTAAGTATGTATGGACAGACTAAGTATCACATCAGATTTCCTCTTTGATATATGAAGAGAATAAACCTTTTTTATCTGAATGGTTATGAAGAATAAAGACAACATGAGGAGGTGCAGAGAGTCAACTATTTGCAACATTAGCATGGGGGCCTGAATTTGATTCCCAGTATCCACTAAAAAAGTCAGGTGGGCGGTCATGCGTCTGTAATCCCAGCACTGGGGTGGCGGACACGAGCTCCCTGGCAGTCAGCCTATCCAAATTGGTGAGCCCCAGATCTCACTGAGAGACCCTGTCTCAAATAATAAGGTAGAGAATAATCAAATAAGATACCCAGTGTCAACCTAAGGTCTCTACAATCACTCACACACACAAATGCATGTATAGACCCACGCAAACTGCCCCCCACACAAATTCTTCAAATCCCTTGGAAGACTGTGCTTGGTTTGCAATCAAGCTCCCTGGGCGCGAGAGCTTTCTTCTGTGCTGCTAATATAAATAAACTAACAAGGGCAAAGACTCCACATATTAAGGAAGTAAAATAAAGTCACAGAAAACAAAGTTGACCGCTGGTCTAGATTCTAAGGTGAATCTGCACTGGGTATCAGCTGAGTGTACTCACTAAGGGCCTAACAGGCAACCAGGCTGAAGTGGAAAGCTCACCCGGCAAACTTCTGAAAGTCACCTGTAAACTAACAGCTAACAATGCCATCACTCAGAAATGAAGGATTTTTAAATACTTCGAGCTTCTCACCCTCAGAAGCATTTACATACAAACACAACTATAGCTCTAACACTGAAAAGGGAAGAGAAGGCAGGTGTAAGGATGTAAGCCTCCTACCCCAGCAGGAAATGAGGGCAGGGAGATTCCAAGCTTGAGGTGAGCTACACAGTGAGTTCAAGGCCAGCTTGAGGCTCTAAACCTGACCCTGTCTGGAGAACTCAAGGCCTGAGGTCACAGCTGGTGTTAAGAGAGCCCTTGCCTATACTCCGGAGAACCTAGGTTTAGTCCCCGCTGGGCAGGTGGGAGAGGCAGACCTCCCTGCTGGCGACAACGTGTTCCTAGAGAATGTTGGAAAGGCACTGACCGACAGGCGACTGACAGATAAAGAGCTGTCCCACTCAACACTAATCACCACTTGCTAACATTTGGAGACTTGTACTAGCATTGCTATGAAAGCTACAGAATTCCTAGGTGTTAACAGAATGACCTTCCGATACTCAGAATTGAAGACAAGGCCAAGCATCATTTTAAATGTCTATGTTAACATTTGCTTCACTGTTTGGTTAGTGTGTAAACGTTCAAGTGTGCACTTATGTTTGGGTGTGCACATGTTGCAGTGCACCTATGGAGGTCCAACGACAGTTTTGGGGATTCAGTTTCTTCCTTCTTTACTTGGGTTCTGGGGACCATTCAAACTTCAGTCACCATGCTTGGAAGGAAGCGCCTTTACCAACTGGGGCACTGTGCTGTTGCAATGCCAAACTTCTGAATTTAAAAAACTGGGGGTTTTCTCATACAATTATATTTTGATCACATTCTTTCCCCTACCCCCAAATATCTTAAAGGAAGAACAAGGCGAGTGAATGTGATTCCTGGCCTCAGCTTCACGTGGATTGCCAGAGTCAAACCAAGTTATCCCAGACAACAGTTAAGAAGCACCTTACTGGCCAGGTATGCTTTGAAGAATTTGCTCCTTTAGATTAAAAAACAAAAAACAAACAAACAAACAAAAGGCCTGCATATGCAGAATAAATACATATATTCTGTTGAGCCATGTCTCCAGCCTCCCTAAAAATAGTTTTTAATGAGAAATAAAGCAGATAAAGGAGCTAGGAAATGCTCAGTCAATAAAGCACCAGCCTGAGGCCCTCAGTTCAACTCTCAGAATTCACACAAAGCTGGACATAGTGGCACAAGCCTATATCCCGAGCTTAGTGGGTCAGAGACAAGAAGATCCTGGGATTCAACAGCCAGCCAGTGTAGCTGAATCAGGGAGGACTAAGAAACCCTGCTTCAAAAAAATTAAAAAGCCGGGCGGTGGTGGCGCACGCCTTTAATCCCAGCACTTGGGAGGCAGAGGCAGGTGGATTTCTGAGTTCGAGGCCAGCCTGGTCTACAGAGGTCAACAGAGTGAGTTCCAGGACAGCCTGGGCTACACAGAGAAACCCTGTCTCGAAAAACCAAAAAAAAAAAAAAAATTAAAAAAAAAAGTAAAGGGAGTAGGGGCTGGAGAGATGGCTCAGGGGTTAAGAGCACTGACTGCTCTTCCAGAGGTCCTGAGTTCAATCCCCAGCAACCACATGGTAGCTCACAACCATCTGTAATGGGTTCAGATGCCCTCTTCTGCTGAATCTGAAGACTGCTATAGTGTACTAATATACATAAAATAATAAATCTTGGTTGGTTTTTTTTTTGGTTTTTTTAAGAGAGGGTTTCTCTGTGTAGCTCTGGCTGTGCTGGAACTCACTCTGTGGACCAGGCTGGCCTCGAACTCAGAAATCCGCCTGCCTCTGCCTCCCATGTGCTGGGACTAAAGGCGTGCGCCACCACTGCCCGGCCAACATTTTTAAATTAGATGAACAAACACAAATCCATCCTCAAGAAAATACTTACTATGAGTTGCTCAAGAGCCCCAAATGAGCCTTTTCCTGTTTGTTTCCTAATGGCACAGGAAATAATCTTTGAGAGAGAAAGTCTCTCAGGTGACTTTCCAGTTTAGAAACAGTTACTTCTTCTAAGTTACTGACAAAGTGTGTATTACACAAAGTAAACAAACAAGGGCATGAAAAAACAAAACAACCCATCAAGCAGCCCATGCTCAGCAGTGTGAATGAGAGCGCTCTTTCTGAGCAGACCACACATTTCAGTTCTCCTTAGTTCTCCCACCTGAAGAAGAAGCTTCTTTAACAAAACCAAGGAACCCGTGTCTTCAAATCACAGAGAATATTACTGCACGTACTGCCTGGCCATCAAACTTCCATGTTAAATCTGGAGAGAACTCCCTTGGGCTTACAGAAGTGAAAGGCTGAGCCCACCTGCCTGCTAGATCTAGTCTGCCGCTTACTCAGGCATGGAAGAAGAAAAGAGAAGATTACCCTTCTTGGATCCAGCCCTGGAAGAGGCGCTGAAGAACTTCTTCACTGTGGTGACCTTTCGGGTTTTCTCATTGGTTTTCTTCTCCTCAAACTTGGAGAAGGTGAGGGACTGGGCACCTTGGCTGCTCTGGCTGCTAGCGAAGGCCTCTTCCTCCTCCCGCTGAAGTCTGAAATTCAGAGGGAAGATTGAACAATCTGGATCCTCTCCAGGATTTCCTGGGATCTAAAAGATCTTGTTCAAATTATTGAGAAAGATCTGACTTTATAAACAGAAACTAAATATACCAAGTGGGTCTAAGGTCTCAGGTACATAGCTATAAGTTGAAATTCTATACCTGGTGAAGATTTCAATATATAGCTTTAATCCCCAGTACTCCCCCAAACAAAACAAAATAACCAAACAAACATGTTTTACACCTATAGTCTTAGCATTTGGGAGTCTCAGGAAGAAATATCACTGGGTTTGAGGGCAACCTGGGTTACAGACTAAGACCCTGTCTCAAAGTACTAATGGGATGGCCCAGAGTGGAAAGGCACTTGTCATCCATCTGACCTCGTGAGTTCAATCCCAGGAGCTCAAAGGGTAGGAGAGAAGTGACCACTGAAGTTGTCCTCTGCCCTCCATCCAAGGGCTGTGGCATTTATGCACTCACACATATCATAAATCAATGTAGGAGCTGGACAGATGGCTCAGGGTTAAAAGCACTTGCTGCACCTGTAGAGGACCTGGGTTTGGTTCCCAGCATGCACATGGCAGCTCACAACCTCCTGTAACTCCAGCTCTAGAAAATCTGACACCTTCTTCTGGTGTCCTCAGGTACTGAACATGTGTGGTGCACTTACATACACGCAGGCACCATACACACACAAGTAAGTGTAGAAAGAAATGGAACCTAAATCATTTAAGGCTTAGGATACAGCTAAATTGCCTAGCACTCTCAAAGCCCTGAGTTCAGTCCCCAGCACTGCATACATGGCGACACACCCTGTACTCCTACCACTTGGAAGGTAAAGGCAAGAATATCCAAAGTCCAAGGTCACCCTTGATGACACAGTGAGTCTGAGGTCATCTTGGGATACAGAGAAAGAGCCTGATTCAAAATATCATTAAAGGGCCAGCAAGGTGGCTCAGTAGGTAACAGAGAGGCACTTGCCACCAAGTCTGATGACCTAAATTCAATTCCCAAAACCTATCTGGCAGAAGGAAAAACCTCTGGCCTCCATACATGGAGACAACTCCTCTCACAAACTAGATAATTTTTAAAATATAAACATTATGTGATATATGAATGTGTGCATGTTATTGGGCTGGAGAGATGGCTCAGCATTTTAAGAGCACTTACTGTTTTGCAGAGGACTTATAAAAGTAGCTTTTATTTGCCTGTTGTAATTATTGTCTGGGAGTCTTACTGCTAACCTAGGTAGGCCTAGTCCTGGAAGCTTCTAGCCTCTGTACAATCTTAGCTAGGCCTAGAATGTTTTCAGCCTCTGAGATTTGCTTTTGAATATGCTGACCTTTTCCTAGTTCTTTCTGAACTCTAGCTGTCTGGTTCAACTCAGCTGTTCAGGCTCAAACTCTTCTTCAGGCTGACTGATTCAAACTGGCTTCTCTCTCTCCACCTCTCCTGAACTGCTCTGCTTGGCCTCATATTAACTTTGGCAATCTGTTCTCATCTATTGGCTCCTTCTCATTCTCTGGCTTGTTCTGTCTTCACCTGTGCCTAGCTTGTTCTGGCTTCAACCAAGCGTCCCAGTAATACTGCCTCTCTCCTTCTCCCTCTCTGTGCTGCTCAACTCTCCCTCTCAACTCTACTGCACTGTCATCCACAAACTCTACCATATCCTATACTGTACTCTCCTCTTTCTTCCTGTACTGTCTGTCTCTCTCTTAAGTAGCTTCCCTTTCCTCTCTCGTCTCATGAAGAGCTGGGCATATCCTGTCAAATCTCTCTCTGATTCATCACTTTATCTGCTACTCAAATAGATGTCACTTTCAAACATGGCTGCTTCCTTCTGCAAACTAACTTTCCTTCATTGTTTGGGATTAAAGGTGTGTACTAAGGGTGTGTCTATATTCCAGACAGAGGGATTAAAGGTCTTTGCTAAGGCTGAGCCACACCTTAACTAGAAAGTTATTTTCAGTAAATAACACAATCTTGGGGTTCACAATATGATCAAATATCCTGCAACAAGGACCCAAGTTCAATGTTCAATTCATACACACACACATACACACATAACAGGCTAGAGAGACAGTCAGAGAGCAGAGTGTAGTTCCCAAAGCCCATATTAGGAGATCCAAATTCACCTGTAACTCTAGCTCCAGGGAATCTGACTCCAACTTCTAGCCTCTGCAGGTTTCCACACACATGTGACATATACATACACAAATAAATCTTTAAGTGGTGCTGAAGAGATTTCTCAGAAGTTTAGCGCACTTGCTCTACAGAGAATCAAGGTTCAATTCCCTGGATGCCACAAGGTCACTCACAACCCTATTTCTAGGAGATTTATTAAACCTTTCTGACGCCCACAGGCACTTGGCACACATATTACAAACACATACATACATATATACATACATACATATATACATATACACACAGAGGTACATGCATACATACATAATACAGGCAAAACATTTATATCCATAAAATAGTAAATATTTTTTTTAAAAAATCTTTCATAAGCAAAGGAAGAAATGGACTTGCTGGGATGGATGCAGTTCAAGAGGCAGAGTTCACACCCAGCATGTCTGAGTTCAAGTATCAGCACTGAAAATTAGGGTGTGTATGAGGGGGTGTGTAGCTCTTTTTCCTATTTGAGAACTACACAAAATATCACTACCAGCAAAACAATTCCTAGAGCAGACTGGAAGCCAAGTGTTTTTAGAACAGAAGACAGAAAACTCCAGAAGAAGCGTCTGAGACGGTTCTACGGTGATGACATTCATGGCAAGTCTATAGGATGACTGGGGGTCTAGAAAAGCATACTTGGGCATGACAGGTTGTACACCCACCCGGTTATGTCTTGGTGACCACACCCCACCTCCACATAACCTGTGAGGTCCTTTACCGTTCTGCCAGTTCCCAATCCTCTTGGATCTGCTTCTGCCGGGCCTTGTGGTACTCCTCCCTCCAGCACTTGGAGCAGAAACCCTGCCAGGCAGGGTTGCCGTAGTAACCGCATCCTTTCTTGCACAGGAGCTCAGATTGATCCACATGAATTCCCCTGCGTTCGGACTTCAGGCTCATCTTCTTCCTGTTAACCAAGGAATGAGAAAGCATTGAAAATTAATTTACTTCCATACTATTAAAATACAACACTTATGAAGCAAAGTACAAATGAGTCTGAGATCTTCAGCCCGTAAGAGGGGAAACAACAGAAGGAGAGAAGAAAGTATAAAAACCAAAGTTAAACTCAGCAAATTCAAGTAGAGTCATAGTAAATGACTTCATCTGAGGCCCAAAATACACAGAGCACCTTAAGAGACTAATACTGGATTAAAGACCTAAGCATAAAGCTTTAAACTCCTAGAAGAAAAGCTTCCTGACACTGGCAAGGACTTCTTCAATACACCAAAAGCACAGGTAATAGAAGCAACAAAAACAGACTAATGGTACAACAGCAAACTTCTGCACAACAAACAAAGTAATCAACAGAGTAAAGAGGCTGCCTACAGAATGGGAGAAGACATCTCCAAACCCTACAGAGAAGGTAAAGCCCAAAATATATAAAGAACACTGACAACCCAACACAAGATAGAATACACAAAAGTATCCAACAGACAGCAAGACCCTATCTCAAAAAACACACCAGAAAGGGGGTAGGGCTGAGAGGATTTGGTCACCACAGTTGATAAGCTGAGTTTGAACCCTGGGACCTTACAAGGTAGATGGAAAGGCAGCTTCCCAAATGTTGTTCATCGGCCTCCTCATGTGTGCAGTGGCACATAAACACATAAACAAGATTAATAAAATATACTTTTTATAATGGCCAACAAGCTGGGTGTGGCAGTGCATGCCTTTAGTCCTACCACTCAGAAGACAAAAACAAGTGCATCTCTTTGAGTTGTAGGTCATCTAAAAACAATTAGTACGACCCTGTCTCAAAAACAAACAAACAAACAAACAAACATCACCAACATAGACCGGGAATGTTGGCATATGCCTGTCATCAATCAGTCTGAGGCAGGAAGACTGCACGTCCCAGGCCTACCTAGCTTATAGAGCAAAACCTTCTCTAGAAATAAATATTTAATAGTCAGAAAACACATGAAAATATTGGAATAAACCAAAACCACAATGAGACATCATTTCACACTGCTGAGAAAGCCACCTTAAACATACACACACACTCACTGGAAGTGTTGATAGAAACACCTATCCATTATCTATAGTCTTTTTTCCATTCAGAAGGCTGGGAACTGGAGGTGAATAGCCTGGTAATCTGTATTATCTGTAAGACCAGCCATACTAAGCTCCCACAACCAAGACCATTAGTGGCTAATAGCCCAAATGACCTCTATGCTAAATGTGTGACGGAGACCATGCCAGATCACTCCTAGGTCCTAGCTAATGCAGGTAGCCATCTCTAGAACTATGACAGGTACTTTTGGATGTTTCATTATAATTATGCCTCCTTGTGTACCAGGGAATGTATTACACCAGGAAACATTTTTCCAAATTGTACTATGTTAAAGTATGCAAGGCAATAAACCACCAGGTATCAGACTCCCGAAGTTTGATCCAGCTTGGATGACTAAGTCAGGCTGAAACGAGCTGACATTCCCACCTCTTCGAGGATCGTTTTGCTGCCAGTCATGAAACCTATCTTTATTTCTTGTAAGTTATTTCATGTGTTTTGTTACAATGACAGAAGATTTAGCACAATGAAGGCAATATCCAAAACAACTGTCAAGACTGATTAAAATTGGTCCTGTGGCGATAACTCAGTAGATACAGTAACTGTTGCACAAGCATAAGGACCCCAGTTCAATCCCTGGCATCACCTAAAAACTGGGAATGGCAATATATACCTGTAACTTTAGTGCTGGAGCATAGAGACAGGGAGAGCCATGGAATTTGCTAGCCAGTTGGGCTAGCCAAAATGTGAGCTCAAAGTTCAGTGAGGGACCTTGTCACAAAAAATAAGGTGGGCTGGTGGGAGGCCTTTTTCTCTTCACTCACTCTTATCTGCTTTTGGCTTCACGTTATGCCTGACTTCCTTCTAAGGTTTGCCTTGTGTCTGCATACCTTAATATTCAAAGGGTGAGAGTGTGCTCAAACCTCTCTGGTCAGTGGAGCATTGGTTCTGAGTGGTAGAACCTGTGTATACAGAAACAACATGAAGTGGCCTAGAAAACATCAGAGGGTCTCAAGTCTCAGTGCACTCTTTGGCACATATATAGGTAGCATGGGAGTTTTACCTTTTTTTAATGTGTGTATGGTATATGTATATGTTCATATGAGTGTGTAGATAGGTACACATGTGTGCATGTGTGTGAAAGTCAGAGGCTAAAGTCGATAGACTGCTCTCTTCAATTGCTATCCACCTTATTTTTCAAAAACATATTTGCCAGATGTGCTAGCACACACCTTTACTTCCAGCACTTGGGAGGCAGAGGCTGGCAGATCTCTAAACTGGAGGCCAGCCTGGTGTACACAGCGAGTTCTGTGCCATTGAGAGAGAGTGACATTCTGTGACCCTGAATGGGCTGGGACAGGCAAGACGACTCAGCAGGTAAAGGAGCCTGCTGAGAGCCTGACAATCTGAGTTCAATCCCCAGGTCTGAAGTGGTGTAAGGAGAGAACAGACTCCAACAAGTTGCCTTCTGACCTCTACATATGATATAGGATATATCCACAAAGATACACATAAAGCAAATACAATGAAAAAAGAAAAGAGAGAAGAGTACTTTTTCCCAGAACAGTGGGAGTCTGTTTACCATGCAGCCAAATGAGTACACCATGTCCCTCCCTGTAACTGTCAATAGACTAGTAAGGTCATGAAATCTGTGTTCCTTAATCTCAGACTCCTTAGCTGTGACTCTGCCTGCATGGGACTTGTGAGGTAATTGCACTTGCTGTGACATAGAGCCTATTCTGCTGATATCCTGAATAGTGGATCCCTTTGTCCCTGATACAGGAGTCTCAAGTCTTCTGCCTGTATCCATCAACTTTGGCAGGCTCACTTGCTATTTATAAGCAGAGCAAAAGTTCCAGTCCTTCACTTTCCTTAATATTTCCAGCAAGCCGGGCAGTGGTGGCGCACGCCTTTAATCCCAGCACTTGGGAGGCAGAGGCAGGCGGATTTCTGAGTTCGAGGCCAGCCTGGTCTACAGAGTGAGTTCCAGGACAGAAACTCTGTCTAGAAAAACCCAAAAAAAAAAAAAAAAAAAAAATATATATATATATATATATATATATATATATATATATATATATATCTCCAGCAAGCAGTACACAGGAAGCCATTCATACCTTCAGCCATTAAAGCAATACGAGCAGAGGCCACTGGATGAGGCTGGGGGTACAGCTCAGTGACAGAGCACTTGCCTAAATTACTCAAGCCCTGGATCGGAGCCCCAGAACTACCAAAAGCAAAACCAAACAAAGACTCCAGCAGTGTGAGACATCCCCCACACCTATCTGAAACTAAATAGGCACAGACATTATATATACATTGGTATATATATATACTGCCAAATGGCACTCCTGTACAAGCAGAGGGGGGTGTAAATAGTACAGCTGACTGTTAATAGCTTCTTTTTCATTGTTTTGGTTTTCTGACAGGTTCCAACTCTGAGGTCCATACTGATATCAAACTCATAGCAATCCTCCTGCCTCACACATCCAGTGCAGACATTACAGGTGGGAGCCATAAGCCAACATATTCTTAGAGTTCTTACTCGTTGGTTCAACATTCACATACTGACAGTCATGAGGGCCACGACCATAAACAAAAGCTCTGTGTACCTTCATGTTTAACATGGGCAGGATACAGCCAAGAACCTGAAGGAAGAAACACTATAATATTGAATAACTACTCTTTTTTTGCTTTGTTTTGTTTTTTGAGACAGGGTTTCTCTGTTTATCCTGGGCTGCCCAGAAGCTGTCTCTCTGTAGACAACTCAGAGATCTGTCTGCTTCTGCCTCCAGAGTTCTGGGATTAAAGGCCAGCACCACCACCACCCTACTTACACCATGTGTAAGAAATCCACGTGTAAGAAACAAGCCCTGTATGTGTGCATGAAATCTATGGAACTCTAACAACTACTGTGATAACAAGATGTGTAAGGAGGTATAAAGTATCTCACAGTAGCCGGGCGGTGGTGGCGCACGCCTTTAATCCCAGCACTTGGAGGCAGAGGCAGGCGGATCTCTGAGTTCGAGGCCAGCCTGGTCTACAGAGTGAGTTCCAGGCCAGCCCAGGCTACACAGAGAAACCCTGTCTCGAAAAAACAAAAAACAAAAACAAAAAAAAAAAAAGTATCTCACAGTACTATCAATATGTAAAAACACCTAGGAAATATTTTAATTGGAAAATTATGTGGCCGATGTAAAAATATTGATAGAAAAGCAATGGTCACAGATATATCTATACTCCTAGAACTTGGGAAGCTGGGGCAGGAAGCTCACAATCACCTGTAACCCCAGTTCCAGGGGGATCCGATGCTCTCTGCTCCACTCCATGGGCACCTGCACTCATGTGCACAGACAAACATATATATATGTATACACACACACACACACACACACACACACACACACACATATATATGCATAATTAATGAACTCAGATGGATACCCTGCCTCTGCTGGGACGAAGGTGTGCACCACCACAGCCAGCTTTTCTTTTCTTTCTTTCTTTCTTGTTAACTAAGAGGACAGTTTAATTCGTCACACTCTGTAGCCCAAGCTGGCCTGCAGTCCTAACCCAGTCTCCCGCATGATGGGATTACAGTGTCCACACCACACCTGGTACAACGTCAACACTTTCAAGACAGACAGAAGGATGACAGAGCCCACATTACATATTTTCGAAACTTCTATACCTAGAAGCTAGAGGAAAATCAAGAAGGAAGTATAATTTGAATACACAAATTTAAACGTCCATCTAGTTTTAAAACGGCCTCACCTGTGACCAAAATAGGCAGGCAAAAAGAAGAGCGGAAAATAACATTTACATGTGACAATGAGGTATTTTAGTATACAGAGGGATAGATAATATTAAGAAAAAGCCTGAGGTTGGCTGGCAGCTGTGCAGGACAAAGACATGGGCAGGTTCTTTGCAAACTGGAGCAGCCTCCTGGAAACACAAGGGGAAAGTCCTGGCACATGCACTTGACATTTGAAAAGGCTGTGCATGCCTGCCATCCCACTCACAAGATAAGAGAACCAACTTCCCACAGCCTCAGAAGCAGTTGGAAAACGTTATTTTTGTCAATAGCTAGCCAATGTTACTGCTATTTGTCTTTAAAGATTTAATTTTATCTATGTGATATGTGTGTGGGGCTGGGAGTGTCCTATGCACATGGGAGTATGGGTAGGGTCCCAGGGAGCTGGAGCAACAGGTAGCTGTGTGCCCCCAACACGGGTGCTAAACGTTCTCTGTAACAGGAGTACATGCTCTTAACTACTGAGCCATTTCTTCAGCACCTGATTAACAATTTTTATTGATATTTGTTACCATGCATACATTGTTTTCAAATAAATTAACCACTGCTATTCATGCTCCTGTGTCTTTATCTCTAAATTTTCCCTTTGATTCAAGACATGAACCACCACCACCACCTGGCTTGCATTATCTTTTAGGCTTCTTTATGTTATGAGGGCACCATCACAAAAAGACATGGCATTTCAAATCTGTATACAGTTTTACCAACTTTCCCTCATGACACACACTCCTTCTAAAAGCAGTATTTCATGTAGACAATTGACATCAGAGTTTCCGTGTTGACTGTTACAAAGTATGTAAACACTACCCGGTCCAAGCAATCCCAAAAGATAATCAAACCCATGGGACACAATTCGAGGAATGAACTGAGCTGGTGGAACAGCATTCTTCAGGCCTTCCAAACAGCCGTCCTCTGCCCTGCCCAGCCACATCCTCTTCCCCTGAGCAAAACTAGGGCTCTAACCTGAGCATGCTTGAAATAATCCACCTGTGCTAGCCAAATGTCCCCCTCTCTCAAGACTCTTCCAGAGAAGCAGTCAGCACTCAAATGGACAACCACCAGTACCAGAGCAACAGACTTGCCTCCACCTGAGTAGCAGCAGTTTGTAGTGCATAAAGCATCCCCACCACAGGAGGGTTCTATCTGACTCAGTTCTGCTCTAGGCATTTCACCTTTTCTCATATACTGATGGAACCACCTTGGAAACCACAGCTATAAAGAAAGCACCACTGGCGTGAAGCGACTCATCTCTCCCCCCGACTTCAGGAGGGGATGCCCTTTTCTTTTTCAAGTATTTTTATTTTATTCAACAGGGGTGTTTTGTCTACATGTATGCCTATGCATCACAGAAGCTAAGGAAGACAGGTTCTCTAGAGCTGGAGTTACAGGTAGCTGTAACCACCATGTGGGTGCTGGGAATTGAACCCAAGTCCTCTAAAAGATGAGCCAGTGCTCATAAGAGCTGAGCCATCTCTCCAGCCTGGGATGCCCTTTTCTGAGTGTAACAGAAGCCTGTGCCAACATCCTGCTAAGAACTGAAAAGCTAGAAACAGTGTGAAATATCAATGCTTAAAGCACCATCATAAATGCAAATCAAAAGCTTCTCGCAAGCACCTCACACTCCGGGTCCAGAGCCTGGAAAATGATGTATGATTAGGAGGTGACTTCAGCAAATGGTAAAGAACCCAGAATATGTGATGGAGGGGGCAGAGGGAAATTTAGGAAGAGATAAAAATCAAAGCTTGGGGCCAGGGAGGCAACAGTTGATGAGTAATTGCCTGGCGTTCCATCCATAGCACCACAACCAGTATATGGTGACTTACACCTATGATGCTTGCACCCACGTGAAGGAGGATCAGGAGTTCAAGGTCATCCTCATCTACATAGTAAATAGGTGGATGGGATACATAAGACATAAGACACTGTCTCAAAAAGGAAAGAAAGAGGGCTAGAGAGATGGCTCAGTGGTTAAGAGTACTGAGTGCTCTGCCAGAGGTCCTGAGTTCAATTCCCAGCAACCACATGGTGGCTGACAACCATCTGTAATGGGATCAGATGCCCTCTTCTGGTGTGTCTGAAGTACAGCTACAGTGTACTCATATAAATAAAAATAAATAAATCTTAAAAAAAAAAGTAAAGAAAGAGAATGGAAGGAAGGAAGGAAGCAAGCCAGTCAGCCAGCCACACAAACCTTGTAAGCCAAACACTTGGAAGGCTAAAGAGGAAGACTGCAAGTTCAAGGGCATCCTGAACTAGCTAGCAAAACCTTCGTCAAAAATCAAAGACTATATAAGTAGTTTTTAGGGCTAGTGAGATGTCTCGGCAGGTGAAAGAATCTGCAGTACAAGCCTGATGATTTCAGTTCAATTCCTAGAACCCATAAGCACACAGACATGTAAAAATAAGTTGCTTCAAGAAGCTTTAGAAGGAGCTGATGGGATGGCTTAGTGGCTCAGAGCACTTGCTGACCTTGCAGAGGACCTACCCAGGCTCTGTTCCCAGCACTCGCATGGTGGTTAAAAACTGCCTGCAACTCCAGCTGCAGAGGGTCCAGGATCTTCTGGCCTCCTCAGCCATTCCATGCACATACATATAGGCAAACACACCCATATACATACATTAAATTATTTTTAAAAACATTAGAAAGAAAATGGAATAAATGTGGGTGGGGCGGGAGCTGGGAGTGTAGTGCAGAGGTAAGAACTTCCCTAAAAAGTACCAAGTACTGGGTTTGCCCCCAGGACCACAAAACATGTGAAAATATATATGGCTAAATATGCTACTTCATGTTGTCTCTGTCATAATAAGTTCTAGTTTGTAGGGCAGGTAATAACATAATAAAGTATTCTAGAAGTCAGCATTTGGGCATGAAAGCATGTTACCATCCAAATCT
This sequence comes from Mastomys natalensis, assembly GCA_021653895.1. NCBI lineage: Eukaryota > Metazoa > Chordata > Mammalia > Rodentia > Muridae > Mastomys > Mastomys natalensis. Next base: position 2,169,844 of record JAJTUV010000272.1, read on the forward strand.
CACCAACGTATTAAAAGTGATCTGTCCATGGCTGGACAGTACCTGAAACCCTCCACAAACTCTACACACTTGCCACTCTAGGTTCCAAGTGCAGCGGCTAACAAATTTTCACAGACTGAAACACAATTAATTTGCTACGTAGAAGGCAAGCATATCATCAAGACATGTGGTACTATAAAGAACTTTGGTTTTTTTTTTCCTTTTTCTTCTCTTTAGTGCACTGCTAAGGATGGAGATCTGTGCACATACTGTGTGTACCGCACACCAGACCTGAGGTGACTTCTAGTCCACCTATCTCTTCTGCCTTGATTCTCTTTCTGTTTTTGTAATTCGCATTTGCATTATCCTTATTGTAGTCAGACTCTGGCCACTGGTCCAACTCATTCTTCAGGGCACATTTAAAAAACATCGTCAAAAGTTTGATGGAAATGCAATTAAGAAGCCACACAACAACACTGTACTGACAGTGTGGCCCCTTATCCAGCACTGAGGTAATAGCACATTCTGGTTCGACCATGCTGGACTCTAAGATTCTTCAACAGCGTACTAGAAACCAGTAACCGTTCATGTTTAAAAGAGGCCCATCCTACTGCTGACTAGTAGGACCCGCTTGCCAACCATGAGCATCTAAATCCTATGTGTACGAACTTGTTCAGTAATGCTTCCTGCTGAAGGCTGTCCAACTTACAAAACCTTGTGTACACTTTCAGCTAATTGCTCTAGAAAACAAATTTCACTCAAACTTGTTTTGTGCTCCTGTCAGCCTTTCATTCCACACACACACACACACACGCACGCACGCACGATAATGCACGTGGTTCTAAATGTCCAACAACTCAAAATAGATCAAGATTCAAGGTGTTTTCCAGACAGCACAAGATCAAAGTAAAAGCCAAAAAAAATTGAGGGTAGTAAGAGAACGTACAAGCTTATCTGAATCATCTAAAACAGACCCTTGATTGAACCGTAAGACGAAACTCTTGGATCATGATACCAGGAGTAACTCAGCTAAGATACAACAGACAGAGCACACAACCCTTCCAGGCATGTGGACACTGAAGGAATGAGCTGAGGAGTTTTCTAATTACCTTTCAAGGCACGAAACCACTGTACTCCTTTCTCAACTGGCTACTAACAAGCAAGTCACCTTTGTAGCTCTGGATCGGATACTTCAGACGTCAGCCCAAGCACTTGGTACACAGCTGGTCCTTGATCCCCACACCTTAAGTCTGCATATACTCTGAATACTCAGCTACTTGTTTCTGTTACATCAGCAGGGTGGGCAGCCCTTACAAGTCATTAGACCTTTTATAAAAAAAAAAAAAAAAAAAAAAAAAAAAAAAAAAAGAAAGGCCGGCGTGGTGCGACGCCTTAATCCCAGACTTGGGGGCAGAGGCTGCGGGTTGAGTTCGAGGCCACGGTTACCGAGGTTCGACAGCCGGCTACACAGAAACTGTCTCAAAAACAAAAAAAAAAAGAACCCTTTCTGGAACAAGTGGTACCAGAGGTGTGCTCTACTTAGGAAAATTATAGTATAACACAAAAAGAGTTTCATCCACTAATAAACATTTTGAGCTCAATCTTTAAAAGCATCTTTTAAATGTGCTCCAAAGTGCCATCTAAAGAAAAAGAAACTGCTTTAGTAAACAGTATGCCTAAAATTAGAAAATCTATACTCTATTATAGAAGAACTAAAAATATAAAATAGTCATTATATACTTTTAACTTGAAAGTACAGAAAATTATAAATATAACCTATATAAAAATTCTCCAAATTATGAGCAAAGTACAATGAGATAGATACGAAAAGGTCACATGAAAGGCATTACTTTTCACTACACTTAAAAAAAGGAAAGAAAAAGAAAAAAAGAAACAGAAATTACAAAAAAATAAAAAGTAAAAATGGCCAAGTGTAGTGGCATATACCTTTAATCCCAGTGAGACAAAGGCAGGCAGATTACTGAGGTCACTCTGTCCTACAGAGTGAGTTCAAGGCCACACTGAGCTACAAAGTGGAGACCTACCTCAAACTAACAAAACGAATAAAAATAAAATACAAGATCAGCACAAGTTTCACATAAAGAACCATTAGTACTTTCAGGTTACTAAAGTGTAGGTTAATACAAATAAGTACTTTTATCAGAGAAAAAAACCAGTTATCTCTATGCTAAAACTCCCAAGTACAGATGCTAACTAATACCACACGGGCAGGCATCTGAAGACACTGTATTTCCTACTTCCGATGAATAGCAGTAGCAGGAGAGATAAAAATATCAGAAGCTGCTTTCATGCCCAGATGCTAACCACTGATCTTCTAGAATACTTTTTTGTTTTACCTGCCCTACAAACTGTATGACAAGACACGAAGTACGTTTAGCTACAATTGAAAAGGTCCGGAGGGTATAGCTACATATTTATATTTTATGGAGTACTGGGATAAACCCAATAATCTAGTTTTTTAAAGAAGACATGAAAAACATAAATAATAATAAGGTTGAAAAAGAACTAGGATGAAGAATAAGGGACTAGTATAGGATCTCTTGAGAAGTGTGAGATCATGCAAAACTATTCAACCTTATTTTCATTTGAAAATAGAATTCACAAAACTATTTTTAACCACGTAGATTTAGTCTCTAAAAATAAAACCTCACTTTCTTCAAGGTGGGGAGATGGCTCACTGAGAGAAACCATGGTGTCACAAGCGAACAAACCATCCTGACCACAAGCCATTACTGCAAGGGAAAACCGAAGCCCCAGGAATGCTTCTGCACCGTACAGTGTCCCGAGCAGCATCCATGTATCAAAACATACAAATAGTTACAAAATGACTTTAATCCATTTACTTTAAATTTCTTTTATATTTGAGATTTAAGTTTTTTTATAGTGTGAGTTTTGCCTGGTACTGTCAGTGCCAGAAGAGAATAGCCTTCCACAGGCCAAAGAGAACAACGATTCCAACGGGTTACGGTGGTTGTGAGCTGCCATGGTCTAGGTGCAAGCCAAGCATCCCAAGTAGATCGTCTCTTAACCACTGGCAGTGCCTCTATCCACTGCCCGCACCCCACCAGTTTCAGTTTTAGTCCAATTTTATCCCATTTAAAATACCACAAATTCAATTACATGCTATTTGAATGAATGGCAACTCAGAACTCACTTGGAAAGAATGGCGATAGGAGTTCTCATTGGAATGGGTGTTTAGCACACCTGGTCTATATGGCAACAGCCAGAGCTACATAGGGACATGTATCACCAAATAAAAAGGCCAGCGGTGGTGGCGATCCTTAATCCCAGCCTTGGGAGCGAGCAGGCGGATTCTGAGTTCGAGGCCAGCACTGGTCTACAGAGTGAGTTCCAGGACAGCCAGGGCTACAGAGAACCCTGTCTCGAAAAACCCAAAAAAAAAAAAAAAAAAAAAAAGATGAACAAGGCTTATCCCTCTCATCATAATTATGACTTCTCTTACATCTAATTAACTGATCATAATCACCGTAATTGGCTGTCCTGATGATTGTAAGCCTGTAAAGTATGCTACCAAAAACAAGGAAAATTTGCCTTACACAAGCCGAGTTATACTTCCTACCTACATGGGAAAAGCTTCATTAACAACAGAAATCTCTGAAAACAGGCATGGGGCTGGAGAGAATGCACTGCTCCCTTAGAAGACCCAAGTCTAATTCCCAGTACCACATCAGGGGATCTGACAGCCTCCTCTGGTCTTTTAGGGTACCTCAGTTGCACATACCTACACCCACACACAAATACACAGAGCATACATACATAATTAAAAATATAATAAAGGCAGCTATCAAAGTGTCCAGCATGTTAGGCAAGTACCCGAACCAGTGAGTGACAGCCCAGACCTTCTCCCATGACTTTAACAGAGTCTCACTAAGTTGCCCAGGCTAGCCTGCATTGACAATTCCTCTGCTTCAGCCTCCTAAGTAGATGGGGTTACAGGTTTGCTAGAACACAGCCTCTTCTTAAAGTGTTTTGGGAACTCTATTCAAACATTTAAAGACACCAGTTAAATGATAATCAACGTGATAGGGTCAGCAGTTGTCTCCCCTGTACACACTACTGCTTACAGTGCTCTGAGCATTGGGCAAGATTTTCAAAATGTTTGGCCTCTTCCATGAAACCAGGCTAAGAAAGCCACTTTCTACTAATGCATAGGTGTTAGCTGCAGATATCTCTGCTAGAGACATTATCTCATAGTCAATAAAACCAGTACCAAAATTTAAATGTATACAGTCAAGATTTACGATTCTATAGTATCTAGCCAAAGACTGGGAGAAGTCCAGGGATTACTCTCGTGCGGTCAGCAAGTACTCATGGAACCTATAAATACCCAATATGAATTGAGAGTGGAGGAGACAAAAGTAGATTTCCTGTTATTGGGAATTTATGAGGGAGTCGATCTTAGTAAAGTACACGATTCAACTCAAATACTTAATCACCAGAAAAGACAGCCATGAAGACAGTACCTAACGAGAACTACACAATCATCTTCAACCACACAGCAGCCTGCGTGGGTGAGCTGCTGCTTAAAAGTTATCATAAGCAAAGGATGGCTTTGCTTCATGTCCTTCCATGGCCTTGTCACCAGCCCAGAAAAGCTCCCCACCCAGCATCTCTGCCCTGCACCTCCCTTCAGCACACTCCATGTAGCGTCTTTCCTGGTCCCCAGCACACACACTGCCTCCAAAATTCCCATTCCAGCTTGTTGGTTCGAACTGTTACACATTTTTCAACACCTTGGGAAGGTATTTCCTGGTCCCTTCTTCCATCCTCCACACTGCACAAGGTTGGCCTGTGTTCTGATTCTCGGCGCTCTAACCTAGCACACAGCATGATGAAATTCTGTGGAAGATTTTTGTTTTTTTTTTTTTTTTTTCTGTCCTGCTGGGGATAGAACCCAAGGCCTTGGTGCAAACTAGGCAAGCATCGTACACCTTAAATATTTCTACTGTCCACTAGCACGTGTGCAACTGGTGCCCTCAGAGGCTGGAGAAGGGCTTAGATCCCCTGGATCTGGAGTTAGACAGTTGTGAGCCACCATTTCCAAACCAGGGTCCCGTACAAGAGCAGCCAGATCTCTTAACCATTGAGCTAACTCTCTAGCCAAAATTTTTTAAACAAGTAAAAATTCAAATCCTGACTATACCTTAAACTCTCTGATTAAAAAGCAGTAAATCTTGGGAGACTCTCTTGAAGGTATATTGTCCTTTTAAGTGTCTCTCTCTCTTCCTTAATGCCTGTGCTTAATTCTATAATAAAACTGTTTCTTAATAAGCTCCAGCTTCATTCCATCAAAAATAAAAGGGGGAAGGGGGATGGCAAAAGTAAAGTACTTGCCATACAAGCCTGAGACCCTGATTTCAGATCCCCGGTACCCACATAAAGGTGTTCCCTGTAGTTTTCTGGGCTAGCTATCAGTCTAGGTGAACCCAGGTCTCACTGAGAGAGCCAAGGCTAGTACAAAACCAAGGAAGATACCTAACATTTGCTAGTCTCTGGCCTCCATGTGCACACACTGTGAACACACATACCAAAAGAAAGACAGGCAAGGCGGTGGTCTGCACCTGCAGTCTCACCACTTGAGGGGCACAGGCAGGAGGATTGCTCCAAGTTCAGAGTCTTGCCTGATCTACACAGCCACCCAGAGCTGCACTGTGAGACCCTGTCCCCAAAAATAAATACACAAATCAAAATAAATAATCCCCCAAACGTAACTCTCAAAGGCTGAATAGAAGCTGGGATTGTAGTTCAGTTAAACAGTCCCCTATCTTTCATGTGTAAACCTTTAAGTCAGTCATCACTAGGTAGCAAGCCGCTTCTCCTCCCACCACTAACCCCTCCCCAACACCCCCCACCCAAAATACTCTATATAGCCTTGACTGTCTGGAATTCACTCTGTAGACCAGGCTGGTTCAAACTCATAGAGATCTGCCTGCCTCTGCCTCCTAGATTCTGGGATTAAAGGTGTGCACTCACCACTGCCCAGTAACAAGCTACTTGACATGACAAGTTTATTTTAGACCTTCTTTTCTTTTTTAAACTGCGACTCTGAAGGGCAGGGAATCAAATTTTACTCTGTAGTATAAGGCTGGCCTCAAACTCCCTATATAACCCTGTTGATGTCAAACTCCCAAGACTGTTCCTGCCTCAATTTCCAAATACTGGGATGTCAGAAGTGGGTGACTAATTGGGTCGTCCTTTGAAAAGTAATTCTAGGTTTGTAGGTTAAAAGGCCCAACTGTTAACTACCAGGAGGTGGCAAGGGGTAAGGGTGGAGGGACGACCGGGGCTCTTACCACAAAACTAGGTGACGCTGTAAACTTCTGCCAAAGTGTCACATCTAAACTCCACGGGCAGACGGAGCCTACCACATCCAGCAACACATTTCCCAACCACAGAGGTTGGTCATCAGCTCTGAGACACAGCCAGCTGCCAATGACCTAGTCTCCAAGGCGCTTCCCTCTATGGAGCGAACTTCCGCGAAGGGATGGAGGGACATCCCCTCGGCTCTCCCTCCAGACAGCTCGGAATCAGGGACTGCCTTTATTATCTTCTTCCATAAGAGGGTCTTCCTAAGTGGCAGAGGCTGACCTCAAACTCGCGGCCATCCTCCTGCCTCAGCTTCAGGACTTCTCATTCAGAGACACCCATAACCTTGGCCTCTGGCACCTAGTAGAAGTATTCAAAACCCCGCGCCACAGCAGCCCGCACTATCCCCGAGACCCACGCGGGCTCCGGATGGGACCCGCCCGGCTGCAACCACAACTCCGGACTCGGATGAGATCCGAGCGGCAGCGGACAACCCGGGAGCGTGTCCTCCCGTGAGCCCAGTCCCGCCGAGCTGTGAAGAACTCGGCCGAGGTGGAGAGGCCGAGAGCAGAGCTCTGGCGGCCTGGCCCGCCGCGCCCGCCCGCCCGGCTGAGAGGCGGAACGGAGCGGCCCGGGGTCAGCGCGCGGCAGGACACCGCCGCCGCCGTCCCGCTCCGAGTGGGAACGCGCCTCCGTAGCCCCCGTCCCTCCGAACCTGGTCCGCGGCTCCGCCGGCGTCCGATAGCCGCTCCCAGCGCCGCTTCAGTCAGTCGGGTCCCTGCCCCGCCCCTGCCCCCGCACGCCCCGCCCCCGGCACCACGAGCACGAGCGCGCGCGTTGCGTCATTTCCGTGACGCTTTGGACTTCCGGGGACTGGGTGCTGCGAGCCGGAAAAGATAGCTATGTTAGGAGGTTGTCTACCAGAAACGCTGTAGGGACAGTCCCTGAGAGCAGGGGACACCGAGTGACCGAGAGGCCATCGCTGACGTGTCTGTGACTCGTGAGAAGCCGCAGTTTCCCTGTCATCCCTCATTCCGTCTACCAGCTTCGGCTTGCGCTATCCTGAGGGCGATAAGGAGCCCGAGGACAGTCATAGCACGAAACGAGACATCAAAGTCTGAGTCCAGGAGACACTAACCAGCATGTAGCGAATGCAGCCGCCAGAGGGAAATAAAAACACACTTTTCGCCTTGTGAGGAGTTAGCTGGGACTAGATAGTCAGGGAAAAGATCTAGAGGGGAAAAGTTAGCACATGACTGCCTGTCTGTAGAGATAGATAACGCTCCCACTTGACAGTTGAGATGCCACTAGCTTTTGTTATCTCCCTGGGCCAAGAAGCGTCAGGATGGAGGAGATGAAGTAATAGGAAAGAGGAAAGAATTCAAAAAGAAAAAAGATAGGCGAATCCTACAAATTGATCAACCCAGAATCCATGAGAAGGGCTCGCAGATAGAATGCTTTTCCCCCTGTCTCAATAAATGCCTGTTTTCACCTTTTCTGACTCTTTACTCTTTTTTTTTTGTTTGTTTGTTTTGTTTTCTTTTTTTTACCCCCACTCCCTGGGCATTCAACTCATGTTTGCCCATAGGAAGAACCTGGTCACCGGGGCAGGTGGTCCACAGAAGTGACACTCCTGGTTTGCCATCACAGATCTCAGGACTTTAAAATGGTTCAAGTGGGGAGAACCTTAAGGAAATGGGTCTAATAGCAACCACGCTGTGATCCCAGCACTGGGGAGGTGGAAAGCAGGTTCAGGAGTTCTCATCTCTAGTGTTCTTGGCCTGGGCAAATAGAAGGAAGGTTGCAGTATACCTTCATAACAAGAGCACATGAGGAGGATGCGGGAGTTTTGAGTATAAAGGAAGTGTGTGCTGGACACAAGGATGTAGGGTGCCAGACATGGTCAGGTTGGCCTAGGAAAGTGCCTCCAAGTTGGATATTTAAGGTCTCTGAAGATTAAAGATTCAGACACTTCTAGAAGTGAGGTGAAGGCAAGTTTTATGGAAGAGGATTACAAGAGGGGCAGAGAGGTTTTGGTGTGTAAAGATTTGCCATTCAAGCTTGGCAACCTGAATCCGGATCCTAGAACTGGCCTGACCCCCCCCCCCCCCCAAAAAAAAAAAAAAAAAAAACAGTGGAAGGAAGGGCTGGAGAGATGGCTCAGTGGTTAAGAGCAGTGACTGCTCTTCCAGAGGATCTGGGTTCAATTCCCAGCCACCACATGGCAGCTCACAACTGTCTGCAACTCCAATTCCAGGGGATCCAATACTCTCACATAGACATATAAGCAGTCAAAATACCAATGTACGTAAAATAAATAAATGATTTAAACAAAAAGTGGAAGGAGTGACCTAACTCACAGAGATGTCCTCTGAGTTCTGTACAAGGATCATAGCATCCACACATAATAATCATAATTTAAAAAAAAAAAAAAAAGATAAGGAAAGTGAAGAAGACTCCCTGGGCACATTTACTATAGAAGGGAAAAAAGTGTTAACACTTTTAGCGTCAGTGAAAGATAGCTGGATTATTAGAAGTCATCTTATTACTTAGTCAGCTACAATCGGGATAGTGCCAACGTCACGCGAGCTTGCTCTATCGGGTTATCTCAGACCTGATTGCAAACATCTTCGTTTCTCATCTTTGGTGTTCTCGGCCTCGCTGCTTGAACTCTTAATGTTCCTTTAAACTGCGGTCATGTATGACTTGCTCGTGACTGTGAAAAGTTCACAGATATGATGGAACGTGCTTAGAATCCCAGTACGTGGGAGGCTGAAGTGGGAGGAACAGGAGTTGAAGCACATAGCAAGTTTGAGGGCAGCCTTATCTACATGAGACCATATTAAATTATTTTTTTAAAGTTCACATTACCAGGCCGGGCGGTGGTGGCACAGGCCTTTAATCCCAGCACTTGGGAGGCAGAGACAGGCGGATTTCTGAGTTCGAGGCCAGCCTGGTCTACAGAGTGAGTTCCAGGACAGCCCGGGCTACACAGAGAAACCCTGTCTCAAAAAGCCAAAAAGAAAAAGTTCACATTACCATGGTGAATCTGTCATCTAAGACAATCTGGAAATCCTGGGAGGGCCATTATCACTCACACTTGCCTACAAATACTACTACAATGCTGTTTTGTGTCCACAGGCTCAATATGTGATGCCATCTCTGGCTTAAAGTGCAGTCACAAAACACCAACCTGAGTTACAATCCCTACTTTCAATCTAAACACCAACAAGTGGAGATTCATTGATACCCTCTCCTCGGTTTTTTCTTAAGTGTCTATTATTAGACAGATTATAAAACAAATGTATCTTTGCTGAGGAGTTCGATTCTAGTGGACAGGGTCAGAAACATGGCTAACTTGATAAACACACTCAACCAAGTCTGATGACCTGAGATCCAGAAGGTGGGAGAGAACTGACTCCTGCAAGTTGTCTTCTGGCCACCAAGTATATGACAGGGCATTCACACATGCATGTATACACATGTGTACACACACATAAAAGGAATGTCTTTTTAAAAAAAAAAAAAGTTAGCTGAGCATTCAGGAGGCAGAAGCAGAAAGATCTCTGTGATTTGAGGCTACCTTGGAAAGTTCCAGGACAGCCAGAGCAACTGTGAGACTGTCTCAAACTGAACAAATTTTTATTTTAAAATCTAAACCGTACATTCTCCGGTGGTGGAGCCAACAAATAAATCTCCAGTAGATGGCGCTGTGAGGACAAACGATGCAGAGAAGAGGGAACAAGACAATCTAGACATTTGCAGTTTTGAGCTGGCCATCATAGCACAAGCTGGTAATCGCCAGGTTACTAAAGCAGGAGAATTGTGAGTTGGAGTCCGGCCTTGACTCTGTAGGAAGGAAGGGCGGGCAAGTAGACAAGCCCAAGTTCAGCATGGGAAGGAACTAGCTAGAGTACCCTGGAAGTTCTGACTCATTGAAGCTGTTAATGGAACAATCTGACCCTCTTGCCTTTATCGCTTCTCTGCCAATTTTGGTATTGTTTATTGATTTAAAGGGGAAATTATCAAGCCGAGTAACTTCTGCTCCAATCAGGAATGAAAATCTGTTACTAAAACGCTGGATTAATACCAACATGATTAATCTGATGTGTTTGTTCATAAATATCCATTGCCCTGTCTACTGTAAAATTTTAATTTTTACATTTATAGGTGTTTTGCCAACATGTATGTTTGTGTAGGACATGCATGCAGTACCCTCCAGAGGCCAAAAGAAGGCATCAACCTCCTGAGACTGGAGTTACAGAAGGTTATGTATGCCTAGGAAGGTGCTGGGAATCGAACCTGGGCCCTCTGTAAGAGCAGCCAATGCATTTAATCAATGAGCCATCTCTCCAGTCCTTTGCCCCATCTTGTCATTGGTGATTACCATGTCGGAGGTAAAATATTTTTATTTTATTTTTGTTTTTTTCATGGCAAGGATTTTTTTGTGTGTGTGTGGCCCTGGCTGTCCTGGAGCTCACTCTGTAGACCAGGCTGGCCTCAAACTCAGACATCCTCCTGCCTCTGCCTCCCAAGCACTGGGATTAGAGGCGTGTGTCACCACCGCCAGGCTTGTCTCATTTGATACTTGTGTTCACTGCTTTCCTTCTTTCTCCAATATTGTGTTGCTCTAAAACACCAGTTGGGTAGGAGGGGAAAGAGTTATCTTGGAAAAGAAGGTAATAAGAAGTTGGTTTCATGACTTTTCCTGGGAAGGCATGACTCTTCACTCCGAGTAGGGCACAGAAACAGACTACGGAAATCATATCACCCAAGCCTGCCTTGCTGAACCCCTGGGTTTAATTAGGGATATTTACAGTAGCATGGATAATTTATGAATAACTATGGCATTCAAGGGACCTCACTGCACGCCCCCTGAACATTTATTTTTTTCTGAAAAGGTATCTCTAATATCCCAGGCTGGTCTCGAATTTATTATATAGCAGAGGTTGACTATGAACCCCTGGTCCTCCTGCCTCCACCTCTTTTGTGTTGGGATTATAGGCATGGACCACCACACATGGCTCTAGGTCTATCCATGACCAAGATTGGCATCACATATTGTATCCAGCGCAATGTACTATTTCTTCCAAAGCCAGAACTCAGGAATTCAGGAGACAGGATTCAGAATGGGCCATTAAAGTTTGGCTTCTTATCCCCACAACCTTTAGCTCTGTTGGCCTAAGGTCTTAGTTCCAAGGGAGGGATGCTTCCACCAAGAGACACAATCATGATTCCTCTGAATCAGAGACTCAAACTGCCATTTTAGCCAGATGGTCCATACCTTTAATCTAAGCACTTGGGATGCAGAAGCAGGCAGATCTCTGTGAGTTTGTAGGCAGCCTGGTCTGCAGATTGAGTTCCAGGACAGCCAAGAATAGAGTTGGCATTCCAGTGTGTGTTAGGTTATACTTTGAATTATTTTGTTATGCTATGGGGAAAATACAATCATGTAGACATAGCAGGAATACAGAAAAGCATCTTCAGGCATAGTTAAAAAAAAAAAAAAAACTGGAACTGTGATGGTTAACGTTATATTAACTCAGCCAGGCCAAATGCCCAGGTCAATACATAATCCTATAAACTTCTGATGGAGTGTTTTGTGGATGAGATTTACCTTTTTACAGTTTTTTTTTCGAGACGTGGTTTCTCTGTGTTGCCCTGGCTGTCCTGGAACTCACTCTGTAGACCAGGCTGGCCTCGAACTCAGAAATCCGCCTGCCTCTGCCTCCCAAGTGCTGGGATTAAAGGCGTGCACCACCACTGCCCGGCTTTTACAATTTTTTTTTAAGCGAGTGTGTGTGTGCATGTGCATGAGACCAGAGGCATTGGATTCACCTGGAGCTGTTAAGAAGTGGTCATTAGCAATGTGATATGTGCTAAAGGTTAGGTAAAATATTAAGGCCTAGGTGGAATGTTAAGGCCTAGATGGAATGTTAAGGCCTAGGTAAAATGTTAAGGCCTATGTGACAGTTACCTGGCTAGCCTGCCATTATAAGGAAAGTTTCTCATATGTTTTTGTTGTTACTAGGGAACTTTCTAGTGCTAAGATTGATTACATATTCTGTTATGTTCTGTGTCCTTGGAAACCAATTGCAATAGAAGTCAGTAGAACGGTTTGTATTGTCACCCACAATAAGCTTGGACCTGAACCACCCACCCTCCAGCACTCCTGCACCTATGTATAAGCTTTTATGGTATTTGCTTTTATAAGATGGCCCTGGGATGGACCCCAACACAAGAGAGACACCTGCACCAAAATAAGAATATTTGGAATAAGACTTCCATCTTGTGTAGTGGTCTAATAAAGCTTAAGTTCCCAAGGCCCTCCTGGGAATGACGTCCTACCTGGCGGACAGAGACATGTATGTGGGTAACTGACAACCTGGTTGACACGTTAAGACATGAATATTAGACAAGTCCCCTGCCACAGTTGAATACAATAGGATAAGTGTACAACAAAGACTTGTTTCTAAGGAAATCCCCTATCCCTAAATCCTGATTTATGGCACAGACATTTGTGGATTTTGGCCTTAAAAAACTCTATAGGATCTTAACCCGGGGTCATGATTCAGTTTCTGAATTTGGACCTTGGCCTTGGTCGGGTCCATCATTCCTGAGGCATATGCTCAATAAACTATCTCGGTCTGATTGAGATCAATGTTTGTGCGGTTCGTGAGGCGATTCCTAAACCCCAACAATGTGGGTGCCTGGAATCAAACCTGGGTTCTCTTCGAGAGAAGCCTCTAGCTGCTGAGCCGTCTCTGGAGCCCTGAGATTTACCCTTGAACTGGTGGACTAAGTGGAAAACAGACCATACTTAGTTTTATGGGTGGACCTCGGTTAGGCAGTCAAGGGTCTGACTCTGGAAAGCAGGTGGAAGAGATGGCTTTCAGAGCATCTTATGTTGTATGCTGGAGATAAGAGAGGAAGCAAGAGCCTCGGGGGACTGCTCAGGGGCTGAGCACTAACTGCTCCTCTACAGTACCCAGGCTCTATTCCCAAACCCAAACGGTGGCTTTCAACCATCTGTAACGCCAGTTCCAGGGGACCTGACACCCTCTTCTGAAGGCACCAGGTACACATACAGTTATCTAGACATACATGCAAAACACCCATATACATACATTTAAAAAGAGAAAGAAAAACACCGTGAGTTAGGCATAACAGTGTACCCCTTTGATCCCAGCATACAGGGGTCAGGTAGTGGAGGCAGGAGGATCACTGTGAGTTTAAGGCTAACCTGGTCTATACAAAGTGCAGGCCAGCCAGGATGACACAGCAAGACCCTCAGCCCTCTGTGCGACACGTGCATGGATTCAAGCTCCATGTAGGAGATGCCATGGCGGTCAACAATGGACTATGTGGGGGAATGAGAGGACCGTCAGGGTTGTGCTGACGTTGGTGCTACCCGAGATTGAGAAAAATGACGATGCAGGAGAGAGGAGTAAAGAGTGCCCGTTCTTAAGTAGCCATGCTAGCAGCGATATTGACAGGTAATTTGAGCATAGCATTTCATTCACATCCGAGGAAAGAAGCCTGGACAAGATTATAAAACTGGGTCCGTAGACATATAAATGGGACGTGTATGAGTCAGGGTTCGCTAGAGTCACAGAGCTTAGAGAAGGTCTCTCTATATTGCGGGAATTTATTGCAATGACTTACAGTATGTAGATCAACATTGGGCAGCTGTGGATTAGAAGTCCAAGAAGCTAGCAGTTGCTCAGTCCCACGGGGCTAGTTGTTTCAGCTGGTCTTCTGTAGAAGCTGGAATCCTGAAGAAGGAGATTCCAACAGATGTGCTGGCAAGTAAGTGCAAGCAGGCAAAGAGTGAATCTTCCTTCTTCTAATGTCCATATGTAGGCCTCCAGCAGAAGATGTGGCCCAGATTAAAGGTGTGTGCCACCATTCCTGGATCTGGGACTTGGTTTGTCCAGGCTGACCTTAAACTCAGAGATCTCTTTGCCTCAGTCTCCTGGGATTAAAGGCATGTACTGCCTTGCCTGGGCCTAAACTTTTCATAACTATTATGCCTCAAGATCTCCATGCCAGCCGGGTGGTGGTGGCACTCGCCTTTAATCCAGCACTTGGGAGGCAGAGACAAGGCGGATTTCTGAGTTCAAGGCCAGCCTGGTCTACAGAATGAGTTCCAGGACAGCCAAGGCTATACAGAGAAACCCTGCCTCGAAAAACCAAAACAAAAAACAAACAAACAAAAAAAGATCTCCATGCCAAGATCCAGGTCAGAAACTCATGTCTTCCAGCCTTAAGATCTGGATCACAGCCGGGCGGTGGTGGCGCACGCCTTTAATCCCAGCACTTGGGAGGCAGAGGCAGGTGGATTTCTGAGTTCGAGGCCAGCCTGGTCTACCAAGTGAGTTCCAGGACAGCCAGGGCTACACAGAGAAACCCTGTCTCGAAAAACCAAAAAAAAAAAAAAAAGATCTGGATCACAGGTGAGCCCTCCAATTCTGGATTGTAATTCACTTTAGATATAGTCAAGCTGACAACCAGGAATAGCCATCACAGGACAGCTATCCATGGATTGTCTCTCAGTTCCAGGTTCACCTTTCATTGCTTTTTCAGGAGGAGATCAATGGAAACCTTTTAATTTTTTAAGAAGTGATATTCCTCTTTGTCGGTAGGAGGCGCTGGTGAGCCATGGAGCAGACAGGCATTTGCCTTCCTGGATGTGCTCGGTCCAGCACCAATGTGTGTTGAGTTAAACCAGAACTGTTCTTTGTTGGTTTTATACTGCAGTGCTCCCAGGCAAGCACTTGGAGACTTCCCTGGCACTCTGTAAACCAAGAAGAACTGGACCTCAATTTTGGAGAGAGAAAGGAATTCTTCCTTTGGCCTCTATCCCAACTCTAGGCCAAAGCTTCTTAAAACGTTTTCACTCCTGATCCCAAGGGGTGGGGCTTGACATTTCATATAACTGGGTATATGGTAAAATAGGTTCATAAACTAAACATTTACTAAAAATAATTCATAAAAGAATTTTAGAATAATTCTTTAGTGTGTGATATATATATATATGTATGTGTGTGTGTGTGTGTATACGCATATGTGTACAGATATATGCACAAATATGTATAATGTGTATATATAGTATATATACATATGCATTATATGCACACACATATATATATATTTTATCATTCATAAAAGATGAAGCCAAATTTGCATTCTAGTGAGATGCATAAAGAACTAAATCCTAGCTGAATATTTGATGCTGCACACAGCATCTCCCGTGGTTTTTCAGAGTTAATATTTTGATTTTACAGTACTCCACAATGCTGAAAATACTGCCTCACATACTGTCTTAGTTAGGGTTTACTGCTGTGAGCAGACACCATGACCAAGGCAACTCTTATAAGGACAACATTTAATTGGGGCTGGTTTACAGGTTCAGAGGGTCAGTCCATTATCATCATCAAGGCAGGAGCATGGCAGCATCCAGGCAGGCATGGTGCAGGAGGAGCTGAGAGTTCTACATCTTCATCTGAAGGCTGCTAGCAGAAAACTCACTTTCAGGCAGCTAGGACTAGGGTATTAAAGGCCACACCCACAAGACCACACCCACTCTAACAAAGCCACACCTACTCTGACAAGGCCACACCTCCTAATAGTGCCTCAAACCATCACACATATGAACACAGTACAGAATGTCGGAATGCACAGGCCTATCTAAGAAAGTGCAGGAAGGCCAGTGAGAGGGCCTCCTGGGGGCTGCCAGCATGCCCAGCATGCCAAGCTGACGTCAGGCACGCTCTCCTCTGACCTCCACATCCTGTGGCATATGTGTGCCACCCTCAGTGAATAAAGTAGAAATAAGAGAGAACAACGCTATCAGGGTCCAGCTGGGTGCCATGACACATGCCTGCAACCCCGGCTACTTGGAAGGCTAGCCTGGGCTATGGAGTAAGAGGTTTCAATAAATAGTTTAAAAACTGGGGGGGAGGCTGGTACTGCTTGCCTATCACTCACAAAGACCTATGCCCTGCACTGTATAAACTAGGCATGGTGGTACATGTCTGAAGTCCAGGAGGGAAGCACAGGCAGGAAGATTAGGGACTAATGGTCATCCTTGACTACACCATGAGTTCAAGCCCCGCCTGGGACACATGAGACCCTGTCTGAAAATCAATTAGTGGTGAGGTATGGTGTCTCACAACTGTAATCCTGACACTCGGGAGGATGAGGCAGGGGGACTGCCATGAGTTCCAGGCCA
Organism: Mastomys natalensis; assembly: GCA_021653895.1. NCBI lineage: Eukaryota > Metazoa > Chordata > Mammalia > Rodentia > Muridae > Mastomys > Mastomys natalensis. Next base: position 2,186,405 of record JAJTUV010000272.1, read on the forward strand.
GTCAAGGAACAGCGTGAATCTGTCTCAAGAACAAATATAATAAAACAAGATATAGTGACACTTGTCATCCCATCACATGGGAAGCAGTCAGGAACATCAGAAGTTCAAAGTTCACCCTTGGCCATACAGCAAGTTTTCGGCCAGGTTACAGTATACAAGACCAGCTTTTTTTTGTTTGTTTGTTTTTAAAGCAAATGCAAATTCCAAATAAAATTCCAGACTCTAACAATTAGGAGAGTTCTCTAAGTCATGCACTGTTGGAAGAAGAATCATAACATGGAAGGTAGAAAACACTAAAAAATTTCCATGGGGTCTGATTCCAGCTTCCACTTGCAGTCATGAAGTGTTTCTAGATGGTTCCAAGTCTTTCACACAGTTGGCGGAGTTTTCCCCTGGTACTCAATGACCCTGAGTGTCATGTTTTGGTGACTAGGTGGAAGGGATTTATTTGTACAGTAATCTAATGCACTTGGCATCTTAAACGTCCCCTTTAAATGGCTGTTAGAGGCGTGGTACCTATCTGGGTAACGGGGTCTGCAACCATATTCCTGGTTTCTCTGAAGGCAACAAGACTGTTCAATCCTAAGGTTTCAAAACCAGCTAAGCCGCATGAGCCATGTCTGTGGAACAAAAGACGAGACCCTGCCTCCAGCTTGGCACTGCCAAATGGTGACAGAACCTTTAGGAGGAGGGGCCTAGCAGGAGGTTTTAGATTGGCGGTCCTCAACCTTCCTAAGGCCATGAACCTTGGATACAGAGTTCCTCATAGTGTGGTGACATCCACCATACCATTATGTTGTTGCTACTTCGTAAGTAATTTTGCTACTGTCATGAATCCTAAGATAAATATTTGTGTTTTCTGATGCTCTTAGGTGCCCGTGAGAAGGTTGTTCAACCCTCCTCTCAACGGGGTCACGACCCATAGGTTGAGAACCTGTTCTAGATCATTGGTGTGGGATGCCCTCAGAACACAACTGGACTCTGTCTTTTCTCATCTCCAGCCATGTACTGAACGGCTTTGCTCCGTCCCAGGCTCAAAATCAAACTGTTTTCTAAGTTGATGATCTCAGGTAGTTTTAAAAAAATATTTTATTCATTCATTCATTCATTCATTCATCATTCATTGGTCATTCATTCTTTCTAGTGTGGGTGCAAGCATGTGGGGATTGGTGAGTACTGTCAGTACTGGAGATCAGATCCCCTGGAGCTGGAGTCAAGAGTGGTTAAGATCCGCTTAACCTCAGTGCTAGGAACCAAACTCAGGTCCTCTAGAAGAGCATCGGGTCCTCTCACAGGAAGGGCAGACTGCACTGATTGGCTGTAGGAGGAGCTAAGGTGGGAGGAGTAAGGAGAGGAAGAGGAAAAGGAAGAGGAGGAGCTAGAGAGAGCAGAGACAGAGGAGAGTGAAGAGCCGCGCAGGTATGGAGAGCAGTCCTGGGTAACAACTTATATTTAGGTTAGCTAATTGGGATACACCTTTAATTGTATGGGCATATTGTTATTGAACATTACCAAACATATAAAGCCTATGATTAATATTTAAGCATTAGAGTCTCATTCTTACTGGGCCCACGTGGATGGCGGGATGGCGGGATGGTGGGATGGTCTGGGCAATGCCCAGCCTTGTAGAGACAGTGTGGAAGATTGACAGAGCCATCTCCCACACTGGCATCTCGTGGGTGGCAGGGCTGGTGTCTCTGGTCTATGAGGAGATGGCATAAACTGAGCAGTGGCGATATGCCACTGCTGCTCGTGGCCACAGGCCCGGGCTAGTCGGGAACATGGTGGCTGATTAAGAAAAGCCAGATTTAATGCAGCCATTTTAAAATAATTACCCAACAATTGGCCACCTCTCCAGCCTCGTTACTTTTTGCCTAGCAGAAAGCCGACACAGGTGGACCCCAGGATCTCTGGCTGTTTTTCAGAACAACTGGGCAGAAATCCTTGCAGGTCAGTAGGTAGACTGCCCTGATCCAAAGTCCCGTTCGTGTTGTTCTTTTGTGTTGGAGTGTGTGAGAATTTTGGAAGAGGAAGTACAATCTTGGCTACTCGACCTCGTAGGCAACTCCAGTGTATGAATTCTTTTTTTTTTTTTTTTCTTTTCTTTTTTTTTTTTTTTTGAGACAGGGTTTCTCTGTGTAGCCCTGGCCATCCTGGAACTCACTCTGTAGACCAGGCTGGCCTCGAACTCAGAAATCTGCCTGCCCCTGCCTCCCAAGTGCTGGGATTAAAGGCGTGTGCCACCACCGCCGGGCCAGTGTATGAATTCTATAGTAACATTGTCAGTTTTCTAGACTTTAGAAGCAGGCGTTCACCCAAGAAAGAAATGAAGTTCACGGCTAATTAGAACGCTCCAGGGGTGACCAGAGAAGCGGCAGCATGTAACTCCACCTACTCAGGGTAACCACTCCCTTCCCGAGCATTCTCCACACGTGGACTCTGTGTGAGGTGATGCGTGAGAGTGATAGACAAGTGTGTCATCCCAGCACTTAGCAGGCAGAGGCAGGAGGATTGTTACAAGTTTGGGGCTAGCTTGGGCTACACAGTAAGATCCTGTCTCAATCAAACAAACAAACAATCTAATCAAGCAGAAACACAGAGAAGGAAATCAGAAGGAACAGGAAGGAGGTGGGGGGAGGGAAAAGAAAGCTGAAGAGTAGGAAGGGAAAAACCAAAGGATAAAAAGTTAAAAGTTAAGGATCATGCCTTAAACACGCCAGCCCAAAACCAAACTGGTGGGGAAATCCAAGTTAAGACACCTTTGCTGGGAAGTGGTGGCGCATGCCTTTGATCCCAGCATGCAAGAGGCAGAGAGAGGTGGATCTCTGAGTTCGAGGCTAACCTGGTCTACAGAGTTGAGTTCCAGGACAGCCAAGGCTATACAGAGAAACCCTGCCTCAGTAACAGCAACAACAACAAGACACTTTCATGAAGCTGAAGGTTCACACAAGGGTGTAGAAATCCTGAGTCAAAGGGCACGAGCCCCAAGACCTGAAGCAACTGAGCGAAGGGCTCGACCCTTGTAACCCCACCTATCCCTGGAATCGGCCACATCCTGGACACGCCCCCTAACATCAAAATGCCCAGTATGTGTGTGCAGTTTCACTAGCTCAGGCTTTCCCAGACTTGAGGCCTGGCCAGCAAGCCATCACTCACCAGGAAGGTCACCCTCCCACCCACTGTCCCAGGAGCCTGGACTTCCCCCACCTCATGGACATATCTCTCTCAGTGACCAGGACAATAAATTACTGTCGAGGTAGAACCCACAAATGACCCTGGAACTCAGGAGGCTGATGAAATAGAATTTCAAGGCTAAGGCCACACTAGGCGACAGGACAGCCTGCTTCAAAAGAGAAGGGGGTGGGGGGGTGGGGGGAGGAGGAAGGCAGACAGACAATAAGGGCTATAAAGTGAGAAGCCCTTTAAGATCAGAGCTTTAGGTTTCCTTTCAATTAAGAGGGTTTTTGCCTTGTGAGGAGTGGTGCACACCTCTAATTCTCCGACTCAGGAGGCAGAGGCAAGCAGCGGATCTCTGTAAGTTCAAGGCTAGCCTGATATGAAGAGCAAGTCCTAGGACAGCCAGGCTACACAGAGAAAGCCTGTATTAGAAAAACAACCAGGGTTTCAGCCTTAGGATACGGTTTGGTATAAGAATGCTCACTTGACATATTATGCAGGGTTGTCGGTTCAATCCCCAGCTCTGAAAAGAAAAAAACTGGGGGTGGGGGGAAAACGACAGCCAGGCATGTAATCCTTTACATCCCTTACTTTCTGCAGTACAGGCAGGGCCAGAAGTTCAAGGACAACCACAGCTCCACAATGAGAGTGTCTAAAAAAAAAAAAAGGAAAAAACAAAAAGCTGGGCGGTGGTGGCGCACGCCTTTAATCCCAGCACTCGGGAGGCAGTGGCAGGTGGATGTCTTGAGTTCGAGGCCAGCCTGGTCTAAGAGTGAGTTCCAGGACAGCTAGGGCTATACAGAGAAACCCTGTCTCTAAAAACCAGAAAAAAATAAAAAATTTTTTAAAAAATTAATAAAAAGGGAGGGGACCTGGAAAAGAGATCCCTAAGTGGTTAAAAACATAGGATACTCTTTCAGAAAACCCAGATTTGCGACTGAGCACACACATGACAACTCAAGACCATCTGTACCTTCAGTCTTGGGTACTTTACACCTGGCTGGTTCACACATGGTACAGACAAAACGCCCATACACAGAGGTTTTTTTTTTTAAAAAAAATCCAAGCATAACGCATGTACTTTCAATCCAAGCACTTGGGAGGCAGAGGAAGGTAGACCTCTATGAGTCTAGCCTCATCTACAGAGTGAACTGACAGAAGACATTTGTCTCTGGCTATTCTGTTTTCCTCTACAGTGGTCCCTTTGGTCACTTTCCACTCCCACCCTGGGACGTGCCTCATATTATGGTGTAGTAAACCATATTTTCTATGCTAAAAGTTAAATAGGCAAACATTGCTGGTTTGTTGTCCCAAGCTAGCCTCAAACTCTTGAGATCAACAAACCTCCCACCTTAGCTTCCTAAATAGCTGGGCCCGTGGGTGCTTACCTAAAGAAGCTGTCCTGCCATCTTCCTACAGTCTGTGGGCTTCAAGTGTTCACTGACTAGGCAGGGTAACTATTGATCTGTACGAGGGAGAGCGCCGGTGATCTCTGCTCCGACCTGACCTCGGGCTCTGCTGTTTGTGTTGACCTGACTGACTACATCCCTAGAAGCTCATTTCCAACAGGTAAGATGTCACCAGTGGGCCAGGGAAAACACCCAATAAGGGCAAGCACAGCGTTTTGTTCAAGAGTCAGACAAATCGGAGACTTAAGCTAGCTCACTGGCTGTCAACCTTCCTAATGCTGTGACTCTTTAATAAAAACAGTTCATATTGTAGTGACCGCCCCTCCCTCCAGCCATAACATTACTCGTGTTGCTACTTCATAGCTGTAATTTTGCTACTGTAATGAATTGTAATGTAAATATCGGATCAGAGAGGGTCAAGGGGTCGCGACCCACAGATTGAGAACCCCGGCAGTAGCAGCGGGTGCTGCGCTTAGCACCTCAGAATTCACCTGCGTGGTCAGTCCTGGAAGTGACTCTAAGGTGCGTCCTGATGAGCTTAGCCAGGGAAGTGGTCACACTCCACTTTGCGGGTGGCAGGGTGGTGGCCAATTGTACCCATTTCTGCAGGGGCCTTGGTCTTCAGTACTGGGGCTGATACCTGCTTAGAGCCACTATTCCTCTCTTGAGAAAGGACAGAGGCTTCCCCCGGGGCACTTTCAACAAATGGCCGAGCAGTGTGTACACTAGGGAGGGCACACTCCTGAGCGTCCATGATCTTCTCAGGGCCACTGAGTCCCCAAGTCCAGCGCTGGTCTCCAGGAAGAGCTAAGTTGGTTTTGTTTTTAAGATTTATGTATACAAGTGCTCTGTGTTGCACACAGTAAGTGGGCATCAGATCCCATGACAGATGGTTGTGAGCCACCATGTGGTTGCTGGGAATTGAACTCAGGACCTCTGGAAGAACAGCCAATGCTCTTAACTGCTGAGCCATCCCTGCAGCCCCATGTTTCTTATTTTATTGTAGCATCTCCAAACACCACATCTAAAGCAGTGATCAAGACTTGCTGGCAAAGGAGGGATCTCTTCAGTAAAGAAAGCATGTCACCCAGGTTCTAGATCTTGACTCTGTCTGGTGGAGCAGGGGCTGCTCTGTGTGCAAGCTTACTTTGCAAATAGGCATGTTATTTATTGAACACAGGAAGTGTGCTCTGTACTAAAAGCCAAATTTATGCAAGTGAAGACAAAGACAATGGGCCCAGCTGACCTCCCACACCCAATCTCTTCCCTCTGAAACTCAGATCTGCCAGTCTTTGCCTCTTGAGTGCTGGGATTAAAGGTGTGTACCACCATGGCCCGGCTGATGGAGTTTTTAATTAAGACTCATTTCAGTCTGAGATCACACACCGATAAACTCCCAATACCCCCGGTGTGCTCTGACTCCTAGTGATCTGTTGGTCCTCCAGGGAGCAACTCAGAACTTGATCAGCCTGGGCCTGAGCGCTCAGTTAGTTCCCAAACATCCTAAGCCCCAGTAGAAAAGAACAGGAGGTGCCGGGCGGTGGTGGCGCACGCCTTTAATCCCAGCACTTGGGAGGCAGAGGCAGGCGGATTTCTGAGTTCGAGGCCAGCCTGGTCTACAAGAGTAGTTCCAGGACAGCCCAGGCTACACAGAGAAACCCTGTCTCAAAAAACCAAAAAAAAAAAAAAAAAAGACCAGGAGGTTCCACCATGGTTAGCTTTCAGCATTGGAAATACAGCAGCCAGGTGAACACGCAGAGGTAGGTTCTGGATGGTGATGGTTCCTCCCCTGGGATGTGCTGTCTCTCGCCCTCAGTCTTCCCTGTTGCTACTCTGTTTTAATCTGCATTGTGTTCCGCTGTGGCTAATGCTCCACCATGTGCTGCTACCCAAATCCTTCATTTTCCCAAGCAGGGAGTGTGTGTCCTAGGAGAAAAGATGCCCAAGGGAAAATAGGAGGTGAGCTCAAGGGTAGTAGGCATGTGGGTCTGATTCGGCAACTTCTGTTCTGGCTCAAGCCAGATGAGAGGTATTAATATGATTGACAGGATGCACACATTGTGAAAAGGTATTTCCTGTGGGTCAAGAAGCTTTTCCTGCCGGGCGGTGGTGGCCCACGCCTTTAATCCCAGCACTTGGGAGGCAGAGGCAGGCAGATTTCTGAGTTCGAGGCCAGCCTGGTCTACAGAGTTCGTTCCAGGACAGCCCGGGCTACACAGAGAAACCCTGTCTCAAAAAAACCAAAAAAAAAAAAAAAAAAAAGAAGCTTTTCCTTACAAGCCTTCTGGTCTGGGCCTGGACAATTGTACCTGGGAAGGGATCAAACAGGCCAAGCTAATTCCCACAGATATGACCCTTTTATTTGGAAGCCATCCCCAGCCAGCACATGCAACAGGGCATTTCAGACCAGCCTTGGCTTCTCGCTAGAGAGCCAAAACAGGCCATGAATTCTTTTACTCCACTGAAGAAAAGTTCCGAGAGGGTAGAGATGACTAGTGAGGAGAGAGCTGGGATAGTAAAGATACACTTTGCCGTGATACTGCCCGCCCTCCCCCCAACTGCCCCCCCCCCCCCGCCGGCCCCCCCCCCCGTGGTGCTGTCGGGGGAACCCAGCGCCTTGTGCACACTAGGCTGATATTCTACAAGAAACCACATCCCAGATCCCAATATATATTGCTTTATTTTATATTTCTATTTTACTAGTCAAGGGAGAATTAGAATTATAATAAATATATTTTGTAGTACAAAGAAAAGTTTCTGTGCTGCAAGACGGTATACAAGTCGCTGGCTTAAAAACGCAAAGGATTTTGTTATTTAAAAAAAAAAAAAAAAACCACACAAGATGATTCAGTACATGGTTTGCCCCCCCCCCCATGCCATAAATATCAAGCCAATTATCTTTAAAAAAAAAAAAAAAAAGCGGGATTTCTGAGCTGGCTGTCTTGTGTCCGACCGACCTCTGCCTGCTCCAGCAGCCTAGAACTTTCTTTTGCCACCGTGGTACAAACCATATCATCCTGAGAATAAAAAAGGGGACAGAAAAACAATGACTCCAGCAAGTCACAAAGACAACATCTTTACCCAGCATCTTGTAACCTTAAGCAAGCAGTCTGGGCCTGGTTTTTTGAGTGGATCAGTTTTCTCTCTGTCTTCTGTTTGTGGGTTCTAATTTTCCAAGCATTGCAATATTCTACAGCAGGAAGAAAAGAACCCCAGGCCCGATTACTAAGTGCCCCGGGCTTAATGGTCTGCTTTCTACCCGCACAGACAGCATCCTGAACAGTGGACTTCACCAGCTCTCCAAACACTGGACACAAGAGGTGGGCGTGCCTGTGTCCCCCGGGGCTCCCGAGGTAGAAGCAGGAAGGTCAAGAGCATAAGGTCATCCTTAGCTCTACAACTAATAGGAGGCCAGCCTGGGCTACATGAGACCCTGTCCGAAAAATAAAAATAAAACCGGTTGAAATAAGGAACATGTTTGCTGAAACAAGGCCAGAGCCCCAGTGCTGGGCTAAATGCCAAGCGGGGGGCGTCGGTACCTCAGAAGATGCGATTGTTTGCCGAGGAGAACAGAGAGAGCAGGCGTACTGGACGAGGGCTAACACTCCTCCCCTCATGGACCTCAGCCTCAAAGTGAGACGAGACAGGGTTTCTCTGTGTAGCCCGGGCTGTCCTGGAACTCACTCTGTAGACCAGGCTGGCCTCGAACTCAGAAATCCGCCTGCCTCTGCCTCCCATGTGCTGGGATTAAAGGCGTGTGCCACCACGGCCCGGCTCAAAACTTTCTTGTGTGTTTTCACAAGAGCCCAGGAAACTCACTACCTTGTAGCCACACAGAAGAATTTCACTGGGGCCCAGAAGGCCCAGGCCTTCTATTCCTCAGAAGCAGACAGATGCCTTTAGCCCCCAACTGTCCAACTGCACCACTCTGATCCTACAGGACTGAGCTTAGCAATGACAACTCCTTACATTAAAAAAAAAGTTTCATAAATTCCCCCCCCCCCCCCAGGAATGGTCAAGGACACCCATGACTACTTAGAACCCATAGTGCAGCATGGACATGCAACGTTCTCAGAGGAGCGCTACACAGCTCTCTTTTTTATGGGGTACGTGTTGTACTGTCTTCGTTGCCCCTGACTGCAAAGCAAGCCCCCACCACCCTGAACAAAAACTATCAAAGAACGAGGGCATCCCTTTCAGAGAGGTTCGCCACATTGGCTCCCAACATAAGACTCAGCGGCAAGGCCCTGTGTCCTTGGCATCTGAGAGAGATCCTACGTATCAAGAGGACCCAGGCTCCTTGTCTGCCTGACTTGGGGGGAATCTTCAAAAAGAACCTTTAGAACTTAGCATTTCCAGCCCTGTGAGAGGATAACCCTGCAAAGAAGGGACAAGCCAAAGCCCCAGGGCGGGCTGTAAACATGTGGTTTTTCTAAGGCCCAACTTGGTACATGGCTTTGGCAGCTATGGTTAATCTCCAAGAGAAGGTGACAGGCATGTTCTGGGAGCACGGGACATATCTTTCTGCATCCTACGACAAGGTACTGCAAGTCACTGGAAGAGCAAGGAGCACGCCGGGAGGAGAAGTATGCTTGCTTCTTTGGTCGGGGCTACATGGCAGAAGCTTGGGTAAATCCGTAGCTCACTCCTTATCCCGCCTGACACACCGAGCACTGGAAGGGTAGAACATCGTGAGGCAGTGATGATATCCCCATCAGGGATGGGCAGGTGCTCTCCTGCAGGGCGTCAAGAAGGTATCAAAAGCTCTCTGGACTCCCAGTGACATCCTTGCAAAGATCTTGTGGCTTCTAGTGAAGACTGCCAGGCCTGGAAGAGAAGACCAGGCGAGAACAGACCGAGTCTCCAAGGTACATGAACCAGGGAGACTGCAGCAGCACCCAGGCCTCTCTCTGCATCTGCGTCTCAGCACTCTGTCCTCACCTCAGCAGCTTCTGGGACAGTCAGCAGCCCCTGTGGGGATCAGACTCCCAGAGCCACCCAAGAGGACGGGCATCCTCCTTCGTGGGACTCTTGCTTTCCAGAACAACTCACCACCATGTGATTTTGAACTCATAGATGGGGCGTTTGCAGTAGTAGTGATTGACGAGGTGCTTGTCACACACCCCGATACACTGGTGGTCCACCGTGAGGCCCTGGGCTGAGAGGTCCGTGACCAGGCAGTGCAAGAGGTCGTACACGTCAGCCACTGCCTCCCAGGGCCCAAAAGACACGTCCACTTCACAGTGGTGCTCAAAGAGCTGGCCGTCACTCTCACTCCGCTCAAAGCGGAGGGAGTTAAGGAGTGGACACTCGTAGGGAGTGATGGGCATCTCTTCCTTGAAGACACAGACTTTGAGCTTGGCAAAGCGGGCCTTCCGCTGTACTGCACGAAGCCGGGCAATCTCCACGATCCGCTCCAAATGGTCTACGGAGTTTAACACAACAGCCGTCGTCAGTGCACAGAGGTGGAATAATTGGAGAGGAGGGAGAGAGACACACAGACAGACACAGGGACACACACCCAGTGTCGGGATGCAGAGGGAGGAGGCTGAATTCACGAGGGACTCCATGGACTCAGGAAGGACACACCTTAATAAAGATCACAGCTTTCCAAAGCAAGGAAACACCCCCATCCTCAAGAGGGTATATGGGACTTGAAAAGTCCCATTGTCCCTGAAAGAGGGGAACAGTTTCTCCTAATCTAGATGAATGCTGGACCCACCCACTTCTGGGAAAGGCCTAGGAGCTAAATGATGCCTCCCAACCCTCCTCCCCAGCTGTGAGGCAGCTGACCCCTCACCTTTGTAATAGGGCATGAGCCCCAGGAAGGCCTGGCGCACCTTCTCGCCCTTCAGGGGCTGCATGTTCTCCAGCTGCTCCAGGAGGGGCCCGATGGCGTAGTACTGGGCCTCTTTGTGCACTGCTCGCACGTGCTCCCGGGGCGGCAGGTCCCCTGAGCGCAGGAAGTTCAACACATCTCTAGGCAGAGAAGAGAAAGGGTGAGAAGAAGCTAAGGACCAAGTGGTGGGAGGGGAGGGGAAGGTTATCAAGGTAGAGCACAGAATTTGGGCTATGTCCCCCAACTCTAACTTTGGCCAAGTGAACTCGACCTTGGTGTGTTTCAGTGTCTTTTTGAGTACAAAGGGAAAGTTTTTTTTTTTTTTTTTTTTTTTTTTTAATTACCTCATACGGTTAAAAGAAAAGTGGCGTGGTGACATACGTGGGAGGCAGAGGCAGGTGAGGCTGTGAGTTCAAGACCAGTCTGGTCTACAAGTGAGTTCCAGGCCAGCCTGGTTTTGTTTGTCTCAAACAAAACAAAACAAATAAGCAACAATGGAAATGTAAATTCAATCTGGAGAGAAACTAAAAGAGCTAATATATGGAAAGTGCTTAGAAACCGCCTAGCACAGAGTGAGCCCTCAGAAATGGCTACCTGTGGCCTTCCTAAGTCATTACCATCACAATACTTCTTATTAGGTACTCACAGGTGTAACGGAAGGCTATAACAGGCATCGATTTAAAACACACAAACAGTGGTTTTTCTCAGACAAGGTGTCATGTAGCCCAGGCTGGTTTCAAACTTACTAGGGAGACAAGTCCAACCTTGAACCCCTTGTTCCTCTTGCCACAGTCTCTCAAGTGCTAAGACCGCCAGCATGCACTGCCACATCGGGCTACATAAACACTTTGTGCATCTCTGTAAATCTGAGGCCAGGTTGGTCTACGAAGCAAATTCCAGGACAGCCAGGGCTACAGAGAGACCCAGTCCCGCTGCCACCCCACCCCAAAGAAAGAAGAACAAGGAAGAGGAGAGAGGAAGAAGGCTCTGGAAGAGGAAGAGGAGGAGGAAGAGGAGGAAAGTCCTTTCATGGCCTCAGCACCAGTTTCTTAAGTACATGTTAGAAATGTTCAGTCAGCCGGGCAGTGGTGGCGCACGCCTTTAATCCCAGCACTTGGGAGGCAGAGGCAGGTGGATTTCTGAGTTCGAGGCCAGCCTGGTCTACAGAGTGAGTTCCAGGACAGCCCGGGCTACATAGAGAAACCCTGTCTTGAAAAACCAAAAAAAAAAAAAAAAAGAAATGTTCAGTCATAACATAACTACAAGGATAATGGAATAGTTGTAACCTCACGATTCCAACAGAAACAAACAGATTCTACCCATCTCACATTGTTACTGTTACTATTATTCTATAGCTATCTGGGCAGACAAAATTCCAAACTTCAGGGGCTAACATGAGCTGGTTCTCAGCTAAGTAAAGTCACGTACGGGGAAAGTACAGACTCAGTCCCTGCTAACCCTCTTGGGACTCTTTAGTGCCGAGGGTAACAACCAGGTCTATGGTCAGTGGTTATGGGAAGAGAGGGAGGAAACCCCTAGATCTATTTGTTACATCAATAACTCATTTAAACCATAAAGCAACAACAGCTAACACTTAAGCATTAATCTGTACTGGCCACTAGCCATACGCCACCCATTTGGTCCTCTTAATGACATTATAAGGCAGGTTTTTCTCTTAGCTCCAGTCTATAAGTGAGGCCCAAGTGGGACGTAGGAGGTTATGGAAAACCATTCTTGAAGGAGCCACCACTGGCAAAGCCTCAGGTCCAGACACAACACACTCTGAGCTGATAACCACCACAGTCCTCACTTCATTAGAAGCAAAGTCAAGTGCTGGCTGCATAATGAAGAACTCTCACCCACCTCCGACCCCAAGCCCAAGCAGCCCCCAGGAGGGTAGATGGTCTGCATGAGCTACAACCAGCAGAGAAATGTGTGTACCTTCCAAATGCCCTGAACTCATACTCTGAATTTTTGAAAAACTGTATCTACTGCCAGTAAGCCACAGTTTGGATCCTGTTCTCCCTCCCACAATCCCTTTAAAGATTTTTAAATTATTTTTCCATTATGTTTGGTGAGTGTGTGCTCAAGAATACAGGCACTCGGTGGAGACCGGAAGTGTTGGCTCGCCTGGAGCTGAAGTTACAGGTGGTTGAGAGCCACTTGATACCGGGTACAGGGACCTGAACTCAGGTCTCCAGCCCCACCCAACCCCACCCCTTTAAAGTCAGTGCTCTGAGATGTCCAATCAACCCTTATGAGCTCTGACAAGCAAAAGCCGTGTCAAGGCCCAGCTGAGAGCGCTATGGGAGACGCCAGCTGGGGCCAGCACTTCCCTCCCCAAATGGCCTGCAAACAAAAAAATCTTTTTATAGTTCCACAGAGTGATGTGACACTCTGTTTTCTCACCATCCGAGGCAGCTGATGGCCCACTGGGGAAAACCAGACTCTGCAAAACAAATTATATCGCTGGAGGCTCCTTTGTAAGGATAAAAATGACCCCTGTGTGCACACTTACTTGGAAGTCAACACAAAGACATACATATCAGCTGAAGTTCCTGTCTCCCTGGTCACTGGTTCAAGGTCAAAAGATCCTCTAGTCATCTCCAAAGAGAGACTGAAGGAGCGGAGGATTCCAGCCATGTGCTTTGAAAATCTGACCTCCCCAGGGTCACACACAGACTCTTTCCTTAACCATCACGGACACGCCCACCAGACAGCTACACTCATTTCTCATGTCAACAAGGAAACTGAGGGTTAGAAGGATGGCTCGGTGGTTAAGAGGACTTGCTGTTCTTCCAGAGGTCGCAAGTTCAGTTCCCAGCACCCACATCAGCAGCTCACAACTGCTTGTGACTCCAGCTCTAGGGGATCCAACATCCCATTCTGGTCTCTGGGGGTATTCACACACAAGTGATGCATACATATAAATAAAAATAAATCTTAAAAAAAAAAAAAAAACACCGCCGGGCGGTGGTGGCGCACGCCTTTAATCCCAGCACTTGGGAGGCAGAGGCAGGCGGATTTCTGAGTTCGAGGCCAGCCTGGTCTACAGAGTGAGTTCCAGGACAGCCCGGGCTACACAGAGAAACCCTGTCTCGAAAAACCAAAAAAAAAAAAAAACACCATGAAATTAAGGCATAAACTTTTTATAAGGTTTGCCAGAAGCATTTTCATGGGAAGGTGTAATAATCACATCTACTTCTTTAGGATATGTACGTATCAGATAAACTAAGACTGTGAGTTTGTGTGTGTGTATGTATAGTGTGTGTCTGATCGTTGTTAAAATCCCAGATCCCAGTAACATACAAGTTTGACTTTTGTTTTTTGTTTTTGTTTTTTCAAGACAATTTCTCTGTGTGCAGCCCTAGTTGGGTCCTTTTAGAACTCACCCTGTAGACCAGGCTGGCCTTGAACTCAGAGATCCACCTGCATCTGCCTACAAAGTGCTGGGATTAAAGACATGTGCCACCACTGCCCTGCTACGAGTTTGTTTTTTAAGGTTTTCTTAGCAAAATGAAGGGGCGGCAATCCAGCATCCTTCATGGCTTCTGCTGTAAGCCATGTGAGCCTCATAACTGCACACACTACAGCCCCTCCATGCTACAGTAGGTTTTGTTGTTTGTTGGGAGTGTTGACACAGAGCCTTGCTTGCTGTATAGCCAAGCTGGTCTAGAAATACTTGCAGTCCCCCGATTCCATCTCTCAAGATGCCACCATGTCCACCTTGCATGGTATTATTGAATGCCAGAATCTAAGACGGTTTTTGACATTCTCTGATTCCAAGTGTGTTTGCTCCTTTCCATATACATAACGACTCTCCAAGTCTCAAACTGCACAGAATGGGAAAAGTTTCATCAAGTCCTGCCAGTATTAGATTTTCTCTTGCCAGTTGGTGGTGGCGCACACCTTTAATCCCAGCACTCGGGAGGCAGTGGCAGGTGGATGTCTTGAGTTGGAGGCCAGCCTGGTCTACAGAGTAAGTTCCAGGACAGCCAGGGCTACGCAGAGAAACCCTATCTCAAAAGATCAAACCCAAGAACAAACAAACAAACCAGGAAGTTCTCTTGTTTTTACCAGGAGCAAAACAACTAAGCATTTTAATACAAGTCAATAAGACCATGTATCAAATTCCACCTCTAGACTATCTCCTCTGGTACCGTGGAAGACAGCAACAACGCCTAAGACCCAATTCCAGGGTCCTCACTGGCTATGACCACAGAGCAGACGGTAGAGGAAGAGACAGACATACCCAAAGTGTGTGCCATCTCGGTCGATGAAGTACCGACCCTCGGAGTCTGTAGGGATGTAGTGTCGCCCGCTGAACATGGCAGCCAGCATGGTGTCTTCATAGCGCCGCAGAGTAGACAGGCGCGTGGTAAAGTGAGCCCCTCCGATGTTAAGGGGGACGACTTCAGGAAACTGGAAAGGAATCCACCACACCTTCAGACTGACACAGGCAACAAGATCTGGGGCTCCTCCATGTCAGTCTGCCTAGGTCTGACAGATCACAATCACTTAGTCATCCCAAACTAGGGACACCCCCCACCCCAGTTTCCTTGAGTATCAATTGCCAAGACCTACTCATTATACCTACTAGCTCTTAAATAAATCGGGTCTCTCTTCACCCCAACCCTCCAATCTCCGCCAGCTTTCATCATCTTCTCTTTCTGAACTGTATACCGTATGCCCTAACTCATGCTGGCTTTTTGGCCAAAGATGCTCTTCATAGCCTCCTCCCGCCCAGCTAGCAAACGAAAGTGCCATACGTGGTGGTGTAGTTGTTCACTGTGTAAGTGCCTGGATGACAGTTTGGTCTGTCAACCCCGACGTGTGTCCTCCTCCTAATTCACACCGAGGCACCACACAGTCGGCAGCATCGGTCCATTCCATCTCCGTTCCGTGACCACTACCACTCTTTCCTCCGTCTTGTGCCCACGATGGAATCACGTACATATCCCCCACCCACACCATTCCTTCATACACTCTCAACAACAGCACTTAGCACCATACAGTGGCAACCATTTTCTCCTGTCAACCCATTTTCCTAGATGCCAAGCATCCCAAAGGCAGGGAGAGCCTGTGTGCTTGCCAGTTGTGAACAGAGACCGTAGCTGTTTGTGAATGCATTGCTGTACCCAGTCCTCACTGTCTTCCTCTAATCCAGAGCCTGGCAGGTGCTAGGCGGGAGCTCTACCTCAGAGCTTCACGCTCAGCACTCCCAAGCCTCGCTCTCTACCTCACCCTTCTCTCCCACTCAATCTGTAGCGATTGATTAGTCTCGTCACCTAAGGTTTTGGTCACAAGGACTAAGTGAGGACAGGAAAATAAACGTAAAGGTTACTAGCCTGGAGCACTTCAGTTCCAGTTCTGACACTAGATCAACTGAAATTTTATCCCAGGGTAAATTTTACCCTAGAATTCTTTTTACCAAATATTACATCCTTTCATCTTCTGGCTGTGGTGAAAGGTCTTTATAATTTATCTAAAGAGAACCCTTTCACCCAAATTATCTATACAACTCCCAATTTGTTTGGGGTAGGGGGAAAGACCCAGCTGTGCATGGTGGTGCACTCCTTTGATTCCAGCTACTGAAAGGCAGAATCACGAGACTCTCTGTGTTCTAGACCAGTGAGCTCCACAGTCTATAGTGTGAGCTCCAGGCCAACATGGGCTACCTAGAGAGACCCTGCCTCATCAGAAAAAAAAAAAAAAAAACCATACACAAAAAAAACACAAATGGATGAGATAAAACTTACCTGAGACTTGCCATACAGTAGAGACTAAAATTCACAAAAATCAAGAATGAAATACACAAGATTTACATTCTAAGTATGAGCTCAACTCTATTATTATTAATCATTATTATTATTGAGACAGAGTTTCCCTGTGTAGCTCTGGCTCTCCTAGAACTCACTACATAAACCAAGCTGGCCCAGAATTCACAGACATTTATCTGCTGCCTCTGCCTCTGGAATTCAAGGTTGTATCACCAGGCCCAACAAATTCAACTCACAGTGCAAAATGCCTTCTACATTTCTGCAGAAATGCTAAGCCCAATCTAGGTATATGTCAAGACCCAAATATTGTTTTGTTGTAATGCTTTGCACGACTGGAGTTCTTTTTAAAAGGTAGCCCCTACTAACGCACTTCTCTGCACCACATGTATAACAAAAAGAGTAACAGCAAGGAGTCCTAGAACTCACAGGGAGAGGTGTGACTTGCAGGAGGCTGGGACTGGCCAGCTGGCCTACAGTCTATGGCTTTGTGTGTCCTTCCACTCAAACCACAACTTCTGCCCAATGACAGTGCACAAAAAAGTGTCACCAGTGTGTTGGCTCTTTTCCCTGACTGCAGAGTTATGTCTAGAATTTTGCTTATTTTTACAAGTTTCCCACGATGCTGGCAATTCAGGGATTCTAACCCTAACGCAATACTGTCAGCTGCCCAGAGAGCCTCAGTCAAGCCAGCTCCCCTTTTGGACAACTCTGTCTGCCAAGTCTCCATGTCTATATCCATCTTCTTATCTATCTCGAGGATCATTTCATGTGCAAATCGTCACGCACTCGAAGGACTACTAACGAAGCCACAGCATACTACAGTGCAGCAACAGATAAATGAAACCCCGAATCCCCACCACCATCTCTGCTCTAGAGTTCAACTCACCATTGCCCTCCTCCTAATTCCAGAATTTATCTCCTGTATGTCCTTGTCACGCTGCTTTCTTTGCCCCAAATCCTCTACCACACGCTCACTTCTGTCCATCTAGCAAATGAAATCACCCCATGTGGTAATGGAGATTGTTCGAGGCTTAGTGGCACCTGAATGAGAATTGGCCCGACCCACTCAAGGTGTGTCCTTTTCCTAAATCATACCAAGGCACCAGATAGGTTAACGGCATGCAGTTTCTTATGCCACTCCCCAGGCGGCTGGAGGATACACCTGGGCAACCCAGGGCCTCCTTTTGGATTGTATGGAACATGCTATGCATTGAGTCCTCCTCTAGTTGATAAAGGTGACATGGGATACAGGAATGGAACTGACATCTGGTAGCTACCGAGTACGGGAAGAAGGGACTTGGGGTGCAGGTGACCCCGGGCAGGGAGGACACACCTAGTGCAGGAGTGGCATCAGGGGTGGATTGCTCCTTAGGAGGCTCACCTCCCAAGGTCAGCTCTGCATGCACCAGCCTCTCCCTCGCTTCCTATCAGCCCTCCCTTCCCCCATCGCTCCATCCAGGTACCTCCTGGGGCAGCAGGGGCAGCCCGTGCCCCGCTTGCGTGGCCGTAGGAGTGGCCGGCTCCAGGAAGTCGTCTTCGGCTTCGGAGCTGGACATGGCACCGTCCGAGTGACGGCTGTCTGGCTCCCGCCCGGTGACTACCACCATCCCTCTGGCTCTGGGCGGTGGGCGCGGCTTCGGGTAGGCGGGTGGGCGGAGGCCTAAAGCACTAAAGTCAAGCAGTGCCTGACATGACGGGATAGGCCGCCGGCGGGCGCTAGACGCCGAGGGCCTGCGGACAGTTAAGATGTCCTGTGCTGCCCTCCAACAGTCTAACGACCACCGCACCTACAGTTAGTCGCTGGTCTGACCTGGATGCTTCCAGCCATTGGCCGAGCCTTCGCTGGCTCCGCCCTGATTGTCAGGAGGTTCGCCCAATCACAGAAGAAACAATTCGGCCTTAAGCCGAAGTGGCCACAGGCCTACCCAATTCTGATTGGCTCTTGGCTGACAAGCGCGAGTTACGCCGTTCGGCTCGGGGGTTTGGCCGAGGGGAGGTGATCACCAGCTGACGACCTGGATCAGCAACTGACGACCTGGATCAGCAACCACCGCGTGGACCCTGCGCGGCAAATCAGAACCAGACGCTTCTAGCTATTGGCCGAGGTTTCTGAGCTCCTGCTCTGATTGGCAGGAGCATCGTCCAATTATAGGGGAAACACGGTGGCTGGGCTTGTTCCATTCTGATTGGCTCTCTGACTAACGGGAGCGCTACCTCCCTTGGTCCAGGCTGCTTACTTAGGGCAGCGGTTCTCCGCTCGGAGCGACCACAGCGCACGTAGTTATCTCTGGCCTCACCGGGTCGCCTCCTACACTGGCAGAGTTCGATTAGCCCCGCCCTGATGGTTAAAGGTCTGGTTCAACCCTAGAGGTCTCCAACTAGAGTGACAACTGTCAGCAGCTTGCCGATCGGCCCCACTCTTATTGGCCATCTAAAGGGCACGCGCTCTGCACTCCTGACGTTCAACGACAGCGCTGCTCCCCAGTGCGGTCCCCGCAAGGACAGACCACCCAATTGCTCCTGCTATTTATTGGTTGGGTCCTCGCTGGCCTCCGCCCCTGATTGGCAGGAAGCCCGCTCATAGGAGCAGCACCTTGGTTCTGCTTTCATTGGCTTTCTGACTAGCAGGCGCGAAGCTCCAGGCCACTTTCTCTTCCAGTCCATGCTTCATGGAAAGGGCTCAGGACTGGCTGGTTTGTCTCCATAGCAGCGGGTCAGTGAAGAAAGGCCTAGGCAGGCTGTCCCAGAGGATGCGCCGCGGAGGGCTGAGGAAAATGAGCACTGCAACACCTTGGCTTGGCTTCTGTGCTAGCGCTTTTTCCATGAGATTCACACAGGAAGGAAAAACTGCCAGGCTTGGCTTGGTTGCTCATACCTTTAATCACAGAGATATGAGGTTTAGAAGGATTTCTGAGAATTCAACTCTTGTCTCTAATACAGTAGTAGTAGTAGTAATAATAATAATAATAAAACTAAGCGTGACGACTCATGATGTAATACCAGTACTTGGAAGTCAAGGGCAGCCTCAGCTTCATAACATTGTGAGTTCATCTTGGGTTGCATGAGACTCCTAAAAAGAAAGGAAAAAAAAAAAACACTAAAATGAAAAAAAAAAAAATAACCACAGAGGAATAAAAAGAAAACTCCACCCCTAAGCAGGGCTCCCCTTCTCGATCTGACCTGCCCTTTTGCGCCTACGCTTTCATGAAGCCATGGGTCTATCGGCTGCCTCCTATTTGTTTAAATTAGCCAATCAGAAATAAGTGGATGGAGACTCGCTCTGTACCACCAAAAGGCTCAAGCCCTCCTTTTGGGCTGGATTTCTGAATCCCTTCGCCCCTGACAGGGAGTCTATGTTTTGCTGTGTGTGACTTTAATAAGCTTGGGTGACTGCCGAGTTCCTTGCCTTTCCTGCTTGGTCATTCTTTCAACTGGGCAGAGAAAAAGAAGCCATACCTGCAACTCTAGATGACCACGCCATGATGACATCATTAACTCTGCACCAGGACACAGATGGAAACAGGCACTTCAGGAAGGCTCTTCCCAGCTAGCCAGATGACCCACTTGATGTAACGCAGTTAGGTCACACATCCATTGTACGACCTCTGTTGGGGGAGGCTCCTTCAGAAAAAGCCCCACACCTTTCCGAGGCTTCAGTAGGCGTTTGTTACCTGTCCCAATAAACCACTTAAAGAGAAAATCAGAGATTTAATCAACAGGGCCCACACTGGGAAGAGGAAATGGTCTTGTCAGTTATCAGATGAGGGACTGGGGCAGAGGATATGTGGGTTGTCTTGGTTTTGATTCTGTAAGATGGTCCAAAGAAATCCTTTCAGCATGTGACAAGCTGTTTAGGATACTTCTTACTCCAGATGTGGCTTCAGTATCAGACAATTGCTCCCATGGAGTTGTGGGTGGGTGTCTATTCTGTGAGCCTCTGCTGATCCTAGAATTCAGGATGACTTTCAGATTTTGAACAAGGACTGAATGCCTTTGTGAGCACCGGACACAGGACACTGTCGACAGTGGGCAGTAAGATGGCTCAGTTACTCATTCCATTGCCTTCGAAGGCGAAGGGAACTGGGATAGGTTAAGGCAAACACTCAAGTGATTAACATATGAGGAATCAACCAGGACTTTGACACAAGAAGGAGACAAAATGAGGGCATAGATGTGAGTCTGGCTTTTGTGTGTGAGGGTGTGCAGATGCCCTTGTGAGGCTGGAAGAGGGCATCAGATCCCCTGAAGTAGGAGCTACCGGTGCCTCTAGTTGGCCACTGTGGGTGCTTGGATCAGAATCCAGGTTCTCTGAAAGATCGACAAGTGCTCTCTCTTGTTGACAAGAGTCATCTCTCCAGCCCAGACTTTAGTTTTTTGGGGTTTTGTTTTGTTTTTGTGATTTTTCTGTGTAGCCCGGCCTGTCCTGGAACTCACTCTGTGGACCAGACTGGCCTTGAGCTCAACTTCCATCTGCCTGGGCCTCCGCCTCCGCCTCCGCCCTCTGCCCTCGGTCCACGCCCTCTGTCCTCTGCCTCCCTGGTGCTGATATTCAAGGTGTGTATCACCACTGCCCTGATGGGGTGTTTCCATGGCAACAGAAATTGCAACCAAATTTGGTTTAGGTAACAAAGAATTTTATTATCATACATGATAAGAAGTCTGAGCAGGCACAGGGTTGATTCGTGGGACCAGGGTTTTTGTTTGTTTTTCATGTATCCACTCTGGCAGAGGGTCTCTTCATCCCTAGGAATCCATGTGAGAAAGCTGTGTAGTTAAGGGCAGGGAGAAGATTCTGACAAGCTAATGAAAATTCAAGGAAGGTGACACTCCCCTGCAGTCCCTTGGGGAGATTGGGAAACTGCAGCAGGAAGAGCCCGAGGCCAGATTGGGATACACAGACAGAAAAAGAGTTGAGGTTGTAGTTTAGTTGGCAGAGTACCATGCACTAAGCCAGAGTTCCATCCAGTTAACAGTAATATATTAACTGGCTATTATGGTAAAAATAAAAATAAAACTGGGACCAGTGAGGTGGCTCCTCAGGTAAAGGCACTTGCCACCAACCTGTGCTCAAACGCTGGAGCCCACACGACAGGAGAGAAGCAGCTCGTGAGAGCAATCCTCTGTCCTCCACACACACCAAAACAACGGTGAGCGTGTGCACATAAACACATAAATAGAAAAGTAAAACTGATAACCCCAGCAGTCGGGATAGAAACAGGAGGGACGATCGGGTGAAGGTTATCCCCAGCTACAGAGTGGATTTGAGGCCAGGCTGAGCTATGTGAGACCCTGTCTTAAAAATGAAAGTGGGCAGGGCCTTCAATCCAGGCGGAGGCGGAGGCGGAGGCGGAGGCGGAGGCGGAGGCGGAGGCGGAGGCGAGGCGGAGGCGGAGGCGGAGGCGGAGCGGAGGCGGAGGCTGAAGAGGTCAGGAGGACCTCTGTGAGTTCGAGGCCAACCTGGTCTACAGAAGGCGTTCCAGGACAGCCAGGGCTACACAGAGAAACCTTGTCCTGAAAAAACAAAACAACACCAAAAAGGAGTAGGGGAGGAAGGAGGAAGAAAGAAAAGACATTAGAGAGTCCCAAAATGCCAGAGGGAGAGAGATAAGGCATACAGAATCAGTGTTGCTTTATGTGTGTGTGTGTGTGTGTGTGTGTGTGTGTGTGTGTGTGTGTGTGTATGAGTACTCTGTCTTCAGACACACCAGAAGAGGGAATCAGATTCCATTACAGACGGTTGTGAATCATCATTTGGATTCTGGGAATTGAACTTAGGACCTCTGGAAGAGCAGCCCATGCTCTTAACCACTATGCCATCTCTCCAGCCCCCTTCCGCCTCCCCCACAGCCCCCCCTCCCCCAATCAATTTTATGTGCTGGAGCTTTCTTCCACTTCTGCCAAGAATTTCCTTTAGGAATGCACTTTCCCATTTGGTTTTGTTTATACAGTTTGGGAACTCCAAGGTCAGCCGCCTGGAGTGAGGGCTGCTGGGAAAGTAGGAAGGGATAAAGGGGGAGGACTGGGAAGGAGGGCAGCTCCCTGGCAGCATGCAGTTACCAACTCACCACTCTGGGGATGACTTCCAGACAGCTCCAGGGAGGCTGCAGAAGGGTCTGGGAGCGTCTGAGGATGGGCAGCACGAGGAGATGCAGAATTCAATGCTTCTTAGAAAATAGAGGCTGCTATACCTTGGAACTCCTCCCCACTCCCCCCCGCCCAGAATCATGTCCCATGACACCAAGCCCTGAAATTAGGCACTCAGTTGTGATGCTTTCTGCCAACTCTCCCCAAAGGAAACACTTTTAAGTAAAGGAACCTTATGTGCTCACTCAGTTGCTATTTACTCTCCCAATTTATTTTTTTCTTTATGTGTCTCTGTGTGCTTATTATGCACCTGTGTATGGTACCAGCAGAGGCCAAAAGAGAGGGTCAGATTCAGGAGGCTGTGAGCCGCTCCACAGAGGAGCGAGGAACTGAACTCAGGTCCTCTAGAAAAGCAGCAAGTGCTCTTAACTGCTGAGCTGTATTCCAATCTCTATCTTATTCTGAGGGTGGGTCTCACAGTCCCAGATTGGCTGGAGTCCCTAAGCAACCCAGGATGATTTTGAACTTCTAATGCCCCCGCCTCCACCCCGGGAGGATACACCATCACACCCGATTTACTAGCTCTGAAGTTCTGACGTTTGTTTGTAACTGAATTCTGTTTTAGTTGGCCTGAAACTTAAGGCACAGGAAACTACTGCTCTGAGATGATACAGGACTAAAGGAGCAAGCGTGTAGGCAGCCAGCCCTTTCTGTCCAGAGCCAGAGAGTAAAGACTTCAGGCTTGGCAAGCCTTTTGGTTTCTGTCATTGTAGCAAGAAAGCCACCACAGACAAGACCAAAATGAGTATGTGTGGCCAGCCAGATGTGGTTCCCTGGCCAACATTTACCACCTCTGGGGGAAAAAAAAGATAAATCTCAGTCTCAATGTAATCTCAAGCCAGCTCCATCCGAGTTATAAATGAGCCTCTGCCTCAGTTCTTGATTCTCATTTCAATTATCTAGTTGGGAAGACCGAAAAAGAGCCAGGTCTGGAGGCATCAATAGGGCTAATCGTTACTCAAAAGGACAGGTTAAGCAGTAAGTCATTAAAAATAATGAGTCGAGCTGGGTGGGGTCTCATGTGTTCGTGTACCCAGCATTGGAGGCAGGAGGGTTAGGATTAACAGTCCTCGGCTACGTAGAAAATTCAGGGCTAGCCTGGATACATGAGAACATAACTTTAAAAAAGAAAACTAGGACAAAGGAAGAAAAAAAGAAAAGAAGAAAGGAAGGAAGGAAAAGAGATGAAGGTATTATATTTGCATAGGCATGTCAATGGCATTATTCAAATCTACAGGGATGGGGTTCACCTATCAGTTTAGAGAATTCAATCTCCTGATCCCCCCCCACCCCCTTTCATCCATGTTTTGGGATTGGAGAGGTGGGTCAGCAGTTAAGAGCACCGACTGCTCTTCCAGAAGATCGGGAGTCGATTCCCAGCACCCACTTGGTGACTTAAAACCCATCCATTAACTCCAGTCTCGGGGACCCGACACCCTCTTCTTGCCTCTGTGGGTACCAGGCACTCACATGGTACACAAACAGAGATGCAGACAAAACACTTCTACTCATAAATAAAAATTTAAAATAATGTTGTTTGTTTACAGTAGAGTCTCATGTAGCCCAGGATGGCTCTTCATGCTCTTACGCAGCCACCCAAAGTGACCTTAAACTCTTGGTCCTCCTGCCTTCACCTCTAAAGTACGGGTATTACAAGTGTGTAACACCACACCCAGCTCATTAAAATAATAATAATAATAATAATAATAATAATAATAATAAAAATCTCATTGTAGTGGACATTTTATAGACAAAAGTTCTCCATCTTGTTATTTTTTAAAAGTTTAAAAGATTTATATGTATGAATGTCTTGCATGTGTATGTGCGTTGTGTGTGTGTGTTGTGTTTGTGTATGTGTTTACACGAGTGCACTAAATACCTTCCTATCACCAGAAGAGTTGAGCAGAAGGCAGTGGATCCCCCGGAACTGGAGTTACACATATTGTTAGACACCATGTTGGTGCTGAGAACCACACCCAAGTCCTCTGCAAGGGCAGCAAGGGTTCTTAACACCAGGCCATAGCACCAACCCCACTTTCTCTTTTTAAAAAGAATTTTTCATGTATTTTTTTCTTACTTATTGTGTGTATTTGAGGTCCAAGGACAACGCATAGGATTCAGTTCTCTCCCCCCAGCATGTGGGTTCCTGGGATAGACCTCAAGCTGCCAGGCTTGCCCGCAGCTGCCTTTACTCACCGAGTCCCAAAAAGACAGAGCTTTCATTAGTTCATGATCCTTTCCAATGGCAACCCTTTTTCAGAGTCTGCAGTCATT
The DNA here is from genome assembly GCA_021653895.1 of Mastomys natalensis. Taxonomy (NCBI): domain Eukaryota; kingdom Metazoa; phylum Chordata; class Mammalia; order Rodentia; family Muridae; genus Mastomys; species Mastomys natalensis. The sequence goes on from JAJTUV010000272.1 coordinate 2,211,028, forward strand.
CCAGCGTAGCCAGCAGAGGGCACTTTAGGCTTTTCCTATCAGAGCCAGACCAGGTCAAATTCTACACTGTGTAACACCAAAACAGTGGCTATGCTGTGAAAATTAGCCAGCTCTAGATTCTTAGTAATAACACCTCTGGAGATGATGAGACACGTTTATTTATTCTTAAAGAAGATGAAGGCCAAGTATGGTAGTGAACTCCTGAGACCTAGCACTTGGGAGGATGAGGTAAGTGGTCAGTTCTCTCCTCCTTGTAGACATCCTTGGCTTCACAGACCTGGAGGCCAGGGTAAGCTCCCTGAGACCACCTCAGAAAAACAAACGTAAAAAATATATGTCATGTATACATACATATATAATACATACATCATACATAATACATATATACACACACCTGCAAATTAAAATAAATCTTTAAAAACAAAAAGACTCAAAGCAACAACAAAAAAGAAACCTAGTTTTAAGGAAAAAGGAATGTCTTGGTCTGGTGAGATGGCTCAGTGGTTAAGAGCACTGACTGCTCTTCCAGAGGTCATGCGTTCAAATCCCCACAATCACATGTGGCTCAAAAACCATCCATAATGAGATCTGATGCCTTTATATGAGCGAGTGGGGCTGGAGTAAGAGGGAGAAGGGAAAAAAAAAAAAAAAAAAAAAGGAATGTCTTGTCTAGCCGATCCCCTTCCAGCCTGTTTTTTTTTTGTTTTTGTTTTTTTGGTTTTTTTTTGGTAGTTAATACTAGAAGCTTTGTGACTCCTTGAAATAAGGGATTATGTAAAGTCCTAAGGACAGTAATCTGCCTGGAGTTCTTAGGACACAATCATGCCTGTGAAATGACTGAGTCCAGGGTGCTGTTTAAAAAGTTCCGTAAGTACTAATGATGAGTAACGGGAAAGCTCTTGTGGAAAGATGGTCTTTGACAGGTAATGAATGAGTGGTCACTGACAGCTAATGAATGGGTGCTGATGGTCACTGGAAGGTCATTAAGACCACAGGCTCTGGGTGCAGCCCACCTGCATTTGCAACCCACCCCCAACACTTACTCAATGGGCAACTATGCGTAAGATACTTATTTCCCCTGAACTGATTCATGATCTTGACAACTGTAGGTCTCGGCCCAGCACCCATCTACTGAGCTACATCGTTCAGGCTCTAGCTCTAGGCTCTAGGTTTGCCCTGGCCCTTGACTTTGAGCTCCTGGCCATCCTTCTCAGAATGGCTGGTTACTGATTGGCTGTATTTTTTTTCTCCTTGCATTCTTCATCTTACTTAAAAAAAAAAAAAAAAAAAAAACAGATTTTAGGTTTTTGAGTATATGAGTGTTTTGCCTGTATGTTTGTTGGTACATTCATGTGTACTGTGCAAGAGGAGGCCAGACAGGGTGTCAGCTGGGAGCCACCGTGAGGGTCCTAGGAACTAACTTGGGTTCTGTGCAAGAGAAGCAAGTATTCCTAACTAGAGCCTTTCTCCAGTCCTTTTATTTTGAGAAAGGGTCTCACGTAGTAGCCTAAGTTGACCTTGAATTCATGAGACTCCTTATTTAGCCTCCCAAGTGATAGAATTACAACCATGTATTACCATGCCTAGTTACAGTGATTCAGTTCATAGCCTAGGTTTGCCTGACTTCAATATATACCCCAGATTGCTCCCAGAAGTTGTAATCCTCCTGCCTCAGCTTCCCAGTTGCTAAGACTAAAGGTGTGCAACTTCATGCTTGGCTCTAACTAGCCATTTCATTTTCAGTTTTACTCAGGACATTTTTAATTAATTTCTTCATTTGATTCTATGAAATCCTAACTCTTACAAACATAGACATGTTTATAAAATGATAAAGGGCACTTGGTAGGGTAAGGCAGGAAGATGGCCACAAGTTGAATGCCTAGTGAATTCCAGGCCAGTCTAGGCTACACAGTAAGATCCTGTCGGAAAAATAAATAAATAGATGATCCAGGCAGTGGTGGCACGGGCCTTTAATCCCAACACTCAGGAGGCAGAGGCAGGCAGATTTCTGAATTCAAGGCTAGCCTGTCTACAGAGTGAATTCCAGGACAGCCAGGGCTGAAAACTGTGTCACAGGCTACACAGAAAAACTGTGTCTTGACAAACAAATAAATAATAAATAAAATGCTGAAAGAAATATCTTTTATCATTTAGAGAAAATTGCCTTTCTTCATAAAGCTCAAGAAATATATTCTTAGACCAGATCCAGGCATGGTTCACACCTACAATCCTGGCAAAAGAGTTGCTATAATTTTGAGGCTAGCCTGGACTACATGGTTAGACTGGCTTGGCCTACAAAATGAGACCCTGTGTCAAAATTTAAAGAGAGAGAGAGAGAGAGAGAGAGAGAGAGAGAGAGAGAGAGAGAGAGAGAGAGAGAAAGAAAGAGAGAGAGAGAGAGAAGAATAAAAGAATATACAATATACATAGGTCAGAAAAATATTTTGTGAATTAGGGGTGAAGTGGGGATAACAGTGGGGGTTCAGAGGTCACACACATCATGGACTTTTGTCCAGCTGTGAGTGGGTTCTGTCCCTTAGGAACCTGGTGGAGCTATTAATAGGCCGGTAGGGGTGTGGAAGGTCTCAGACCTAGATTTAAAAACACTTAAGAAGGCCTATAGGTAGTATGGAGTTGATTAGAAGAGTTATCTATGCTGTGGTCAGACAGACAAAGCATGCCACAGCCCCCACTACCACAGAAAGACAGGATGATGAGATGGAGGAGAAATCGGGGCTTACATGGCAGAAACAGTATCTCTTCTACCTTTCTGAGGATGGGAGCGCAATCCTGCAGCCAGGCTCTCCCATTCCAGGCAGGAGGCAGAAGTGAGCACGGAGTAAGACGTGTGGCCAGCAAGCCCCACTTCAGTGTCAGCTAACTCCTCGGGTCAGAAATCTGGCCACACGGAAGCCTGTTAGCCAGATCTCAGTAGGAACCTGTTGGGTTCTGATCAGAGACTGCCGCAGCACTGTGGCGGAAGAAGCAGCCAGATTCTAACATTCCCTTCCTACAGGGCGCGCCTTTGAAGGTTCGACCTGTGCTTGGCTCTGGCCACTCTGCTTCCTGGGCAATCCACTCTCCCTCGCCTTCCCTCCACATGGACCGTAAGCCAAAGCAGCTTTTCTTCCTATGAAGTTGTTTCTCTCGACTAACTTGGTCACAGCAATGCAAAGGAAACTAGCACAGGCATCTAGTTTTAGTAGAAGAGCTAGGAGAATCTTCCAGAGGACACTGGACTTGCAGAGATCTCAGGATAAAAGAGGCAGCTGGCAGGCCAGGAGCAGAGGGGAGGACATTCTAGGGGGAGAAGCAATGTACAGAGGCCTATGGAGGGATGGGGCAGAGAGCTGGGGATGGTTCACAGTACAGTGTGGGCTCTATAACAAGAAGAGGCGGTCAGGACAAGAGAGGGACTGAGGGTACTGCTTAAGACTACTGTAATGGTGTCTTCACAGATAGTGAAGTCTTTGATTAGGGTCAGGACAGAGCAGCCAGTTTAAGTGGATAAATTCAACAAATACTTGACAGTAGGATCAAAGGTCTGGTACTCTTATATATGGGTGGTTTAAAAGAAGGATGACCTTTAGGTGTCAGGCTGAGTGACAGGGCAGAAGGGACTTTAGTTAGTGACGCAGATATGACTAAACCGGGTGCAAATGTGAAACTGGAATACCACGAAAACCATCTTGTTCTGTGCCTGGCACAGGAAACAGAATCAATAAATGTGATTACGATTATCTACGCTATTCCGTGTTCCAGAATAAAGGCCTCTTGGAAACAGTAACTTCTTTGACCTTAAACATAGTATACCAGAATCAACTGGAACAGGATTCATAAATGATTGGCAACAGGTCTTTGGAATAAGTTACAGAAAACTTGCCTAGGAAACGGAGCACGAAGACGCACACCTTAACCACTGCGCTCTGGAGGCAGAGGCAAGCAGATCTCTGCCAGTTCAATGCCAGCCTGATCTACTTAGTGAGTTCCAGGGCAACCAACCAGGGCTACATAGAGACCCTGTCTCAAAACAAAATAAACGTCATTAAGATGTGATCATGCCAAGGGTTAGGGAGATAGATATCTTATCAGGTAAGGTGCTTGCTGTGCAAGTGTGAGGTTGTGAGTTCAGATCCCTAGCACCCGTGTAAAAAAGCCAGGCATGCTAGCTGTGCAAGCCTCTGTAACCCCAATGCTGGAGAGTAAAGGCAGGCAGATTCCCAGGCCTGGCCAGCGAGTCTAGCAGCAAGCCCAAAATACAAGTTCCAGGTTCCATGAGAGACCTTGTCTCAAAAAGTATGGTAGAGGGTGACAGAAGACACTTAACATCAACCTCTGGCCAAATACGAACATGCACGCACACAGACACACACAGAGACACACACAAAGAGAGATGGGAGAAAGGGAAGGAGAGACTAAGGGAGGTAACGGGAGGGAAAGAGGTGGCCTGGTGCAGAGACAGCCCTCAGGAGTGAGTGTAGCACTATCTGAGGCTTGTGCCTCTGAATGACAGCACTGAAAACAACCATCGAATGCTTCACATTTAAGCTTTTATTTTGAAAAATAAAATACAAAAGTCATTAGGTTGTAAATGTATACAGTAATTTCCAAACGTCTCTGAAACGATACAATGAATTATTTAAATAATTAAGGTATTTACTATTATCCACATCAATACATTTAAACAGGCACGAGTGTTCTACAAAACATCGGAACGTGTACAGAAAACCTATTCGGAATGAGACTGCCCGATTTTGTTAACAGGACGCCATCTTCAAACCTCCTCTCCTTGAAATTAAAGACTGGAATCTGGGAAGGGAAGACAAGGACAAGAGGAGCTGTGACAGATCTATGTCCCTGCTGGGCTCCTCATCTTGAGGGCCATGCATGTTACTGGGCTCAAGAGCCATCACTGGGGGGAGGCCCGGGTGTGTGACGTGTCCCCCAGGGACAGGAGGCTGGCAGGTGAACAGGAGCACGACACCCCTTCTCGCAGCAGACAGCAGCTTCCGAGATTTCCCTTCTGTAGACAAGGCAGCCGTTGTCCCTAGGAGAACACACAGCATGTGGTTACAGGCAGGGATGAGGGCTGCCTCTCCCCTACCTCCCGCTTTAGTCCTTGTTTGTACGAGGGGGTGAGTGGCCTCCTGCAGCCAGGGGCATGAGGACAGACAACCATGAGAACAAGCCTCTGTGATGCTTCCAGTACCTACATGTAAGTTCAAGATACAAAGCAAGAGAACAGGAGGACTGCCACAGGCCTTTATAATGATGCCACCACCAATGTCCAGTGTCCAAAGTGACTGCACTGACTGTTAGTCATGTGACATGACTCGACAAATGGGCTCTCTGGGATCTCTTCCCGACAGCACACAGGTGGCTGGGCTCCGAAGTCTCTTGGGCTCTCTACCTAACGCTCCATAATGTTACAGCCCCATTGCAAACCATCACCACACTTCCTCTGTGCCAGACTCTCCGCAGAAGACATGTTAGTCAGATCTTACCATGGACCTCTGCTTAGATACTCATCCTATTACAGACAGGGAAAAAGACATAGAACTAAGCCACCTGGTGCCAGGAAGTGGCAGAGCCAATGCCAACCCAGGCTGCCTGAGGCCAGAGGTGTCCCCTCCATCTGGACACAGGCTGTCTCTGCTAGGCCTGTGTAAAGTTCCACCCAGCAGCCCCCACCAGGCCTCACCTCACTTGTGGGAAGTTAGGGGTCAGCTACTCCACTTGCTCCGTCTGTTGAAGGAACCAAGAGATATGTTAAAATCCTTGGAGTTGCTCGGTTAGTAGAAGAGGTGACCTTCTCACCAACACATCAGGTATGGCTCAAAGGATTGTAATGGTTAACATTACATTTAAGGTTCAAACTTACAGTGATTGAGAGACAAAAAAAGCTTGCACAGGCTGTACTTAGCAGCCAGCTTCCTGTACTCTAGCAGCCAGCTTCCTGTACTCTAGCAGCCAGCTTCCTGTACTCTAGCAGCCAGCTTCCTGTACTCTAGCAGCCAGCTTCCTGTACTCTAGCAGTCAGCCCCTTACCTTTTTTTTCCCAGACATTGAAACCTATTCTTAAAATTGATCTTGTCATATCTGCTGTTCCAGCAAAATAGTGGGTCATAAAACTTAACTGCTATTTTGTTCATTTGTTTGTCTGTTTTTTTTTTGAGACACGGTTTCTCTCTATAGTCCTGGGTGTCCTAGAACTCTGTAGACAAGGCTGGCCTCGAACTCACAGAGATCTGCCTGCCTCTGCCTCCTGAGTGCTGGATTAAAGGCGTGTACCACACCACCTCTTGATGACTAACTACTATTTCTGCTTTTGTAATCAAGCTTCAAAGAGATGCTTAAGACAACTGCAAGACATGTATGATGAAACAAGACCCTGTCTACCTGTAGGCAGAATACATGCAGTCTTGTGGGTTTTGCCATTATAAGCCCTGGGCTAACACAACTAGGGGCTGCATCTTGGGAGTGCTCTCAGGGGACCAGTAACTAAATAAAAAGCCTCTTGTTAACATTTATTCATGATTATGGTGAATCTCCAAGAGACCCCACACTTGTAAGGGATCTACCCAGACTTTTAGATAAACTCAGCCTGTAACTGTTTGGAAGAAAGAAAAGAAAGCCCAGACTGGTCTTTCCCACACTCCAGGGAGAGTCTAACTCCCTGGCATCTCCTGAGTACAGGGATGCCTTTGTTCCTCACGAGCCCCATGGATACATCTGAGTCTGTTAGGACATGAGATCTCAGGGTGGGCTCATCACCAGACAGATCAACACTGTGGCTGGATGTTTGAAACTCTGAATCAGCCTCGCCTCAATTCAAATGCTGGAGCTAAAGTTCAGGGAACTTTTGGTTATTGTGTCCATGAACAAGGAGAAGACCGTGGCTCTGATTCCACAGAGCTGGCCCCGGGGCCCTCCCAGACCCAGCCTGTGTACCTCTTCTTAGTTCTGACTGACCTTGAACTCTACTATGTGGAAAGGGGTGGCCTTCAGTGGTCCTCCTGCCTCTGCCTCCTGGTTCTGGGATACAAGCATGTTCTGCTGTGCCTAACAGGCTTCTATTTCCTTTTCTTGCTGTGACAGGGTCTCATGTAACCCGAGGGCCTTGGACACTCTGTGCAGCTGAAGATGACCTGGAACTTGATCCTGCTTCCAATTCACAAGTACTAAGACTACAAGCATGTGCCTCCATTGGATCCTTTCTTACTTAAACCATAATCTTTTAAATTTTTATTTCTTTATTTAACGCATATGGGTATTTTGCCTGCTTGTATACCTACACACTATGTGTATGCCTGGTATCTGAAGAAAGCAGAAGAGGGCATCAGATACTCTAGAACTAGAGTTACAGGTAGTTAAGAACCACCATGTTGGGGCTGGGCATTGAACATGGGTCCTCTGGAAGAGCAGCCGGTGCATGCTACAACATGCAACTTAAAGATTTTATTTCTGTTTTTTAATGTGTCTATCTGTCTGTCTGTCTAAGAGTACATACATGTGAGTGTGATGACTCAAGAGGTCGGAAGAGAGTGTCAGATCCCCTGAGCTGAAGTTACAGCCAGTTGGAGGTCACCTGACACAGGTGCTGGGAATGGAACTAAGGTCCTTGCAAGACAGCAGTAATCTTAATCACTAAGCCGTCTACATAGCCCCTCAGCCATAATCTTTCATTTCCATGTGCTTGTAGGAAGATTAAATACAGTCAACACAGTAATTTGAATGCTTATTAAGGCATTCTAAAACCTTATTTACATATAAGACTTCTCTATAGTCAACAAATTTGTGGTTTATTTAAAAAATAATTGTCCTACTGAAGGCTCATTTTTACTATGATTTTATCTTTGGCCCATGCTCCTCTGGCCTTCATCCCAGTGGTAGACTCTGGAGGTGCTCACAGACACAGAATGTCAATAGTCCGTTCATCCGTCCACGCCAAATGGGTTATGGAGAAGGTGACTGGTTCAACAATGGCAAAAACTGCTAAAGTAAGAGCGACCAGACTTGTGTTGGATCCCTACTTACTGAAGTACTTTAATAAGTAAAAAACCTACTTTGCTCACGATGCCCTTCAGCAGTGCAGTGTCAGGGACATCATGCTCCTCAGAGCTTTGCCCGTCCCACGATCAAAGCATGTGAAACACGAACTGGCTGAGATCATCTTCAAAGTCGGCCGAGTTATCGACCCGGTCACAGGAAAGCCCTGTGCAGGAACCGCCTACCTAGAGAGCCCCCTCGTTTCAGAAGCCACCCCCCTCAGCGAAACTGGGGAAGGGCTCAGGTGTCCTGAACCTCAGGAAGAAGGAGCCAGAGGGATTCCTGTCTCTGTGTTTGCTCAGTGGCTTTCATTACTGTCCAGTTTCTCCTGTGACATTAGACGTAGTAAGCGAAGTAAAGAACTTAGTGTCCATAAGGGTCTGCATCCTTTTTCAGATTCTCTGAACGGAACTTCCTGATTCCTCCGTGTGCCTAAGTATGCTGCATCATTCTGTAAGCTCGCTATCCTAGGTCATGTGTATCGTCTCCTTTGTTTTGCTTTGCTCAAGGGAAAAAAAAAAGGATTTTCCCTTTGGAGCTGGGTATAGTGGTGCATGCCTTTAGTCCCAGTACTTGGGAAGTAAAGGCAGCTGTATCTCTGTAAGTTTGAGGCCAGCCTGGCTACCTCGTGAATTCCAGGACGGGTTGATGTTCATAGTGAATTTCAGGATAGCCAGAGCTACAGAATAGAAAGACCTTGTCTCAAAAAAACAAAAAATAAAAATAAAAACAAATGTTATTATTGGGCTGGAGAAAAGTCTCAGCGGTTACGACATTTGTTGTCTTCCAGAGAACTCAGGTTTATTCCCAGGCCCCATGGTGGCCCATAACCACTTAACTAGTTCCAGGGGATCTGAACACTCTTCTGGCCTCCTTGGGCACACACATGGTCCACAGACTACATGCACAAAAATACATACACTTAAGAAAAAATAATAATAATTTAAAGTTTATCGCTATTATTTTGAGACAGGGCTCACATATAGCACTGGCTGGACTGGAACTCCGATGTAGGCCAAGCTGGCCTTGAACTCATAGACTCCACTGCTCTGCCTCCCAAGTGCTGGGGTTTTCAAGGCTGTAATCACGACCAACTGTGGCATTCATTTTTTCAAATTTTGTTTACTTATTTTTTCTGTGTGGATGGGTGCTGTGGAACCTGTGGGAATGTGTTCACAGCACATGTCTGTAAGTCAGAGGACACCTTCAGGAGACACTTCATTCGTTCACCGTTTAGGAATGGTGTTGCCAGGAATGAAACTTAGCTTGGTCAGTTAGTGACATGCCTTTACCCACTAAGTCATCTCAACTTAGTTTGTTTAGGTTGTTGTTTATTTGTTTGTAGGGGAGGGTTGTTGTTAATTTGTTTAATAGGGACTGGCTCTGCAGTCAGCTCCTGCCCTGGAACAATAGGCTTGCCTCTCTGCCCCATGAGTTGTGAAAATAGATGTTAACTGTGCCCACTTATGCTTTAAATCACGGTGAAGAAATTTCCTTAACGCAGGAGTGGGAATATCATTCTTTAAATCCACGGCTAGAAGACATCTTTTCCTCATGGGGCATGGACACTCTTCTGAGTCCTTTTCGTCTACCCACTTCCTTCTCTTGGTGAGAGTGTGCCGAAGCACAGGAACACCTTCAGTTCCCTCTCAAATCGCCTTTCTGGCTTCCTTAAGTTTCCTGCCTATGGAATGCTTTCTGGCTCCAAGGCACAGCTATGAGTAACATCCATTGGAAACCCAGTTCGGGCTCTGGGATGGCATGTGCACTTGGGCCTGCCCGCACTCCCCTTTATACAAGAGTCAGAGTTCTGAGGGGATCTAGATCTTTGAAAAGACCCTTCCTTTTCCTCCAACCCCCTGAGGACGGATCCTAATTTCTCACTCGTAACAGATCCTTGGCCAACAATTGCTGAATCCATGAAGAGAATGGGAGAGTGTTAAAAATAGACTGCTAAGAATATGCCTTGAAAGCACTTTAAAACCCTCTAGTGTCAGCAGTCAGTATGGAGGGCTGGTAACCGAGAGTGCTCAGGTAGGGCAGAGCCCTCATGTCTGGTGGGAGTCAGCGTCCCTGAGCTCTGGAGGACAACCTGCTTGTCTCCTCCAGGCTTGCTGCGGGAGACACAGCTCACACAAACACTTAAGAGAGTATTTCCCCAGCAATCCTAACTGAAATGCCGTGAGAAACTAAGCTCAAAATGGACAGTAGCACCTAGCCTATGCTGGGCAGCAAGGCTGTGCACACAGCAGGGACTGTCCACCCCTCCCAGCTGTTCACAGGTGACAGGTGGTGACAAGACACATCTGCCACAACTTCTCTGTTCTTCTCCAACTCAGGACACAAGAATGGAATGCAAATGAAATGGAACATTACAGCTGTAATTGTAGATTGGTTTCTGTTTTTGTTTTTCAGACAGGGTCTTACTCTGCAGGCCTGGCTCTCCTGGAATGTACTCTGTAGACCAGGCTGGCCTCAAACTCACAGAGATTTACCTGCCTCTGCCTCCACAGTGCTGGCATTAAAGGTGTACATCACCACATCCAGTGCTTTAAGTTATTTCTAAAGCATGAGGACGACACCAGCTGCTCACAGCCATGTGAGAACAGTTAACGCACCACAGATGTGACTACAATACACATGCCAGTGGTGGCTGCATAGTCTTAATGCAAAGTAGATCCCAGGAGGCTGGCACTCTCCAGGCACCTCCCTATTTATATGTGAAATACTTGTGGTTGTGTATGATCTGTTATCAAACACTTCCCTAGCTTTGGAAGACCCTGGACTCTCTCAGATTATAAGAGTCCGCTACAGGGCACATGTCATTATCTTTTCCTATTTCCCATCTTTGTTTGTCTGTACACTGAGAGCTGGACCTCTGTGTAGCCTGGGCTAGCCCTGGACTTGTGATCCTCTCATCTCAGCTGATGGCTGACATTATAGGCATAAACCACCACAGCTGGCTTTTATTTTCTCGTGTTCACTTAAGTCTCTTTAAGCTTACTGGCTGGAAGCGCTAGCTCTTACATAACAAGAGGAGGACAGAGAAGCAGTACAGTACCTGGGGTTTTTCTTTCAGAAAGTCAGGTAGCTGAAATTCTCCTTTATAGACCTGGAAAGAACAGAGCAGGGTGAGTTTAAGGAAACCTCTGCAGCCACTGAGCTGCGTCACTCTTGGGTAGTTGGGAACCAGTCAGTTCAGGGGCAGCAAGAGAAGCAGACCTTAGTGAGACCCCCCACTCTCTCGGATCCCCCTGCAGCAATGGCTCAGTGCTCCTGAGCTGGCTGGCTAAGAAAGGGTGGATCTGCCTGGGGAGGGAATCCAAATTAAAATGTCACTGCTATTCCTACTGACTGGGAGTCGGCAAGCCCTGGGCTAGCTCCCTCGGGATTCACTTTGGTTAGGAGCAAGCTCTCCAGTTACAACCCTGAGCTGAGTCAACTTTACTTTCTTCAATTTACCCGAGTCTATTTAAGATGTATTAGATGACCCTTAAAGTAACATCTAGTTAAAGCTCACAGATCTTTTGTTTGAGATGGGGTCATCCCAGACTGGCCTTAAATGCACTAGTTAGCCAACAATCACCTTGAATTTGTAATCCTCCTGCCTCCACTGTCCTGGTGCTGGGATCACTGGCACCCATCACTATGCTCAGTTTGCACAGGCCTGGGGATCAAGTCCAGAACCTCTGGCATGCTGGGTAAGCACTCTACTAACTCAGGTATATCCCGGCCCAAGCTCATAACATTTTATAATAAAAAACATACTTCCGATATTACAAAAGATGTTTCCAGTCCATGTAGTAACTAGGAGATGATTTTTATTGTATTTTCTAGGGTTTTTTTGGTTGTTGGTTGGTTGGTTTTTTTCAAAACATGGTTTCTCTGTGTAGCCCTGTCTCTTCTGGACTCTGTAGAGCAGGCTGCCTTTGAACTCAGAGATCTGCCTACCCCTGCTTCCCTGGGATTAAAAGTGTGGACCATCAATTTCTGCAAAATTTTTTAGATTTATTTTTATTATTTTGTCTGTGAGTGTTTGCCTGTATGTGTGTCTGAGCACCACATTCATGCCTGGTACCGAGGAGGTGGTGAGCCTTCATATGGGTGCTAGGAATTGAACCTGGGTCCTTTGCAACAACAACAAGAGCTCTTAACCACTGAGCCAGCTATCCAGCCCCATTTTTTTTTTAAACTACACTATTTTAACTTTTAAAACCCTACTGAATATCTAACAATAAATACAATAGAAGGGTCAGGGAGATTCAATACAGTAGCGATGGCTCCTTAAATTAGTCCTAATTAAATTCCTAGCATCTTGTTTTGGAGACGAACAGCAAAAAGTCTACTGTAAAAAATTACATAGGAATGCTAAGGCAAGGCCTGTTTTCTATGAAGTATGAGGATCTGAATTCCATCTCCAGAACCTATATAAAAGGCCGGGTGCAGTGGAGCACATCTGTAATCCCAGGACTAGGGAGCCAGAGGCAGCAGCACCCTGAGACCTCTGGCCAGCCAGCTGAGCCTAATCAGTGAGCTCCCATTCCCAGGCAGGGGCCCTGTTTTAAAAGACAAAACAGACACCTGAGGAACAACACCTGTACATGTATGTGCATGCGTGCATGCGCGCGCGCGTGTGCGCACACACACACACACACACACACACACACACACCACACACAGATACACACACACACACACACACATAGGGCAAAGAGTCAAAGAAATCATGAAAGGAAAAGCAAAGTGGATGTGCTTATGCTACCAGATCTCAACACACTGTATTCTACACTGTGTGGTGGTTTATACCAGAATGGCCTCCAGAGGCTTGTATGTTGGAATACTTGGTCCCCAGTTAGTAGAAATGTTTGGGAGGGACTAGGGGTGTGGCTTTGTTGGAGGAGGTGTCTCACAGGGGAAGGCTTTGAGGTTTCCAGAAAACTCACACCATTCCCAGTGTGTGCTTCCCACCCCTCTGTTTGCTGTTTGTGGATTGGGGAGTGAGCGCTCTTCTGCTGCTCCAGTGCCAGCATGCCTGCTGCCATGCTGTTCCTTCATGATGGACTCTAACCCTCTGAAACCTTAAGCCCAATGAACTGCTGTCTTTGATACCGTCTAGGTTAAGGTGTTACAGCAACTGACAAGTAGTTAATACAGTGTGTATGCATAGGCACAGATATAGAGAGACATGGATAGGCAGATATGCATTCCTGCTACACTAATGAAGCAGCTACGTAATCAGGACAATACAGTTGGACATAAGGGCATACGATGTAGCAAACCATCACTTCCGGATACAGCAGTCCTGTAGGACAACATGATCAGGAACAGAGGTGCACAGCTATAACCCAAGCAGTGGGAGGTAGAGGCAGGAATCTCAAGTTGAAGGTCATTTCTGAGCTACACAGTAAGTTCAAGGCCAGTCTAGGCTACTTGACACCCTGCTTCAACAACAAACAAAGCTCCAAAAGGCCAGGGTGTGTTGGTATACGCTTTTAACCTCAGCACCCGGGAAGCAGAAGCTCTCTGAGTTTGAGCTCAGCTTGCTCTACATAGCAAGTTACAGGCTGGCAAAGGAATCACAATGAGACCCTGTCTAAAAAGGGGGTGTGGGTCATTGGTAGAGTACTTGCCTAGCTTCAATCCCCAGGACACCAAATAACAACAACAACAACAACAAATTACTAAGCACAGTCATTGCATATAGGTTATACTCTACAGTGAAAAAATATGAATTACTATACTACTAATGATACAGATGAATCTCAATACAAAATCATCATGATAGTGTGTATGGGGGGAACACCCTCAAAATATACTATCTTAATACTGTAGTCATTATGAAGTGTGTTAATTTTGTGATCTTTTATTGAAATGCTGGGCATACTTCTCTATATAAACTTCAATAAAAAATTCAATAACCAATTTAACTCAGTGGTTTAATGTTTAAAAGTTATTGACTGCTGCTCATTATGGTACATATCTGGTATCCAGCCTTAGGAGGCAGAAGCAGGAACTGAAGAATTTTGAGTTTGAGGCCAGCTTGGTTTACACAGTGAGACCTTATTTCTCTCTCCAAACACACACACACACACACACACACACACACCTACTGTTTAAACATTCAAATGTTTGTTTCAACACAGTTTGCAACAGTTTCTTTTTCTAAAGAAAATTATTAATGTGATAAAGAATGGAAAAGCAGACTATTAGAAAAAAGTTTGAAAGCTGCTGGGTTCAAGAATTCCTGTGACAACAACCCAAGGGTATTGCTAGAGTCACCAGATAGCTTCTATGCAAACAAAGAAATGTTCTACATGATGATTAAAAAAAAAAAAAAAAAGAAAAAAAAAAAAAAACAAGAGTTCTAGACTAGATTCTTTTTTTTTTTTTGGTCTTTTCGAGACAGGGTTTCTCTGTGTAGTCCGGCTGTCCTGGAACTCGCTCGGTAGACCAGGCTGGCCTCGAACTCAGAAATCCGCCTGCCTCTGCCTCCCAAGTGCTGGGATTAAGACTAGATTCTTTAAAAGATTTTTTTAATTGGTGTTTCTGTGTGTGTTTCTGTGTTCATGTCCATCTGTCTGTCTGTGTTTGTGTCTGAACAGGCCACACGAGTAAAGGTGCTCACAGAAACTAGAAAGGTACAGAGTGCCCTGGAGCTGGAGCTGTAGGCAGTTGTGAGCTGCCTGGTGTGGGAGGTTAAGCACAGAAAGAAACCACCAGGCATGGCACCTTTTAATGCCAGCACTTGGAAGGCTGAAGTGGGAGGAACTTTGTGAGTTCGAGGCCAGCCTGCTCTACACAGTGAGCTCCAGGACAGCCAGGACTATACAGAGAACCCTGTCTCAAACAAACAAACAAACAAACAAACAAACAAACAAAAAACAGTCTATCAGAGGGCTCGGTGGTTAAAAGCATTAGCTGTTCAATTCCTAGCGCCCACACACAAGCTGACAACTTAACTCCAGTTCCAGGGGACCCAACGCCCTCTTCTGACCACAGAGGCACTGCACACATGTTGTACATACACATACATGCAGACAAAGTACTCATACACATAAAATAGAATAGTAACTCTTTAAACATGTTTTAAAAAGAATGTCCTACAATCTGACTGCGGTTTAGGTGACAATCGCTGCAGCAGCCCTTCCTTCATAGATACTGACCCTGTGTGCTCAGCACGTGCTGAGGCACTGTGAATCTCTAGCTATCACACTTCAGGGTCCAGGGTTTCTGATGAAGTCAGGTACATACAAGGAGCTATTTGTGGCTCCCTTCCCTGCCTGCTTCTTGGGAACTGGAGAGCCTGGCTACAGGCTTGTGCTGTGAACCAAGCTCATCCTTGGAGAGCTCTAAGAAATCCAACTTCTGCCACTTGGGCCCAATTCCTATCTCCAGATACCCTGCCATGCTGTCTGTCCCTGGTGCTAGGGGTTGGACTCTCCTAAAATGTTGCTGTCTGTCTGTCTGTCTGTCTGTCTGTCTGTCTGTCTTTGGCATTGGTAACTACTCTAATCAACTCCTTATTTCCCAACAGTCAGTTTCCCTCTTGAACCCACATCTGAGACCTTTCAAGATGCACCTGGGCCCCTCATCCCTGGATGCTAAGATTGTGTATGTTTGTTGTTTTAAGCTGCTAATATGCCTGAGGGTAATGGGTTCTGGTTCAGCAAATAAGCAACACTGAAACTATTCTGTTGTAACACATGCCTACAGTACTGACAGCATCAGAATGGAGAGGCAAGTAGGAGCCAGGACTTTAAGGAGAGGAGATATTACAGAAGTCTAAACAGCCAAAACCTGAGTTAGTAGATTGTGGGCTTTGAAGAGCCTGACCGTGAGCATTTTAAAGGACGGGAGCACAACACAGAGGCAGGGACAGTTTGTTAAGCAGTAGTTACAATTTTAGCAACCTGGACAGCAGAAATGTACCTAATGGACTGAAAGGTACAGTCAAAGAGATTTCAAGCCAAGTGTTAAGGGTTCCACTTGGTTTCTTCCTAAGAACTCTCACTTTTTGCTGCTGTTGTTGTTTTTTAAGAAAAGGAGTCAAGGTGTGAGGTTTAAAAATGCCCAGGCCTCCATCTCACTGCGGCAGAGTAGCGAAGCCATATCCCCTCTACAGATTCTGCTCTCTCTCTACAGCATCTTTATTGCCTGCCCCTCATAAGGACCTGAATTATACCTGTAACCCTCTTTTGCTAGGCAAAGAGACACACACAGAGCAATGGAAAGCGGATGTCTTCACAGGGCATCATGCAGTTTATCACATGCAAAAAATATATGCCTAGGGTGTTAGCCCTAGAATGTTATACACCCAGAGTTATACACAGTGCTGGGAAAACACCAGTCATGTAGCCTGCACAGACCAAAATAAACAAACAAAAACAAAACAGACCTCTCACTTGGGAGAGGATGGCTCCAAGCTTAAAAGCATTTGCTGTTCTGCCAGAGGATCCTGTGATATTTCCAGTACCCACATCAGATGGTTTACAACCATCTGTAGCTGGAGCTCTGAGCATCCGGTGACCTCTTCCAGACCCTGCAGGCACCTGTACTGAGATGTGGGGCATCTACATACACACACCATTAGATTAAGTAAATCTTTAAAAACAACAAACAAGCCAGGCAGTGGTGGTGCACCCTTTAATCCCAGCACTCGGGAGGCAGAGGCAGGAGGATTTCTGAGTTTGAGGCCAGCCTGGTCTACAGAGTGAGTTCCAGGACAGCCAGGGCTATACAGAGAAACCCTGTCTCGAAAAACAAACAAACAACAAATAAATAAAATAAATAAAAATAAAAACAACAACCAAACAAAGCTCTCACATGTGTCTCTGACTCCTAACTCAGTTGGTTATATGGGAGAGCTTTCTTCCAGATGTGTGTACCCAGGAAGCAGAGTACTCACAACTTCCACATAAGAAAACATCTGAAGTCAAAGCCATGCGTCCTACACACATAGGAGAGAGGATGCAGTAGGGAAGACTGTAAGAACCAAAGTCTATGTTAGGTGTATACAGATAATAGTCCCACTGTTCCTTCAAGTCTTCCCTGAATCAAGTCGGGAAGATAAAAACTGTTAAACGACAAATCCATTAACCTTAAGAAGCTCACTGGGCTAGATGGTAAGAAGCACAGCAGGGCTGGAGAGCTGGCTCAGTGGTTCAGAGCATTTGTTCCTGCAGAGGATCAGGTTTCGTGGCTCACAACCACCCATAACTACAGTTCCAGGGAAGCTGACCTCATCTCCTGACCTTTTCAGGCACCAGGCACACATGTTGTAAGCAGATATAAATGTGAGCAAAACATTCACACATTAAAAAAAGAAAAGAAAAAAGACTCCCATCGGGGCTGGAGAGCTGGCTCAACAGTTAAGAGCACGTGCTGTTCTCTTCAGTTCAGTCTGGCACTGACTCGGGGCAGCTCAGGCTCCAGTGGATCCACACTGTTTTCTAGTCGGCGGACGGCACCCCAGCCCCACCACAACACATGAACATCTTCTAAGGAGGAAAATACAACAATAACTTAAAACAAGCATGTGTGCCCTGGTGCCTCCTCCTCGAGGCTTAGGAGGGGTGAAGGGAAGGAGAGAGAAAGAAGAGAAGAGAGAGGGGGGGGGGGGATGTGTCGTCCCTTGTCAGGCACAAGCAGTCGTACAGAACATTCAAATGAAACATGCTCTGGTAACTGCTGATCCACAAGAACAGATCTGCCTGTACTAATGACCTCCAACCTCTTAACCTAAAAAATAAATAAAAATAAAAAACAAAAACCTTACAATGAGAAAGCTTTATGCAACATCCAACAATAAATCAATAAATGCTGGTGCCCAGATAATGTACTTGGTACTATACTAGACACTCCAGACTAAAATGTTACTTCTGTTCACAGTTTTTTTTTCAATGTACACATACTGTGTTTGACCTTATGCTTATTTTTGCAGTACTTTGAATAGAACCCGGGGTATGGAATATTCAGACAGGCGCTACACACATCACTTGCTACAGCCCAGCCCAGATTTTTAAATGCAAAGACCAAAGATTGGTCTCATAGTCTCTTCACATCTAAAGCCATAAATTCAAATTTTGCTGTAGATTAGAATACCATTTATTCCTCACCCTCCGTTCTCTAAACTCACTATAACTCCTGCTTTTTTCCTTCCAATTATATGTACTTCTGTGCAGACTGGATTCGTTTTCATTTCAGCCCCTGACAGAATCTCACCACAGTCCACACTCTGCCTGCCGCTCATCATGAGACAATTCCTTGTTTTTATCACTGTCTCTCTTGAGGAACTGTAACTTGGTATTTTGCACATGCAGAGAAAACACAATTCCAGCCAGGAATGACAGTACAGGAAGGAAGCCAGCTTTGAAGTTTACATTCCCGGTCCCTCTGGGCTTGTGTGACCCAGAAGAGACTCATTATCTCCAAAACAGAAATGCTAACAGCTGGTAACATGCATGTTTACATGTTCTCATCTGACTTTAAGGTCTCTGGCAGTGTGAGCATCAGATTGGGTTCTTAGAAAGTTCAACAGTCTTGTCCTGTTTGGGAACAACGAGGAAAATGATAATGCTTCCTTCCTATATTATGAAGATAAATGGATTAATCAGCACAGAAATACAAAAATCCACTCTAAAAATGTCTTTAATACAAATCAGAACTTTTCAGTGCCATAACTGCTGGATGAAGATGAGTTAAATGTGCTTAAATTGGGACTATAAGCTGTATTAAATAGAAAACTTTCCCTATCACAGTATGTAGTATCAATATACAAAATTCAGCAGTAAGGCATTGAGTATAGGCCCAGGATGGTAGGACATGCTTTCAGTCCCAGAACGTAGGAGGCAGAGCGAGGAGAATCCGGGAGTTCCATGTAAACCTGGTCTGCACAGTTTGTGCCTATCTTCACTCTATGTGTATGGTGCTCTGCCTGCATGTATGTCTCTGTAGGACATCGTGTAGTACCCATGGAGTCTGGAAGAGTGTCAGATCCTCCCTGGGAGCGGAGTTACAGGCGGTTGTAAGTCACCATGTGGTTGCTCGGGATTGAACCTGGGTCCTCTGGAAGAACAGCTGGTAAGTTGTGAAACCATCTCTCAGCCCCCAGGCTAAGGTCCTGAAGACCACAGCTCAAGATCAGTGTGCTGGACCGTGCTTGTCAAGGACGTGAGTCATGTTACTGTAAGTGTCCAGCCACTGCCATCCGGAGACTGGCATCCTGGCCCAGCTCCCCACTGCCCTATGGAGAGGCTGGGGGTACATATGTATACATATATGTCCACATAAAACCCAAGTTCATTTGGTGTTGCTTGTATGTACATGTGTTTAAGGCTGACCTTGGGACTGGAAACATAACCAGGGACCTGACCCTGGAGAAAATTCCAATTCTAAGGGTTCAGAGTCCTGAACTCTGCACACAGGTGGTACACAGATCAAACATACAGGCAAAACACTCATATGCGTACATTAAAAAAAAAAAAAACTAAAAATAAAAATAAGAGGCAGTGAGTTGGGAGTGGTTATCACTCATTAGCGATTCCATCCCTCAAAAGGTTGAGATAGTAGGATTGTAAGTTTGAGGTTAACCTGGGCTATATAGTGAGTTCCTGCACAATTCAGGCTGCACAGTTAAATACTGTCTCAAAAAACTGAAAATAAATGAATGTAAAGGAACCAGAGGCTAAGGGACATGATACACACACACTATTCTCTTCTCTTTTTTTTTTTTTTTTTGGTTTTTCGAGGCAGGGTTTCTCTGTGTAGCCCTGGTTATCCTGGAACTCACTCTGTAGCCAGCTGGTCTCGAACTCAGAAATCCGCCTGCCTCTGCCTCCCAAGTGCTGGGATTAAAGGCGTCGCCACCACCGCCCAGGCCACGCTATTCTCAAAAGCTAGTAAAAACATTAATTGTACAGTTACAAACCACTGCCATGCGTGTCGCTTCTAACATTTACTACTGCACGTGAGAGTGCTGCAGCCAGGACTATTTCCGGTTCCCTGCCAGCTCCTCTCCTGGTCCTCCCTCCTCCTCTCTGGTCTTCTCTCCTCTTCCACCCCTGGTCCTCCCTCCTCCTCTCTGGTCTTCTCTCCTCCTCCCTCCCGTCTTCCCTCCTCCTTTTCTTTTTTACCTTGATACCAAGACCCTTGAAATGTAAATGCACCACCATACTCTCTCTAGGTCCTGCTGTCTTCTCCCAGTGTTCCTTAATCAGTGCGAGCTTGACCCTGTCAGGTCGCAGCGCCCACAAAGCTTCCCGTTACCCTGTTCCCTCCTTTGGAGGCATCCATTATTTACTGGACAATCCTCCATTTTGTTTCACCCCTGTGAATTTTCTGTAATTATCCTTCACTTCTGATCTTTAAAAAATTTACTTTATTTTTTTTTTTTTTTGCATGTATGGGTGCTTTGTTTGTGTGTAAGCTGTGTACCAGATGTGTACGTGGTACCTGCTAAGGCAAGAAGAGGGTTTCAGAGCCTGTAGATGTGGGGTTACAGGTGGTTGTGAGCCACTGTGTGGTTGTGGGGAATAGAACCCAGGTCCTCTGAAAGAGCAGCCAGTGAGCTTAACTTCTGAGCTTCTCTCCAGCCCCTGATTTCTAGCCTTTAACTGCATTCTGGAAGAGCATCTCCAATGTGCCTGTGTCCTTTGAATTTTGAAATTCAAATAGAATTTGAACATTTCTACGGTTTCTGGTCTGTCCTTACCACAAGTCAGGGTTAGGGTTTTCAAAGGCTGGCTTGTCCCTGGAGTTGCCTGACTTTTTAGACGGGTAGCCCCTCTGATTTGGATAAGAGAAGCAGTAAAGACAAGTTAGTCTTGTTCTGGCTCCCCATTTTAGAAACAGTATCTGAGTTTAAGGAGCTACATATGGTTTGGTCATGAGCTTAGTGGAAACATTTCTCAGTCTTTTTTTGTTTTGTTTTGTTTTTTGTTTTTTTGAGACAGGGTTTCTCTGTGTAGCCCTGGCTGTCCTGGAACTCACTCTGTAGACCAGGCTGGCCTCAAACTCAGAAATCCGCCTGCCTCTGCTTCCCAAATTCTGGGATTAAAGGCGTGCGCCACCACTGCCTGGCTCATTTCTCAGTCTTTATGGTAAAGAGTTTTTATATCTTTATTTTATACTGTCTTTGTAAAAAAAAAAGAAAGAAAGAAGAAAGAAAGAAAAAAGGTATGATTAGAGATTAAAACAAAACAAAAGAAAACAACTACCAACTCTGAGTGCCCTGGCACTCACTATGTAATCTAGGCTGTCTTTGGACTCAGGGCAATCCTCCTACCTCTCAGTCTGGGATTTTCATACTAACCCTGTGAACAAATAGGGTTGCTAACACCTTTAATCCCCTAAAAGAAACACAGTGCAGGAGCTGAAGAGATGGCTCAGTGGTTAAGAGCATCTTGGCTCTTCCAGAGGACCTGGGTTTGGTTCTCAGCACCCATGGTAGCTCACAACCACCCACCACTGCAGTTCCAGGGGACCACCTTCTTCTGACGTATGCAGATACCAGGCACGCATGTGGGATACATACATATATACATGCAGGCAGACAAAACACTCATACACATAGCGTTAAATAAGCAAATCTAAAAACAAGCAGATATAAAACCAAAGTAGAGCTGATAGTGGGTGTCCGGGAGCATGCCTGCCACTCCAGTACATGGGAGGCAGAGGCAGGAGGGTCACAAGTTCAATGCCATCCTAACGAACACTGACTTCTGGCTAGCCTGGGCTTCAGAAGACCCTGGTTTTTTTTTCTTTCTTTTTTTTTTTTTTTTCGAGACAGGGTTTCTCTGTATAGTCCTGGCTGTCCTGGAACTCACTCTGTAGACCAGGCTGGCCTCGAACTCAGAAATCCACCTGCCTCTGCCTCCCAAGTGCTGGGATGAAAGGCGTGCGCCACCACCGCCCAGGCTGGTTTCAAAAACAAACAAAAGCAAAACAATTCCAAACAACACCCCCCTCAGTGGAAGCAGGCGGCAGTATGTGCACTGGAGTGCACTGGTATGTGCACCGGGGTGGTCCCTGTGCTGAGAGGGGGAAAACTAAGTAAACCTTGGAGTTCCAGAGCAGAAGCATGCTGAGTCTACATGTCCAGCACCTTATCCCAAACCCATTTTTCCCATCAACGTCAACATTCACAAGGATGAGGAAGGAGGATCTCTGTGGGTTAGGTCAGCCTTAGGTAACAAGTTCAAAGGCAGCCAGTGCTACACTGTGAGATTGTCTCAACAACAATAACAAAAAGAATGTGGACAGTCACTAAAAGTACAAACATCTCTTGGTGGACAGCTGCACCGCGGTGTGTGTGTGCTTGTGTGAGCACGTGTATGTGTGCACAAGTGCACTGTGCAGAGGGAGGATGGCCAGAGCAGGGCTGGGGGCGTGCTGCAGCAGGCAGCTGTCTTCCCAGAGGTCAGACATGAACTTTAAACTTCAGTCCAGCTAACTCCCAGAGGTGTTACTAATACAAATCAAGGAAATCAGTCCTTTATCTAGATAGCACATGTGGTGTAGGGACGTGGGAATCAGGCTAAAGGTCAGTATCTCCCTTAATTCACTTAACTCCAAGAGGAAAACCAAAATTAAAAGCTGGTGTTCAACCGCAGAGAAGCTTACTCTAAGACCTGAATGATCGTTCCAGCTGAATGAAGGAGGAAAAAATGTGTTTATTTCACTTCCTATTCTAGTGTGTGTGTTTTATACACATGTTTACATGAGTATGTTCACGTGTATATGCATGCAGAAGCCAGCAGTCAATGCCTAGTGTTTTCCTCCACATTCTGAGACAATCTCACTGAACTTGTTGCTTACCAACTCAGCAACTAGCTGGTCAGGAATTCCATTCTCCATCTGTTTAGCACTGGGATTACTGGCTCATGCCACGGTACCTGGTCTTCACCAAGCAAGTCACCACTCCAGTCCCATAGCCCTACCTTCATACAAAAGGCCCAGCATGGCAATGAACATCTAAGACACGACAACATACAAATAAATAAATCCATATTCTAAAGGGTCAACAGAGGTCCATGGGTGAAAACAGTGAAGGTGAGGCTATCTCTGAAGTACTGGCATGGGACAGAAAGACAGAAGCTTCAGCAGACATGGGAAGGAAAAGGCTCCTCACTCAGAAGTCTGGCTGAAGCCTCTCACAAGCTGATAATCAAAAATTCCTAACGGGTGGCCCAGGCCTTTAGTCCCAGCACTCAGGAGGCAGATGCAGGCCGATATGTTAGCCAGCCTGATCTACAGATGAGTTCCAGGACATCCAGGTCAACACATGGAAACCCTGTCTCAAAACAAAACAAAACAAAAAAACCAAACAAACAAAAACATGGCTCAGTGGTTAAGAGCACTGACTGCTCTTCCAGAGGTCCTGAGTTCAATTCCCAGCAACCACATGGTGGCTCACAACCATCTGTAATGGAATTGATGCCTCTTCTGGTGTGTCTGAAGACAGTGTAGTCATATATATAAAATAAATAATTCTTTTAAAAAAACAAAAATAAACAATCAAAACAATGAACAACATCTGCTGTGAAGGTTGCTGTCACGGAGACAGTAGGCCTTTCATAGAGAGATTTCAAATAAGAATGTCTGTCACAGCAATGATCCATGTGAACTCCTGAGCAAACACAATCCTGAGGGTAGCTTTACTTCTCTCTCCCCGATGAAACCATCTCAGAATCTCCCAAACAAGACTGTTTAATTTATTGTAAAAAATATTTCATTTCTCCAATCTGGGATTTTATTTCCTTCTTAGCTGTAATCCTATGTAATACACATCAGGAAACACCCTAGCATCTCATCTGAATCCCTTAGCACTCCTTTGAAGAGACACATTCAGAACCTTCCAAAATTATATACATAGCAACAAAAAGACAACGAGGCATGTATCTCCCAAGAAGCCCACATGAGTGTGTCCTATACCGATCCCCCCTAAGCATCTTTATTTCTAAACCTATGGTAATCTCGGTCAATGCCAAATTCTTCTCTTAATAAACTATAAATCCACTTCAAATTAGCACTGAGAGAGGTCAACACCCCAGGCTTCAATTAAGCAGAGAACTTGGAAGACAAACCCTTCAGGCAACAGCACTGAGATGTTTCTGGCCAGTGTCACTGACACACTGAAGAACACAGAAAGACGAGCATAATGAAGAGGTGGAAAGTTCCAGAAGAGAAATGGAAATCCAAAACTGGAAAATACATTGTTAGAAACAAAAATGTCACTGGGTAGCAAATTAGATTCATAAGAAAAAAGGATCAGTGCACTAAAGAATAAGTTCATTTAGTTTAAAACTAATAAAGAGCCCGAGTGGGGTTAGGGGATGGCTGAGTAGATAAGGCACTGCCAGCAAGAGTGAAGGTCCACAGCAATGCTGGGCGGGTGCGCTGACTCCCTGCACTCCCAGGGACTGGATGCTGAAAAGGAGGGACTCCCCAGAGCACTGCTCGCTAAGTCTTATCTGTGAGATCTGGGTTCAATAGAGACCCTGCCTCGATGACTAGTGTGAGGAAGACATCTGGAGTTACACTCTGGCCCACACCCCCGATACCACACCCACACCCCCCAACACACACAAGGACACACATACATAGAGCCAGGCATGGTGGTACTTAATCATCTCTCCCAATACAAAGGAAATAAATGCAATTAAAAAGTTCTCAAAGAGAGACATTTTAGCTTACTAAGAGAATTAGTAGCTAGCAGACCCTAACAAGGCAGGCATCTGGCTGAAAAGAAAAGATGCTGGAAAGAAATCTGTATCAAGAAAAACAGTACCCATGTGGCCTACAATGCATAAAATATTTAATAGCTGTCTGTTTACAGGGAAAAAATGTGCAGCCCTTGTTCTGGAGCAACCATAATAGACAAACACAAAGCACAGCTAGCATGAGGAGGTAATTGTTACACTGGATAAAAGACTAAAAAATAATAATACTACATTAATCCAAAAGAAGCCAGGAAAAATAAAGGAACAAAGACAGACGGTTCAAAATTAAGAAATAAGCAGACTTCGGCCCAAGCAATGCATGTAGGGAACTACACATGTCATCTACAGAGAAGGGCCTGTCAAACTCCGGGAACTACAGCACCATCACTTCACCACTTTAGATACAGACGGATTAAAAATTACAGGAGGAGGTAAACAAACAGCGCATGCGTGCTGCTTATCAGAGGAGGCCGACCTCTAGGAAAGAACGTCAGTGCAGGCGCTCCTCACAGTAAGAGTTACTTCTTCAGCCGCTGACCACTTATCCTCTCAGTAACGCACACTCAAAATGCATGAAGCAGGCCTGACATGGAAAGGAGAGGCCGCTGGCTGCCACAGCACTCTTCTCCGAGTTTATAAATCAACTACGCATTATCAGACTGAACAATATGGTAACAGTTATAGAACATCATTAACTGCACAGCGGATTTCCATATGAACTCCAGGCCACATGCTGGCCACAGAGCAATTTCAAACATACTTAAAGAACATAGTCATAATTTAAAGCCATAGTCTGTGTGTGTTCTCCGACCACAGAACAGTCACATCAAAAACCAGGATCCGAAGAAAACAAAACCCCAGATACTTAAAAAAGCAAATGCTGTTCTAAGAAATCTAGACTTATCCCATACTAAGAATAGACCTACTGAAGAATATCTTTTTAAGATTTATTTTAACTTTGGTGTGTGTGCATGTGTGCGTGTGGCGTGTGTGTGTGTGTGTGTGTGTGTGTGTGTGTGTGTGTGTGTGTGTGTATGAAATGGTTTCAGGTGCCTGCAGAGGCCAAAGAGGGTATCAGCTCTTCTGGAGCTGGAGTTAGGTGTGACTTGCAGGTCCTCTGCAAGAGCAAGCACTCTAACCACAAAGCCATCTGTGATGGTCTGTCTATGCTTGGCCCAGGGGGTAGCACTATCAGAAGGTGTTGGGAGTAGGTGTGGCCTTGTTGGAGTAGGTGTGTCTCTGTGGGTGTGGGCTTTAAGACCCTTGTCCTAGCTGCCTGGAAGCTAGTATTCTACTAGCAGCCTTTAGATGAAGATGTAAGAACTCTCAGCTCCTCCTGCACCATGCCTGTCTGGATGCTGCCATGTCCCACCTTGATGATAATGGACTAAACTCTGAACCTGTAAGCCAGCCCTGATTACATGTTGTCCTCGTAAGAGTTGCCTTGGTCATGGTGTCTGTTCACAGCAGTAAAACCCTAGCTAAGATGCCATCTCTCCAGCCCTCTACTCAAGAGTTTTTCCATGGGATTTGCAATGCTAGGTGATTTAGGGTGAACAGCCAGACAAACAAGAATGCTGAGCACAGAGACAGAGCAGCTTTGACTGAGTACATGCCTGTTGAGTACCTTCTAGGCTCTAGCAAGTACTGGGTTCAATGGGAGCACTTTCTTTTTTTCTTTCCTGTCTTCCTTTCTTTCTTTTATAATATATTAAAGTGAGTGTGTGTTAATGTGTGTGCATATGTATGTGTACAGGCATGCCATGGTGTGTATACAGAGGTCAGAGAACAGCTTTCAATAGTCGGTGTTCTCCATCCACGGAGGCTGTCAGGCTCCTGCAGCAGGTGCTCTTACCAACTGAGCCGTCTCTCGAGCCCCACATATACCTTTTCTTGAGTACATGTGGGACCTTACTTGGTAGTTCAGGCTGGCCCGGAACTCGGTGGTACGTCAGTGTGGCTCATGATGCCCTTTATGCTCTGCCTCCCACACCGGGCTTGGAACTTCTTTCCAGCTCTCTGGTCAATTTTACTGTATTTTTTAGAAGTACAGGGGATTGGATCCAGTGCCTCACACGTTTTAGCAACGTACTCTACAACTGAGCTACACCCAAGACCCCAACTCTTCGAGTTTAGCAACCAGGTCTTTAAACAGCATTGGGCCTGACCTGTTGCTCCCTGGCTTGCAGACTGCACACGTAGGCCGTCACAGCCACATTCCTGTTACCTGGTCTAGATTTCTTCTACTTAGGGAACAATTCCAGCCAGCCTCTGTCTGGCAAGCAACAGTCTGGACAGTAAGTGTCAGCCTGTACGAGGACTCTGAGGTTCCTTGGTACAGCCAAGTAGCAGTGAGGAACAATGAACTCTCGGCTCGGCAAAGGCCCATTCAGAGAAAGCCCACAGCCTTACAGTTATCAGCAAATGGGCTGTAATAAAAGTCTTCAGAGTGAAGGAGCTTGACAAGAACTCTATGAAACAGGAGACTTGAATCTCCACCGAAATCCAATGCCTATGCCTCAGAGGTAGGGAGGGATCTGTATTTGGTCATGTTCTCAAAGAAGTCACTAAGTCCAAAAAAGTTAAGAAGCTATGGCAGAGGGAGACGGCTGAAACGTGACCTGGAGAGCATTATTTATTAAAGCATGCCACAATCTGGGGATTAGAGGCTTGTGGAAGAGGGCATGGAACGTGTTAGCATCTCATTTCCAGTTTATTGCGTGAGTCACGGCAACCACAACACACATGACTTTCATTTAGAATTGGACAATGTACTCCTCAGATGTGCTGACTCAGACAGAGTGCAGACAGAGTGGCCTCTGCAGACTCTACGAAAACCAACATTTTTAGGCCTAGAGATAGGGATGTCTATTTTCCAGTCAAAGGAGATGTTTCTCTTACCCCTTTCCTTCCCACTTCCCACTGTAAGTGAAGACACAGTTTCTCCAGCCACCCCCCCCCACACACATACCCAGAACCTCCCCCACACACACCCCCGACACTCAGAGAGCCTTTGGAGTACATGGCCGTGGTGCAAGCTCGTGACTGCTGCATATTATCAGCATCTGAGTCACACACACAAAAGGAAAAAAATAAAAAGGGAAAGTTTTGAAGATGCACAGGATTTGGTTTGAAATACAGCTAGCAACTGGTAAGACAAACAACAAAACAAACTCAAAAAACAAGGTAGGGTTGGCAGGACGGCTCACTGGGTTCAGATGGCTAGGGATGC
This sequence comes from Mastomys natalensis, assembly GCA_021653895.1. Classification (NCBI taxonomy): domain Eukaryota; kingdom Metazoa; phylum Chordata; class Mammalia; order Rodentia; family Muridae; genus Mastomys; species Mastomys natalensis. The sequence goes on from JAJTUV010000272.1 coordinate 2,239,027, forward strand.
AGACCTGGCAAGCTGTTTGACTCCTGGAACCCGCATAAAAGTGAAGGGAGAGGACGCTCTCCACAGAGTTGTCCTCGACTTCCACTTGTATGCCACAGCATGTGCGCTGGGTGTAAATAACTACAGGCACATTAGCGTTGTATGCAATCTTACAAGGGCTCAAACATGGAGCTCGTCTTTCTCAACCGCCCGCCCCAGTGTGCGTCATGAAGCCCCTTCAAAAACCACAGTGAGTAAAACATATCCTAGCATCTCCTGGGTTCAAACCACAACATTCCTCCCACCGCCACTCAGGGAAGCCAAGAATAACCTGGCCACCACGACTTCCACATGTGAGACTCTAGCCTACTGTCCTGGGAACCCTGGAATATCACTGACACGCCTCTTGGCTTATGGAAATCCCTTCCATTCTGTGCACAGGAGAAAGCTGGTTATCAGCTCATTACAAAAAGACTCTCAGGGATTGCTACATGGGATGCTAGACTAATGCCAATTTGATACTAAGCAAACGGCAGCTCAAAACTTCAGAGAGTGTAATAAAGCGTTTCAGAAACTTAGGAGGTTCACAAAACACATACAAACAGCTAATAAACTGGAAATGTTCACTTACATTAATCAGTGAAACAATAAAATTAGCAGAACTCTAAAAGACATCCCCTCCGCCATGCTGACTTTCAGGTCTTCTGTACAATGTATGGGCATCAGCATATATCAAGAACTTTTAAAAACTGCTCAGACACTCCGACCTAGTCTCATGTCACCTTTATTAGTCTAGCTTAAAGAAAACCCTGAAATACAGACCCTGAGTTCAGTGCCCCGCATCTCTGCTATATGGTGACTTAAAATTAAAGACCAGCCTGAGCCTCGTGAGGCTGTCTGAATCTTTCCCCAACCCTGATCCCAAAAAAGTTTAAATTCTATGTTTATCTTAACCAATATTTTTTTTTTTTTTTGGTTTTTCCAGACAGGGTTTCTCTGTGTAGCCCGGGCTGTCCTGGAACTCATTCTGTAGACCAGGCTGGCCTCGAACTCAGAGATCTGCCTGCCTCTGCCTCCCAAGTGCTGGGATTAAAGGCGTGCGCCACCACCGCCCGGCTACCAATAAAATTTTTAAACAGAAATGCAGAATGATGACTTGAAATCAGATTTAACCATCTAGGTATTTATTCAGATTAGTTCTTTTAAGGTTTTGGCACAGTATTTTATAGAGCTGTGACCCAATTCATTTATTTTTATTGTATAAGTGTTTTGCCTGAATGTATGTAAGTGCTCTTGGAGACCAAAAAGGGCATCCGAGCTGGCGTTAGAGACAGTTGTGAGCTGTCGCGTGGGTGCTGGGAACTGAATCCATGCCCTCTCCAAGAACACCCAGTTCTCTTAACTGCTGAGCAGTCTCTCCATGCCAAACTGTATTCATTGTTATTATGTAGGTGTGCTTATACCTGTTGGCAGAGGTGAACTTTGAGGCCAGCTTCTCTGTGGGTTCTGGGGACTGAACCCAGGACCTCGTATCCGAGCAGGGAGCTTTCCTGACTGAGCCATCTCCCAGCCCACAACTGTCAACAGAGGGCTAGTATATCTAATCATTCTTCTCAAGGAGCTACCGGCTAGCCCTCAGGAGGTCAAGAAACCACACCTCATCAAACAGAGCTGTAAAAGCAAAGTGGTCCTTACACTTAAGGGGAGGAAAAAAGAAACCAGAAGTGAGGTCTCTAACAATTCTGTTGTTTGTGCAAATGTTACGAACTGAGCAAGGCATGCTGCTGTCCCACAGCTTCTGGGAAGAAGGGTTTTGTGGGCACTGTAGACTTCTGATGATAGAGCATCCCAGCAAGTTAGACAACAGCAACTTAAGATAATTTTCTGGTCATAAAAAGCAAGAAACAAAACATGTCTATTTTTCTTAGTTACTTTGGGGGGGGGGGTCTCACTTACCCTTCTGGTGTTTTCAAGGATCTTGGGGTCAGGTTTTCCGTAGTTAGGGGGATTGGCGTATGGATCATATCCAAGTTTGGCCAGCATGGGTGCAATCACTGCCATGTCTTGTAAGACATCTGGGGGTATCTTCCCAACCCACTTCGACAGAGCCCCCACATTGACGGGCTTGATGACTTGGTCTGTAGATCTTTCCACTCTGAAAACAACACCATAAACAATTACTTATGTAAATTCTAAACAAAACAAAAGCTTGTGGCATGTATAGAATCCCAGCACCCCAAAAGCAGAGGCAGGAGATTAGGATTCCTAGTGATTCCTGTCTACAACAGCAAGTTGGAGGTCATCCTGACTACATGAGACTCCTGCCTTAACCCCTTCTCAGAGGAGACGAGGGTGGAGTTGGGGGAGGACTATGTACATGACGGGTACTGGGAGAAGCGGGCTAATGTTAGGATGGAAAGTTAATAAATAAACTTTTAAAAGGATGCTAAAAAAGGGAAAAGATAAAAGGGAAGAGTTAAACAACTGTAACATCTCTGAGAGCTCTACGTTCTTTATTTGTCTGAGCTGGTGAGATGACTCAGTGGGTAAAAGCATTTGAAGCCTAGCTTGACAACCCACAATGAAGAAGACAACTGATTCTCTCTCTCTCTCTTTTTTTTTTTGACAATGGATCAACTGATTCTCAAAACTTATCCTGTGACACACACACACACACATTCATTGCTTACAAATTTTTAAATTTAAATTCATAATTGTCTACATTATAAGTCAATTACAAAGAGTTGGATGGATGTTATCATAACCTTTATCATGGATAGCATAGGAACTAGATGTGCTGGCACAAACCTTTAATCCCAGCACTTGGGAGACAGAAGCAGGTGGATTTCCTTGAGTTCAAAGCCAGCCTGGTTCACTTTGAACTCACATATAGTTCAAAGCCCAGCAACCCAGTCTCAAGAAAACAGAACAGACAGTATGGGCCAGTGGATGGCTTACCTTTGTACTTGCTCCAAGCCCATCAACCAGAGTTCATCCCCAGGACCAACATGTGAGAGGGGAGAACTCATACTGGTTGTCCTCTGACATGTGACATGTTCACCCACCCAAATGCGTGTGCACACAGCACACACGCCCACACACACACACACACACACACACACACACACACACGTACGTCGTTAAAGGAATGGACAGCAGAAGGAAGTGTCTCCTTTGGTCTTAAAAGCAGCCAACATGTTCTTAAAGTGCGCCAGGGCTTTCAGTTGCACTCTGCCACCTCCCATCTCCCTGGAACCTTAACACACAGTGCTAGACTGTGTGCCTGGTTGCCTTAAAAGCCACAGCCCAACGTGGCAAGACAAGGGACCTGTGCATCAGCCAGCAGCCCGTCACTCATGAGAGTCCAGCCTCTGTTCCCTTCTCAGCACAATATGAGAGCTGCTCAAAACTTTCTTGAGGTGGAGCAGAAGCAGGTGGATCTCCATGAGACTGGCTAGGTCTAGTTCCAGGTCAGCCAAGGCTACGCAAGGCGACCCTCTCAAAAACTACAATAAATCTTAAATATGGTGGTAAAGAGGGGCTGGAGCGATGGCTCAGCAGTTAAGAGCGCTTCCTCTCTTGCAGAGGACCGAGCTCAGTTCCCAGCACCACGTCAGGCAGCTCATCACGGTCTTATGCCCAGTCCAGGGGATCTAATGCCCTCTTCTGGCCTCCAAGGGGCACCAGCACCCATGTGACATACATACACTCAACTCACCAAGACACAGACACACAGACATATAGAGCTATAAAAGAAAAATAGATATTTTTTAATGTGTGGTAAAGAAAGGAATGGAGCTTTTGGGAACTTGTAGATTAAAAGGCAAGTTAAAAGACCAAATTATGGCTGAGTAGTTTTTGAGCCGTGTAGCTCAAGAGGTTACAGCGCCTGTTCTTGCTGCTTTTTGTTCTTTGCCTCACCAAACCCTCTAGCACACGCTTTCTTATTTTATACAGAGATTCTAGCTTGCGTTGGCTTTGGTCTGGTTTGTCCACCTGTCCTACAGCTGTGCACTCAAACGTCACCAGGCTTTTCCTAACTACTCTTCAGCCCAGGCTCTCACAAACATCTGTCCGTCCGCTTTAATGTGTGTTATAGTGTTTATCACCACCTCGAAAACACACATTTCACTTGTCACTGCTAACGAGATTGCAAAGGGGAGGGAAAGGCTTGCCTTGTCTATCTTGCTAACTGCTGTGGCCCAGCGTGGAAAACACTACGTTACATGGAATCCAGTGTGCAATAAAGTCATAATATATTAATAAATAAGCACTAGTTATATTTAAGGTTTTTTCTTTTTCTTCTTTAAGACAAGTAAATTATTTTAATCAAGAAATCTCAGCATTGGATGATATAATCAGGTGGTCTTTTTTATTTAATTTACTAATGGATTAATTTATGTTGACAGTTGCTAAAAGTTATTTGGTCATGCTAGATTAACAATCTTTGATATACAGTTGAATTTGTTTTATTGCTACTGTTTATGATTTGAGCATCTGAGAGATATTGAAAATTTTATCTGAAGCTTCCTTCCTGTAATTCTACTGACAACTGTGATTAAGTCAAGGCTTCATAAAATGATAAGTTTTTAAAGGTTAAATTTTTAAATTATTTTTGTATCATGTGTACGGGTGTTTACTTGCATGTATGTCTATGTATTACATGTGTGGTTGTGAACAAGGAGTCCAGGAGAGCACTGGAGCCTCTGAAACTGGAGTCTCAAGTGGTTGTTGTTGCCTGTCATTTGGGTACCAGGATTAAAGCCAGGTCCTCTGAAAAAGCAGCAAGTATTCTTAACTGCTGAGCCATCTCTCCAGCCCTATATATTTTTATTTTTAAGTGTGTGTGTGTGTGTGTGTGTGTGTGTGTTAAGACAGTAACAACAGCCAATTCACAGCGAGAAGCTGAGGACCAGGAAGATGATTTGTCCCCTGAGGATGAGTGTCTCAGTAGCTGCCTCTCACTGCAGGATGACTCTACACGAGAGTGCCTCAGTAGTCCCAGTCCAGCGCCAGAAGCCTGAAAGCTCCTGGAGGACTGCTGGTCTATTCCACAATGAAGACTTCCTGGTTCTGTTATCATCTAAGGAAGCAGCAACAAAGAGCAAATCCACCCAGCAGCAAGAGAAGCCACCCAGGCCACGCAAGCAGAAGTCTCCCTTCTTACAAACGTTCTGTATCTGGACTCCTATTAGAAGGTGCCATCTACAATGGGGGTGGGTCTTCCCACATCAATCCGAGCAAACAGGACAGTTCTTCAGGTGAGGCTCCCTACTCAGGTGAGTCAGTTTGTGGCAAGCTGGCATTAAAACCACACACAATTGGTCTTGGAGTTACAGATGGTTGTGAATGGCTAGACATGGGTGCTAGGAGTCAAACTAGGGCCCTCTGCAAAAGCAGGACTCACCCTTAACCGCTGGGCCATTTTTCCACCACTTCCCTGGTTTTGTGTGTTTTTGAGATAGGGTCTCAAGTAGCCCAGTTGGGCTTCTGTGCCAGGTAGTTTCAGGTCAACTTGGCATAAATTAAAGTCATTTGAAGGAGGGAACCTCAATTAAGAAAGTGTCTCAGCTGTGGACAGCTTCCTTCTAAGAACAGCAATCTGGAAGTACAAGCCAAATGAACCCTTCCTCCCAAACTTGCTTTGGTCATGGTGCTTCATCACAGCAAGTGACCTTAACTAAGATAGTCTCTAACTCTCTATGTAGCAGACCCTGGCCTCTAACTCCTGATCTACCTCCAAAGTGCTGGGATTACAAGTGTCAGCCACAATGCCTCTCTCCTATGACCTAAAATGATGTACATAACATTAGCCTATCTCTTCTCTAGTGGTTGGAAATAATCCACTTGTGATCACCTTATATAGGACATTTGTTGACCGTGTTTCATGTCTTTGATGCTAATCAACCTGTTTAAGCTCAATATCCATCTTGAAAAACTCGGTGATTGTCTCTGGAATGAAATTAATAAAAAATGCATTTTCATGATTGCTTTAAAATATATATATTTGGTTTTCTGAGACAGGGCTTCTCTGGCTGTCCTGGAACTCACTCTATATCTGTAGACCAGGCTGGCCTCGAACTCAGAAATCCGCCTGCCTCTGCCTCCCAAGTGCTGGGTTTAAAAAAGCATGCACCACCACCGCCGGCTACTTTAAATGGTTTTTACCTTATTGTTTCTCCTCTCTACTGAACAAAGAAGCTGGGGAAATCTGTTTCTGTGTTTTGGAAACAGTGAGCATTTCCTGGTTTAGAGAATGGTTAACCCAAGAACAAGGAGCAGAAGGCCCCCCTTTAGTGGATGCTCCACCCCCACACATGCTGGCCCCACTTCCGTCTTTCTTCTTCCATGTGTGGGGAAAGCAGTTCTGGTGCAGTTTGTCCCTGGTTGTCTTATTTTCTCTGTGGAGCAACATCTCGCTGTGTGGTCAGCCAGAGCTGCATTCTTTACGAACAACAGATCTGATTTCATTTTTTTAATGGCCCAAAGCGGTTGTAAAAACACTGCATCCCGGTTCTCGAATGTTCTCTCACTAACACATGCTGCTTTAGCCCTCCAGCATGAGGTAACAACCAGTGTGGTTAAACGCTGCTCACAATGATGCTGAACCTTTTGTGGACTCCAAAAGTAACACAAGGAGCCAAGGTCTTAAAGGCTAACTAAAATTCAATATGCTAACTGGCTTAGTTTTCTCGATGCTGCTGTGATAAAATACCATAGGGGGAGGAAAGAATTTAGTGGGCTTACACATCCCAATCACGGTCCATCTGAGGGAAGTCAGGGCAGGAACTAGAGGAGACATGAACTGAAGCAGAGACCACGGAAGGCCACTGTTTCCTGAATGCTCTCTCCATGGCTTGCTCTGCTTGCTCTCTTACACAACCAAGGACCATCTGCACAGGGAATGTTTTCTCTTTATTTTTAAAGACTTACTCAGTTTCATTTGTATGTGTGTTTCTGTTTTGCCTGTATGCGTGTATGTGCACCATATGCGTTTGGTGCCTGTGGAAATCAGAAAGTATTAGATTCCCTGACTCTGGAGTTCAGCACCATGTGAATGCTGGGAACTGAATCTGGGTCCTCCACAAGAGCAGTAAATGCTCTTAACTGTTAAGTCTTGTCTACAGAGCCTAAGAAGCATTTTTTCAATTGAAGTTCCCTCTTCCCAAACAACCCAGGCTTGTGTCAAGTTAAAAACAAACCAAAAAACCTAACCAGCACAGAAAGCAGCAGACTCATAATTAGATTTAGGCTTATGTTTTTGGGGTTTTTTGTTTACATTTTGTTTTGCTGTTGTTTGAGACAGTGTCTCTCTATGTAACCCTATCTGTCCTGGAACTCACTATGTAGACTAGGCTGGCCTAGTCTTCAAATTACAGAGATCTACCTACCTCTGGCTTGTTTTTAACTAAAAAAATCAATTATTCAGAACCTGAGAGATGGCTCCATCCATAAAGTGTTTGCCTTGCAAGTGTGGAGACCTGAGCTTGATCCTCAGAACTTCTGTAAAAATGCACATGCTTAATCTAATCCTAGTGCTAGAGAGGGGGAGACAAGCAGATCCCTGGGGCTCAGAGAACTTCGGACCAAAGGGAGACCCAGTCTCAAAGAGTCAAGGTGGACAGCACTGGAGAAACAACATCCAAGGTTGACTTCTAGTCTCCACACGCATACACACATGTGCACGGGCACCAGCACATAGGTGTACCCATACTCACGAACACACAGAGTTTGCAGTCGTTGTTGCTTAGGATATAGTTTTCCTCAAAACTGACTCCTCAATGCTGTATGTCTTTTTGTTGTGTAGAGCACTTAGTAAGTCTGTGTTTGCCAAATTGGTAATGACGGTTTCTCATATGCCTAAATCCACAAGAGCCCTGTGTGTATTTGGAGCACAGGATTCACCCAGTTGGTTTCTAACTCTGCCTTTGCCTTTGTTTCCTGCTTCTGTGGAGCCTTGAGATCAGCCAAAAATCTTCCCCAGGCACGCACCCTCGTCTGGGACCAAGGCTCTCTGCACTTGCAGAAACATGTCAGAATCCCTGTACGTTTTCAAGGTGTCTTGTGCTTTTCCACATTGCTATCTACTGACTCAGGTGGTATGGCAAAAGCTTTGTAAATGCTTTGGCTGGTAGCTTCAGGGATAAACCAGTTCTGGGGCAAGAGGAATAAAGAGGCTTTTAAACTGCCTTTCCAGGCAACTACAAAAAAAGAAACAGGAAAACAAACAAACAAACAAACAAAAAACCGGTACCAATAATCCAGGCTGTCGATTCAATCCACCTGATACGGAGAATGATGGACAGGCCTGGGGTAATAAAACACCATCAATATCAACCTCCCTCTGAACTTCAGAGAGGTTAAGAATAAGCACTCCCCAAGATGTGTTTTTAACGGAGTTTCATTGTAGATGCCTGAGTGTTTCTGCCTGCATGCATATCTATGGACCACGGGCCTGCAGTGCCTGCTGAGGCAGACAAGTGTCTAAAGAAGAGTGTCAGGATACCTGGACCAGGATACAGGCTGTTCTCAGAGGCTTGGAGTGCTGAGAACCCAAACCAGGTCCTTTGCAAGAGCAGCAAGTGCTCTTAACCACCAAGTCATCATCCAGCCCCACAGATGTTTAGAGCTTGTGACTAATTTCTAGATTTCTGAAAAACTTGATTCTTATATGTTTGATCATTTTTATGTGGGTTGTATGTATACATGTTGCTCTTATGGAAAAGAAAATTCCACAGTTCTTTACAGCACCATTTATGTTCTGATGCCACCATAGAACAGCAAGATATTTTATTTTTTAATTATTTGCTTATGTGTGTGTGTGATAATGTGGTGTACATGTGTAGGTCTGTGTAGTGTATATGTGTGGGTTGGGGGCGTGTGTGTGTGTGGGGTGTGTGTGTGTGTGTGTATGTGTGTTGCACCTGTATATGTAGTGTCAGGATCAAACTCAACCTCAGGTCATTGGTCTTGAAGGCAAGACTGCCTTTTAGCCACAGAGTCATCTCACCTGCCCAGGAAAACATTTTCAAAATAAGTTTTTATTATATTCACTTTTTACAGGTGACCATGCAATAATAAGTATGGAGGTACGAGGACTTGCAAGGACTGGTTCTTTTCTTCCACCATATGGGTACCAGGATCAAACTCAGGTCATCAGGTTTGTCACAAAGCACCCTTATCTGCTGAGCTAACTCAATGGTCCCAGCAAACAATTTAAGATTGCTTAATTTTATTTCATGTATATGAATGCTTTGCCTGCATGCATGTATGTGCACCATGTGTGCCTGATATGCACAGAGGCCAGAGAGGACTTTGGATCTCCTGGAATTGGAATTACATACTGTTGTAAGCCAGCCTCAGAGTGCTAGGAATTGAACCTGGGTCCTCTGCAAGAGCAGCTAGTGCTCTTAACTGACGAGCCGTCCCTCAAGTCTCATTTCATCTTATTTAAGATTTACAGATATTTACTTATGCTATTATATGTGTGTACCTGGGTGTATGGACATGCACTACACATATGTCAGTGGAGACAGAAAAGGGCATCAGAACCCCTGAGACTAGAATTACACATAGTTGTGCGTCACTCATCTGAACGTGGGTTCTCTGCAAGAGCAGCAAGTGTTCTCTAACCACTGAACCATCATTTTGGTCCCAGCAAGGCACCTAAAACCACGTGAAGATGCCTCTTTCCTCCAGTCCTAGTAAATCAGTGTATCAAGCACTTAGTGCAAATGTGCAATGTGAAGAAGCTAAGGAGAACTGTGACAAATACTATGATAAGTGACGCTGAATTCCACACTGCAGCAGCTGGGACACTGGCAGAGGGTCCAGAAGCTGTGATCAAAATAAGCATCCGAGCCACCTGAGATGCAACCGTTCAGAGAAAACTGGTTTTCCTCAACCTCGACGTATTAGGAATACACAGTGAAAAGTAGCAGCGTTCCAGAGACAGAGCAGAAAACTGAGCACGCACAACAGCACAGTCCCACTGCAAACACCACAGTCTTAACACATGATGGAAAGAAGACGGGACGGGACTGCTGCACATGCCTGAAACCCCAACAGTTCAGAAACAGAAGTAGGAAGATCAGAAACTCAAGACCATCCTCGACTACTGTGAAGGCTGTTCTTGGTTGTCAACTTGACTACATCTGGAATGAACTACAATCCAGAAGTGGAGGGCACACCTCTGAGAAATCTTTTGCTTGGTTTGAAATGGGTAGATCCACTTCTAGTCTGGACTTTGAGGAAGGATGGCACGTGGCTTTGATCAGGAGCTTGAGGTGGACGACATGCCTTTAATCTGGGCCACACCTTCTGCTGGAAGTGTATGTAAGAGCATAGAACACGTCTGCTCTCTGCCCGCTGGTCCTCGCCTTGCTAGCACATCCATTCTGTCACTGGCATTAGTCTATTTCTTTGGGACTCCAGCACGTACTGAAGACCAGCTGAGACATCCAGCCTTGAGCAACTATTAGATTCTTAGACTTTCCATTCACAGCTATTGTAGTCCAGCCATTGTTAGATTAGCTGGACTACAGCCTATCAAGTCATGTCAGTAAATCCCCTTTATGTATATAGAAATTCATTTACTAAGTTCTGTTACTTGTAGAGAACCCTGACTGATACAGCTATGTAGGGGTTTCAAGGCCAGTCTGGGCTACACGCTACATGTCCCATTATAGGGGCTGGGTCAGTAGACACTAAGCAAAAAACAATGGAGCAGAAAGACCAAGGGAGAATGGCTGGAGCTTTCAGGACGGAGACAAAGCTGTACAGAGGGATTCCAGAGCTGTGATAACAGGAGAGAAACATCCAAAACAATGCACAGGGAATTGTGTCCAGCCCAGATATGGAAGCAGCGCAGAACCTGCTCCCATCATCCAGGAAAACTCTATCCTGTAGACAAGTGTTCGGGAAGGCCTTACTCATAGAAACTACAAAGCAAACAGTTCGCTGATTCACCTAACAAATCATACACACAAAATTCTAACTAAACACTCAAACTGGCCAAGCAACTTAAATGAACTCCACAACAAAGCTCGATATTTATAGAGTATTTATAGAAAGTACAAAATTATCCAAGACCCAAAATAGTAATGTTGACAATATCCAGCACACAAATAAGCAGAAAAGCGTTCTTAATAAGGAGGAAAATAATCAAACAAGTGACATAAATTTAGAATTAAGAAACGCATTTTAAAAGCTATTGCACAGATTCTTTTAACCAGGTGGATAGTATCAGCCCCACAGACAGCCGAGAGCAGAATGCAGTGGACGAATGCATGATCATGTGCATGTCTCTGTTCAGTCCAGGACCCCAGCTCATAAAAAGGAGCTGCCCACATTCAGGGGAGGTCTTCCCACCTCAGTTCATCCAATGAAGACATCCCTCACAGACCTGTCCACAGAATAACGCAATCTCAACAGAATCTCTCATTAAGATTTCCCTTCCCAGGTGACTCTACAATGTGTCAACTTGACAAATCAAATGAATCATCCCAGGGGGTAACTAAACAATGCAGCTACCCAGGAGGACAGCTTGGCAGCTTTTAATGAAGCTGATCGTATTTTTATGATCCAACAACCATGTTCCTAGGTGTTTATGCAAATGAGATAAAAACATATACCCACACAAGAATCTGTGTGGATGTTTATAGCAGCTTTATTCATAACTGCCAAGTCTCAGAAGCACCCACGAAGCTCTAGCTTCTTGGATGAATAACAATAAATAACGAATAAATGAAACTGTGATGCATATTGACAATGGGTTATTATCCAACACTTTAATCCAAGAAGAGGAGAAGATGCAAGTGTACATTACTAAGTGGAACACGCCGACCTGAAGATGCTATGTACTTATAGTTCCAACTCTCTGGCAGTCTAGAAAAGCAAAACATTGCCTAGAGTACAAAAAACAACGTCCAGGGCCATGGGAGCGAAAGAATGGAACACTGTTAGGAGAGTGAAAGTACTCTGCATTCTGGGGTGGAGAAATGGCTCTGTGTTTCAGAAAGCTCATTCACACTGCAGTTCTGAGTTGCAGGAACTGAGTTCAGTTCCCAGAACCCACGCTTCGCAGCTCACCTCTGCCTGTAAGGAGATCTGAAGCCTCATCTGGCTTCCACAGCACCTGGACTCATACGGCATCTGCACACACGCACGCACTATATATCTATATATCTATCTATATCTATATGTAACCTAGAATGTATATGGATATATATACATACACACACACACACACCACACACACACACACCACACACATAAACTAAACAGACACACACAGAGAGAGAGAGAGAGAGCTTTAAAAAACAGCAACAAAAAACCCAGTATAGCAACTACATGCACCAATGTCCTTCTAACTGATAGGTACTGTAATTACCTTAAGCATTACCTCTTTAAATTCTACTTTGGGAATTAAGGGTCTAATTGGGGTTTTTGTTTGTTTGCTTGTTGTTGTTGTTTGGTTTTCAAGACAGGGTTTCTCTGTGTAACAGCTCTGGTTGTTCTGGGACTCACTCTGCAGACTACCCTGACCTCAAACTCACAGAGATCCCCCTGCCTCTGCCTCCTGAGTGCTGGATTTTCTCCTCCTCCTCCCCCTCCCCTTCCCCCTCCCCTCAAGATCCAGACTAAATGGCACAGCATCTCCAAAGAACGTATTCACACCCTCCCATATACAACTCCCAATACAATTTAGCACATGCTCAAACCCTCCTCCTCATTCAGTGCAGGACCCCACTCATAAAGCAGAGCTGCCTGTCCCGTTTATGTACTATACGTTCATACCACACAGTTCAAAGAACAGTAACAAGAAAGAGTCTGTGTGTTTATATAATTTTCCCAAATACTTTTGGTCCGTGGCTCACTGAATCCCCAGGACACAAGGTGGTACACACCGTGAGCTCAGAGCGCGCACAAGGCTCAGGAATTCATGATCAACCCCGGTGAGCCTCTGAGACCTTGCCTTAAAACCGTTTTCAAAGCCACTTAGTCTATCATCTGGAAAGGGCAGTAAACTAAGGATGGCAACTAGAGTTATAACTTCCTCCGAGTCACTAAAAGGAATCTAGATGAGGATTAATCACTTGCAAATAATCAATGGCGGAAAGGCAGGTAGGCATAAGCACCCAGCTGTTCCTTTAAATCATCTACAAGAGCCGGGCGGTGGTGGCGCACGCCTTTAATCCCAGCACTTGGGAGGCAGAGGCAGGCGGATCTCTGAGTTCGAGGCCAGCCTGGTCTACAGAGTGAGTTCCAGGACAGCCCAGGCTATACAGAGAAACCCTGTCTCGAAAAACAAAAAAAAAAAAAAAAAAAAAATCATCTACAAGAAAAATCAGTATTTAACTGACTTAAACTCAGCACCCTGACAGGTGAGTCTACAGCTGAACCACCCATGTACAAATAATAGACACTGGGAAGACACACACACACACACACACACACACTCACACACACCACACACACACACACACACACACAAAACCAGGAGGCTTCCTTAATGGAAGCAAGCTGGCAAAGGATGGGGCATGTCTTTTCTTTTCCTAATGAAGCAAAGTTGGAGTTTTATTTTAAAAAACTATTTTAATATCTGATCATGGCAGTGAACGCCTTTAACCCCAGCACTCAGGAGGCAGAGGCAGGCAGATCCCTGTGAGTTTGAGGCCAGTCTAGTCTATATAGCAAGTTCTAGGACAGCCAGGGTTATACAAAGAAACTCTGTCTCGAGAGACAAAACAAAATAAAATAATTAATACAGGCTTAAGCATAATTAAGGGACGAAGAACAGCATTCAGAAAGAAAGACCCACACAGAGAGCATGGTGTGAGGGGGCCTAAGGGAGTTGTTTAAATGAGAAATATACATGAATAAAAGTGAAATTGTTTTTTTTTTTTTTTTTTTTTTTTCTTTTTTTTGGTTTTTCGAGACAGGGTTTCTCTGTGTAGCCCAGGCTGTCCTGGAACTCACTCTGTAGACCAGGCTGGCCTCGAACTCAGAAATCCACCTGCCTCTGCCTCCCAAGTGCTGGGACTAAAGGCATGCGCCACTACCGCCCAGCCAAAAGTGAAGTTTTAAGTATAACCAATTTACTTTCCTGAATTTAACAGCAACTTCCATTTGCACAGCCTCACTGCAAGAAAAAATCGGGTTATCGGTGTCAGGACAGCTAGTTGAGGAGAAAGGAAGCAGACACTGACATTTCACAAAATACCAAAGTCTGTATTTTGCATGCTGAGCCTAACAAACTTCTTATATAAAGTAAGTGCCCAAATTTTTATAAAAACACAACGTATCCTTTCCATGGCCACAGAAGCCAGGCATGGGGCACAAGCCCTTAGAAAAACACAAAATCCAGCAAGGGCAAGGGGCAAGCTCTGGATTCTAAGGCTAGCTTTGATCTTTCTGTGGCTTACCAATCTCTTCCCTGTAAGAGATAACAATCTCCTTGTCCTCTACATATTGTTTTCTAAAGTTAGCCTAGTGATGCGACTCAGTAAAGGGCTAGCCTGGCATACATGAAGCCCTGGGGTCTATCCCCAGCACTGCATAAACGGGCCTGGTGGGTACACCAGACGGTAGGGGCAAGAGGACCAGAAGTTCAAGGTCATCCTTAGTTAACAAGTGATTCTGATGCTAGCCTGGCAGCTTTGAGAGCCCGCGTGTGCACTCGGCACTGTGCATGAGGGCGTGTCTGTGTGTGTAGTTATTTGTGTTTGTTTGATCAGTCTAAACCCAATGTCTACGCAGTGGAAGCTTTTCTCAGTGACCTGGGCTTCCCTGTCCATCATTCAGATTCAGTGGCTTCTGATTTCTAGGTATGTTTGCAAATAGAGCAATTGGCTTTTTTGTAGTTGATATTGGGAAGTACATCTACCCTGTGTTCATGCATTTAGTGAGTTCAAAGCATTTAGTTATTGCACACACGCACATACATGAACACGCACACAGGCATGCACACACACACACATGAACTCGCGCACAAACACACACACACACCACACACACACAGAGTAAATTTTACGACAGGAAATGAACTGGTAGTGAAAGAACAAAAGAAACCTCAGCAAAAAAAAAAAGCAAACATAAACATATGCTGGTGTGTCCTTCCTTTTTTTCTTTTCTTTTTTGGAGTCAGGGTCTTCTCTGTGTGGCCCTGACTGGCATGCAACACTTCACAGACCTGGTTGGCTTTGAATTCACAAAAGTTTGCCTCTGCCTACCAAGTGCTGGCAAGGGCAACCATAAGTGGCAGAGGTCCATATCTTTATCAGCTGAATATAGGGTTAAGGAAGGAAGGAGGAAGGGAGGAGGGAGGGGAGGGAGGGGAGGGGGGAGGGAGGGAGGGAAGAAGGAGGGAGGGAAGGAGGGAAGGAAGGAAGAGGGAGGGAGGGAGGACCATGATTACTCACTTTGACAGAGAGACCCCCCCAGCCTTCCCGATCATCTCCTCGTGGTGCAGCACTGAATGGTTCCATGGAATGTGGAGGAACTTTAAGAGCGTCCTCATCCACCGCTCAGGGTGTAAGACAAGCTGTTCGTAGTGAACCAACATGCATTTCTTATAACCAACTTCCATACACTGGTTGTACATGGTCTCTATGGCCCGGTTCCACTTGGTCAGACAGTCCCGGTAGCTGTTCAGGTCAAATCCGGCTATAGTAACTTTCCGAGAAATCATTGAATGTACTGATGCCCGGCCATCTCGGACCATCAGGAGAAATTTGGCATTGGGAAATAACCTAGCAAGGTAAGTTAAAGATTTCAGGGCAAAAGGATCTTTGTTACATAAATAAGGTGCTGGCTCCCCATGTTTAACGATGACCTCCAGAAGGAAGGCTTGCATGGCAGAATCTAGCACTTCATCTGTGACACCAGCCTCATCCAGGCGGATCTTCTCTTTACTGGACCGGGACCACATCTGCTTCAGGGCCAGGATGCGAGGGATGACCCTGGTTTCCTCTCCACAGCGGATGTCAGGGTGTGCATCCAGCATCGCCCTCATGAGTGTGGTTCCGCTCCGAGGCACACCTCCAATGAATATTAAAGGCATATCTTTGTGATAGGTGAATGTTTTGTTGGCTTTGATGTCCAGACCAGTTCGCACAGTTGCCTTGGGGCTCTCCAGTCTGGCTGGCTGGCTACGTTCCTCTATTCGATGATGGCACTCCATGGCATGCTGGCCCAGGTAAAACACTGTCACAGAACTAATCACCAGACACGCCAAGAGTAAGTTCTGCTTCAGCTTTCCAACCATCTTGATGTGGTTATCTTCTTATTAAACATATATTTTGCTCAAAATTATTGTCAAGAAATGTTCAGGCCATGGAGATTCTACTGCAGAAAGATGACCAGCATCTGGTGGGAAAACAAAGATCACTGTCACATTACGACGGTCTACAAAGCAGTCATCAATGGTTTTAACCAGAAAGCAGCCGAAGCAATCTGGACGCTTTACTATCCTAAGAATGTAAGAGTCACAAATGTAAGCAAGAACAAGCCAGTCAAGCACAGTGGTGTAGGCCTGTAGCCCAGCTACTCAGGAGGCTGAGGTAAGCAGACCAGCCTACATTGCAGACTACCTCCGAGGCCAGCCTGGGCCTTTGAGATCTTGTCTCAAAAATAAAAAGATGCTGGGATTACTTGCCTTAGCATGAAGACTCAGGCTCAACCTCTAGAAAAAAGCCCGTACCCCAAAAAACAAACAAACAAACAATGTTTCTAATCAGAAACAGCATTTTTGATTTAACAAATCTGAAGCTATGCATCTGATTCACAATGGAAAAATGAAACTTTTCAACAGCAAATTCAGCAACATTTGATACATTACAACATGTATTACATGCTGGAGTCTAATCTAGTGTTGAACCCTTGCATTCAAACTGCATGCCGCCCCCATCACTAGCTCTGCATTCTCCTATAACAGAGACAAATTACCTACACAGACCCCAGAGCACAAGTCATATGTGTCTAACTGTCCTCTGCAGTTTAACTTGCAGCCCCACAGTCTCTGAGCCGTTTACTTAAATCCATCTCACAGCTGCCCCACACCCCCCTCTGTGTGTGTGATGTGTCCCCTAAGCATATCCTCTCCTATGTCCCCCTCTCTGTGTGTAATCTTGCTGGCTCTATTTCCCAGCAGGATGCTAACTAGAACAGTAAAGATGTCTATATATGGAGAAACAATCAGACATACTAGAGAAAGAATTCATTCTGATGGGCTGGAGAGATGGTTCAGTACTGGCTGCTCTTGCAAAGGACCTGGGTACAATCTCCAGCACCCACATGGTGGCCAATAACCATCTGTAACTCTAGTTCCAGAGACTCCAGTGTCTTCAGGCACACATATGGAGTGTGTGTGTGTGTGTGTGTGTGCGCGCGCATACAAAACACCCATACGCATAAAAATAAAAATAAGTAAGTGTCAAGGTTTATTTATCCAAGAGTCAGGACTTCCAGCTCTGGCCTAGTGTCAATGTAGCCAATCTCCCACCTCGCCAAACCACTATTATAAGCTTGATTAACAAGCGGGCCTTTCAGTGCTCTGGAAATGAGTCAGAGGAACAGAACAACCTAAGAATATTTACAACGACACCTGTAGCAGCTGGTCGGAACAGCGTGAGTCTGTAATTCTGCCATCTCCCAACTCAGCAGACACCATGCACAACAGGACGGCACCGACAACACTGGTAACTTCTGCTCTCACGTGGCAGGGAGCTTGCAACTGTGAGGTGGCAAACAAGACACACGCTCAAGCTCACTGTCAAGCTCAACAAGAAAGTGAGCAACTGTAGCCGGCTGAAGCTGCAGCCCAGGCTGGGCACCTCAGGCTCTAAGGTGTCACAAAAGGTCCAGGAGAAGCTTGTATGATTCAGATTCATAATCCCAGTACTTAGAAACATGAAGCGTGCAGAATGCTGGGCATCTGGCACTATCCCAGGCTGTACACTGAGCCCTAGGTCAGGCTGGCCTAGTGTGATAGCCTGCCTGAAAAAATTAAAGAAGGCTAGGGAAAGGGGGAAAGGAAAGGGGAAAGGGGGATGGGAAAAAAGAGAATTGGAAGGAAGTGGGAGATGTACAAACAGCCTGATCGGCTCCCCGGCTCACAGCCAGATCTACTGACGGAGGAGCTCATGGCTCAGCTGTCTAAGGCAACCAACTACTGAGCACTGAGCTACCCAGACCGAGAGGCCACCACTAGAAACCATGCTTAGAACGGAAAACAATCACAAGAGCACATGTACTTTACAAAAACACAGATCTACTTCAAAGCTGTTCGTAACTACAGAGAATAGCTGCCATACAGCTATGTAAAAAGTCATATCCACACAGGCAAGCTTACAGAGACAGAGGACAGACTGCAGAAGCAAAGACTCAACTGCCAACAGCAATGTGGGACTTTCCAGAGCAGATGAAAACTTTTTTGACTGGAGTGTTGTCAGAGTTGCACAACTATAAAATCTAATAAAATTGAATTGCTCACTAACAATGGGGGAAGATTATGGCATACAAATCACACCTCAACACCTCAACACAGCTGTTTTCTAAACATGAATACATAACTAAAAAAATATTTTAATAGTCTCAATGAGCTACACCAACCGAGATCTGGGTTTTGTTTATTCACATATTAATCCATTTGATGTATCTGAGCACATACTATTATGTCAGGCACTGTACAGAGAACTTCAAACTGAAGAATAGGTTGAGATTAAAAGATTGCCTTAATAAAAAAGACTACAAAGAAGAAGCATCAATTTAGGATAATTAGTAGCAATACAGAATTAAAAAGTCTTAATACAGAATGGGATCCATTATATGGAAGGCACACTTAAGATGCTATCCCAGGACTCAATGAAAAGGGAGGATGGGGGAACAATGGCGAAAAGACAGACTAACAAAAACTCAATCAGATCCAACCTTAGGACAGTAATGTTCTGGTTGATGAAATTAGAATTATATTCTAAGGAGGAGGGGGACCTTCTCAAACTAGACTGGGAGGGCAGTTTATAAAGCTGGGAGGGCAGTCTATAGAACTAGGGGCAGTCTATAGAGCTGAGGGGTGCAGTCTATAGAACTGGGAGCAGTCTACAGAGCTGAGGGGGCAGTCTATAGAGCTGAGGGGGCAGTCTATAGAGCTGGGGGCAGTCTATAGAGCTGAGGGGCAGTCTATAGAGCTGAGGGGGCAATCTATAGAGCTGGGGGCAGTCTATAGAGCTGAGGGGGCAGTCTATAGAGCTGGAGGCAGTCTGGAGAGCTGGGGGCAGTCTATAGAGCTGAGGGGGCAGTCTATAGAGCTGGGGGCAGTCTACAGAGATGGGGCAATCTATAGAGCTGGGGGCAGTCTATAGAGCTGAGGGGGCAGTCTATAGAGCTGGGGGCAGTCTATAGAGATAGGGGCAGTCTATAGAGCTGGGGGCAGTCTATAGAGCTGGGGGTCTGTTTCACCCAAATGACAGAGGACACAGCTTGACATTTTAAACATGCAGGAAATAATTCAGCAAGGCATCTAATAAAAATACAAGAACCAAAGGTCCAAATAACCAGCTGTCAGCACCAGATCTCTCAACAGGAGAGAGAGAGAGAGAGAGAGAGGAGAGAGAGAGAGAGAGAGACAGACAGAGAGAGACAGAGAGAGGGACAGAGAGATACAGAGACAGACAGACAGACTGAGACTTCAGTGGCTGTTGTGGAGGTCAGACTAGGGTGTTGGAGTCCCTGAACTAGAGTTACAGACAGTTGGGAGACACCTGAAATGGGAGCTAGGAACCAAACTTGAGTCATCTGGAAGAGCAACAGCAAATACTCTTAGTCATACATTCACTTCCTAATTAGTATTTTAAATAGAGGCCTCTGGTCTCACCTCCCCCACCCTGTTCCTCTCTTTCTCTCTCTCTCTCTCTTCTCTCTCTCTCTCTCCTCTCTCTCTCTCTGAGTGTGTGTGTGTGTGTGTGTGTATCAGATATATGCCCGAATGTAAAGATCAGAAGTCAACCCCGAGTGTCCTCCTCAGAACCACCACCCACCTCTTTTGAGACAGGGATTCCCCCTGGCCTGGAATTCACCATTTATGACATGCTGGCAGCCCGGTGACCCTGAGGCTGGACGGGTCTCTACCCTTCCAGCACTGGGATTACATGCATGCAGCACCACGCTCTGTGTTCTGGGGATCAAACTCCCATCCCCGTGCCTGCTAGGCAAGTACACTCCTAAAGCCAACCCTCAAATCAGTCTTCCTCTTAAAGTGGCACTCAGGCTAAGACTTGAAGAGTGAGCAGGAGTGAGGCAGTGTCAAGTGAAGGGCGAGCTGAACACAGGAGCCCATACTGAGAAGGCCTTTGAAAGCCGTCACAAATCAAGAAAAGGCCAATGTAGTTACAAGGCAGGGAGCAAGAGCACAAATGAGATAACCAGTCAGGGCTGGATGACAAACCTTGCAGGGAAAGCTGGGGTGGGAACTGTGTGACATAATCAAACAGGATGGACTTAAAGCATATTGAGCAAGGAGTCACTGATAAAAAAATTTAGGTTTGTAAAATCTCATTCTAGCCAAAGCAACCTTGACAAAGAAGAAAGTTGGCGGGTTCACACTTTGAAGTTTCAGAACTATAAAGATATCAGAATGGTGTCAACCTAAAATGACTAACAGAAAGACTGACTTAAAGATGGAAGTTCAGTGGGCAAAGTGCTTTAAGGAACTAGCACCACATGTCCACCCTCAAAATCCATGTTGTGAGGTTGGGAAGGAGCTAAGAAGGTAAGAGAGCCTGCCATGCAAGCCTTGGAGCCAGGGTAGAAACAGAACTGACTTCCCATGTTTTCTCTGACCTCCACAAACACTTGTTTACATGCACGCACGCACGCACGCACGCATTTAAAAATCAGGGATTATGCACTCACAAATGCTATGTGCTTCTGTGTACAATCCCAGCACAGGAAGGTAGAGACAAGTCACTTGCCTAACCTGCTTAGTGAATAAAAGGTGGATGGCACCAGAGGAATGAAACTGGAGGGAGTCATACGGCCTCCCTACACATGCACACCCACAAGTGCACTGCACGGCCTCCCTACACATGCACACCCACATGTGCACTGCACAGACAAAAATTGGAAGAGTGCTTGCCTAGCATGCCTGACACCCTGGGTTCCATGGCTAGCACCACATAAATCCAGCATGGTGGACTGAAATCCCTGCACTTAGGAGGTGGAAACAAGAGGATCGACAGTTAAAGGCCAGCCTTGGCTACATGACACTCCATTCCAAACAATAACAAAACAACAACAAAACAAGTCAAAGAACTGTGTGGGGAACAGGTCAGTCTTACTATATGTAAGTTTTGTTTCTTCTTTTTAAACGATTGTTTGTATTACCGGTTATGTGTACTGTGTGTGCACATGAGTGCAGGTGCTGGTGGAGTCCAGATGAGGGCGCTAGATCCTCTGGAGCTAGAGCTAGGCAGCTGTGAGAGCTGTCTGACACGGCACAAGAGCAAAGTGTGCTCTACCACTGAGCCTTCTCTACAGCTCCTGTCTTCTCTCCTTACTGAAGGAAAACTGGAGGGAAAGCACAATGCCTCTCACAGAAACAAAAGGGTGGATCTAGGTCAGGAGGCCATGCTCCTAAATAGTCCAATTGCTACATAATGCTTCTGATCAAACAGTGCTTAGTGCCAAGGGCTCAGAGGTAATGAACGAAGTGAAGGATAAATTTTACAGACATTGACAGGAAAATGATCCGAAGAAAAAGGGTTTTCAAAATAACTGAAATCTGGACAAAGTGTACTCAATTCACTCAGTGAAACAGAGCAGAGCTTTTAGGGGCTCTAATGATGGTTGTGTTCTCTTCGATTGTCACAGGAGTGGTTTTCTAACATTCTATTTGTTTTAGAGCTTGTACAAGCAGGCTACCAGAGAGCCGAGAGGTAAAGCAATAACGGATTCTTCTGAACTAGCAAGGCTCTTTGATTGAAACTTACACTGTTCGTATTTTAATTCACATTTAACTTGCTAACTTTTGACAACTGTGAGGATTCAATATGAGGTAGATGACTTAACATTCCGGTGAAAGTCAACTAAAGGCTGGGGAGTGGCTCTGTGGGAGTGTTTGTCTAGCACACACAAGGCCTTGGTTTCCATCCCCAGGAGGGAAAAAACACTCAGTTGTGAAACAAAAACAAACAACTAGCTACCCTCTGAAACCAAAAGTAAACCGTGTAAGCTTAACAAAAATTAACAAGGTGCAGTGGACATGGTGGCATGCGCCTTTAATCCTAGCACGAGGGAGGCAGAGGCAGTGGGTCTCTGAGTTCGAGGCCAGCCTTGTCTACTGAGAGTTCCAGGATAGCCAGGGCTACAAAAAGAAACCCTGTATTGAAAAAAAAATTTAAAAAACAAAAACAAAACAGTTAACAGGGCACACATGTCTACTATCCCAGTGTTTAGAAGATCCAGCAAGCCGGGCAGTGGTGGCACATGCCTTTAATCCTAGCACTTGGGAGGCAGAGGCAGGAGGATTTCTGAGTTCAAGGCCAGCCTGGTCTACAGAGTGAGTTCCAGGACAGCCAGGGCTACACAGAGAAACCTTGTCTTGGAAAAAAAAAAAAGTTAGAAGGTCCAGCAAGAAGATGAGGAACTCAAAGCCATTCTTAGCTTTAAAGCCATTCTTAGCTACATACTACATATGGAATTTGGGACCAACTTCAGCTGGAGACTATAGCTTGAAAAGAAAATGTTAGTATGACTGATGTCTACAGTACCTTATTTTGTTACCAACTTTCCACTGAAATATGTCAACTACCAGTTCTGAACATGCTGACATGTGTCGGCAGATTCTCCAATATACTCTCAGAACATAGACCTTTCTGACCCTCCCTGTGACTGCTGCACCCCTAACCAACCGGGTGTCCCTAGTTAAGGACAGTCACCTGGGCATGCTGGCCAGCTAAAAATTCAAGGGGGGGGGTGTCTTTGGCTTTGCCTTCCTTTCTCTTTACTTTTCACTGACTTGCAAAGACTGACTTCCTCTTTGGATGGTTCTCAAATTGGAAGTTCACAGATCCATATTGCATCCCTGCTACAAGAGACTTCTGGGTCGGCCTACTTCACAGATGAGCAGGCTGAGGCTCAAGCAGTATATTATCCTTAGCACTTCCCGAGGTCTCACCAGTTCTTCCAATGTCCCTTTGCAGTTTATCTTACTGACGTAGTTATTCCAAAAGATTGTCAACCCCTAAAGCCCAAAGGCTCTGCCTACACTGTGGCTCTCCCACAGCAGGCTTAGCGGAGCGCCAGCTCTCACTGCATGCTGCACCTCCAGCCAGCTTCCAGAGGAACCCACTAGGCAGTACCTTTCTCCGCATAAGAGATAGTGTTAAGCCTGAGGTCTCCACTCACACCTGGTGGTTCTTCTTCTCGAACCCTTGGCAAACAGCCCTTTAAGAAGAAAGCACAGAGCTGGGGATATGGTTCAAAGGATAAAGCACTTGCCAAGCAACTGTGAGAGCCAGAGTTTGGATCCCTAGAACCCACATAAAAAAGTTGGGCAGGCAAAGAAGCTGCCAGTGATTGGAGCACTTGGGAAACAGAGAAACGGATTCCCTAGGGCAAGCTGGCCAGTTAAGACCAGCCAAAACAATGAGCTCCTGGTTCAGCAAGAGACCTTGTCTCAATAAAGTGGACAGAGATTGAGAAAGACATGCAAAATAAACCTGCCTGTACTCACATGAACACACATGCCCCCCACCACACACACACAGGGGGGAGGCGGGAGGGGAAGGGTGAGAGGGAGAGGGAGAGGGAGGGAGAGCAAAATGGAAAAAAAGACATGGCAGCATGGCAGGGGCTGGAGAGATGGCTCAGTGGTTAAGAGCATATAGTGCTCTCCTGAGGACCAGAGTCTGATTCCCAGCACCCACATCAGGTGGCTCACAACTGCCTGTAGTCCCGGATCCAGATCTCACACCTCTGACTTGTATGGGCACCTGCATTCATAGGCACATATCCCCCATACATATAACTAAAATAATAATAATAAATCTTTAAAAAAAAAAAAAAAAAGAAGACATGGAAGTAGGAGGGCCTGGTGGGAAGAAGGGTTCAGTGAGGGTGATGGGAGGGGCAGGATAAAAGAGATCCAGAGACGCGTATGAAACCGGGAAAGGCTAGGGAAGTCACACAGAATAAAGCACAGTAAATGCTGACCTGACCACATCCCTTATACACACTACCACCGTACGTATACATGGACATCTGTGTGACACGTGCACACAGAGGCCCCTTCCCAGCACCTTAAGTGCTCCATCATGTCTTTTCAAAAAAGTAGTAGCAGTGTTTTCTCAACGGGGGCCTTTGCAGAGTAAAGCTAGATAGAACCAGAACAGAACCCTAGAATGTCTCCTTTCATTTTAGCCTCAAGAGAAAGAAGTGAGGCAGTGCAAAACATAGCTTGCAACACTATGAACAGAACTGCTCCACTGTAGCACACTGTCGCGGCAGGCCAGGTGACAGCCAGGTGACAATGACGCCTTAGAAAGAGCAGAGAGCTTCTGGACTTGGAGCGTCATGATCGCTCTCCCTTTCTTCCTCTTCATTATCTATGCAGTGTCAGAGAGCATAGAAAAGGCTTTGAGTGCCAGGTGAGCATCTTACCCCCTCCCAAAATCTCTGCACATTTTACAAAGTAATTTTAGTTAAAAACAGCACTAATGGGCTCGAGAGATGGCTCAGCGGTTAAGAGCACTGACCGCTCTTCCAGAGCAACTGGGTTCGATTCCCAGCACTCCATGATGGCTCACAGCTGTCTGTAACTCCAGTCTCAGGGGATCCAACTCCTCTCCTCACCTCTGTGGGCACTGAGTGCATGTGATACACAGACAGAGAACCAGACAAAACACCCAAACTTATAGAATAAATAATAAAAACAACTTGTCTAATGTGGTGGCACACATCTTTAATCGTAGTACTCAGAGGGCCAAGGCAGGTGGTTCTCCGTGGGAACAAGGCCAGCCTGGTCTACAGAGCAGGACAGCCAGGGCTACCTAGTGAGATCCTGTCTCAAATAACTAAGTAAATAAATAATGAAGAATGAAAACAGTAACAAGTGGCCAGCAAGGTGACTCCATGAGTTAAAGATGCTTGCTGCCAACCTGACGGCCTAAGTTCCCAAACTCACATTAAAGTGGAAGAGAAGCAATTCCTGCAAGTTGTCGTCTAACGTCTACATGCACGCCGTGGCACAAGCCCATCCACCTCTCCTTTATCCACACAGACATGATAGGTAAGTAAAATGAAAACGCCACAATGCTGGGCCTGGTGTGGGTTCTGCAGGTGTGCTGACTGGGGAGAAGGCTGGCAACGGGATGGGTAGCTCAGCAGTTAACACTGACTGCTCTTCTGGAGGACCTAGGATCCAATCCTACAACATGGCAGCTCACCATTGTCTGTAACTACATCCCAGTGGATCTGACGCCCTCTTCCAGCTACGGTGGGCACCAGGCACTCATGTGGTACAGACATACATGCAGGCAAAACGCCCATAAATATAACATAAAAACTAACCTCGTATCTTCACACACAGCTCCTGAACCTAGGGCTCAAAGAGAACTGCAGAAGAGGGGGCAGGGGCACTGTGGAACCAGAAGCACAGGAAGGTGCAGTGAGAGTTCCTCTCCTAGACATTCAAGAGGCGCTACACCCATGAAGTGGACCATCATGGCTGCCTGACTATGATGTGAACAAGGATGACGTTTGCAGATAAGCCAATGTGGAAGGAGGAAATCTCAGGAGGCCTCAACACTAGACCAAAAACTCCAAGGAGAGACCTGACTGGAGGCAGCATGGAAGGAATGAAGAATAGGCAGACAGACACAGGCACAAAGAAAAGCTGGGGTTGTGTGGACTGGGCTTTCTGATGGAGAAGCTGCAGTCCCCTGGAGGCTCAGCATATTGGTTCTATAGCCTGACCAGGGAGGGAGATTACTGCATACAACTGAACAAGGAAGCAGGGTTATTACACACAGATAACCAAGGTGACAGTTTGTGGCTTACAGCTGGATCACGGGGAAAGACTAGCTAACCTTAGTAGAAGCAGTCTCTGTAGGGGAGCAGTCCTCAGGCTGTGAATGAATATTCGAGGAAGGAATTTCCTGCACATGCCATCAACATCCACACCTGGACTGGAGGAAGGCTTTGACATTTTCCAGTGGGCCTGGATTGGACATGGCTATACCCGTGTCAACAACATATACCCACACAGGACTTCACTCGCTCATGGATTCCTCTGCTCCCTCTAACAGACAACTAAGGAACGCTGAGAGCACGAGAAATACTCTTCTCTGAAAAATACACCAATTGGTTACCCAATACCAAATGCTCAGCCCTGAAAACATATACATACAAGTAACATTATACGGATTGACTGGGTTGTGGTTTTATATTTAAAATTTTATATGCATATATACATATATATGTAACAATAATTAAAAAGAGACTGGAGCTAGAGAGATGGCTCAGTGGTTAAGAGCACTGAATGTTCTTCCAGAAGACCAAGTTCAATTCCCAGCACCCACAAATGCTCACAATGGTCTGTAACTCTAAGATCTGACACCCTCACACAGTCAGGCAAAACATAATGTATACAAAATATAAGTAAATTTAAAAAAAAAAGAAAAAGAGGCCATGAATTTGAATGAGACATAAGGTGATATGGAGGGAGAAAAAGGAAAGAGGAATGATACAATTACATTATAATCTCAAAGAACAAAACAAAAATAAATCTCCAAACATTGTAATGGAAAAAACAAATCAGTCAACAAGCACAGGTACAGGTTGGTGGCTAGTTAGCCCATGCCAGGACTCACTGCACACACAGGCCCAGTTATATGCGCTCATACATCCTGACATTACAATCAGGAAAGCAGTCACATTCCATGCCCAAAAAGATGCTTGGGAAATGTGTCAAGCAAAGATAAAATAAAAAACAAACCACGCCCCTGAGCCTTTTCTTTCCTTTGCTAACCATCAGCTCCTCATGGGTAATCATGAACTTCCCACTCAATCAATGTGGCAAAGCCAGTGCCATCCTGCCAGCTAACGTCCATTCCCTGGCAGTTTCTGTGTTCACTTCTAGCTCCTGGGCATAAAGAAAGCTCACTGTAGCTCATGACTGCACTCACCGAGGGATGTGCCCAGTGGTTAATCTCCAACAACTTCAGCAGCCACTTCCAATCTTACCCAGGGAGCTCACCATTACAAGCCCTGCACTGTATCAGAGCAGTCAGGACTCAGGGTCGGACACCTGGGGGCTGGCCCTAGACCCAAAGGCAAGGAGCAAAGAGCCAAAACAGAATGGAGCAGCATACTTCAGTAAGCCCTGTGGTCATGAGGACAAAGCTGGCCAAGCATTAAGAACAGGCACTAAAACCTAGGCTACATCTGGGGGGAGGCGGGAGTCACAAGCTAAAAACTCAAGCTATTTACAGGAAACTATCTGGGAGCTGTGTCAGGACCACTGGAGGGCAGGTGTGTGGAGGGGGACATTTGACACAAGGCTGGTAAGCTGACCTGCTGAAACTGAGTGAGGACCACAGAAGGCTCACTATAACCATCTGTTGTTGAGCATGTATGAATCTGTCAGGAGCTGAGATGGGGCCAGCAAGGCGGTGCAGTGGAGCAGGGGAAGGCGCTTGTTGCCCAATGATGCAAGCCTGAGGCACAAGTTCTGTTTCCAGAACCAGTGTGAAAGTCAAAGAACTTACTCCACAAAGTTGTCCCTGGCCTCCACAAGTTCTCAATGCGCAGAGACATGCTGCCTGCTTTTGCTGACATATTCCTCTTCTGGATTCTTCAAGCCCATGTTTATTACTGGCTGTAACCCATGACAAACAACACAGATGGAACACATTTCCGTGTGTGTGTGTGTGTGTGTGTGTGTGTGTTTTCCATTCAGTCACTCAGTCAAGATTATACCTTTTCTATCAACTTCGTACATTTTAGAATGAATCTAGACAAGGAAACAGAAGGCGTCACTGAGTTGGTCTAGCAGAAGCCCAGTTCATGACTAGAGATGGGGAGAGCTGGGCTCGGTCTGAATCGGGCTTCTTAGTCATCTGGCATTAGATAAAGCACTGAGTCATACCTCTCTAATCCACAAAACAAGAGCAACGATAAAGCCTTTCACAGTGATCAGAGTGGACGTATGAGAGGCAGAAGCAGGGAGCAGAGGAAGAGAAGCGTACTTGCAGGCTCTCCTCCACTGGTGCTGGAACCAAGCAAGTCACGCACGGGTGGAAGTGCCTTCTTCTTTTTTTAAGTTTCCATTATTATTATTATTATTCATTTTATTTGTTGCCTTCCTCTTTTTTTTTTTTTTTTTTTTGCCTTCCTCTTTTTTAAGACAGAGTTTCATGTGGCCCTTGAACCTCTGATCCTCCTCCCTTTACATGTTCCAGCAGGCTGCAGGTGTGGGCCACCATGCTTAGTTTACGCAGTGCTAGGGATGAAACCCCAGAGCCTTGTGCATGCTAAGCAGCGCTCTATTAACTGAGTCCCATCCTCAGTCCACATGTGGAAGAGCTTTTAAAGAGCAGCTTCCAGGGCGCCCACACACTGGTCCTTGTTCCCCCCCCACACCTCCCAAGCAGGACTGGGCCATGGAGCCTGCCCTCAGGACTACTCCCACCAGTTCCAGCTGGTCAGCCACTGCCTGTGCTTGCTCCTTTTGTCTTCACACACATCTCCTCAGGGAAGCCTTTTCTGGGTACTCGTTCCCATCCTCCAGCCCCAAATCAACCACTTCCCTCTCTGCAACCTCAAACTACTGGGTAAAACATAGACCACTGCACTGTGGTTAGTTCACTCCACTCCACTGCAATCTCTGTTAAACCCATCATCACCCAGGATGCTGTGGATACTTGAACAGCAGGTAAGGATAAAGCCAGGAACCCACAGGTAAATATGGAGTGAAGTACCATTTCCTAATCTTCTTGGAACACCCAGAGTCACCTGAAACAAAGCAAATAGTCAACAAAATAATCAAGGAGTAAAGCAAAGACCCACAAGTAAACAGAAACGATGTAATCTGAAAGCAATGACGAAGTTTTGCAATTATGCTATCCTTAAAAGGTCTTGCTAGTTTTATTGTATGTGTATGGGTGTGTCTGGACCACTTCTGTGCTTGGCGCCCATGGAGACCCATGGAACTGAGCTAACAGATGGTTGTGAGCCACCATGTGGGCAACAGGAATGAACCCAGGTCCTCTCAAAGAGCATCCAATTTTTGTAATTGCTGAGTCATCTCTCCAGCCCCATTTTGCTGTTAGATGATGAATACAATGAATACGATGACTATGACGAATATGATGAATATGATCATGGTCATCATCATCTTTTTTTTCAATCAACAAAACTACAGAATTCTAGCAGGACCAGCGAGACAGCTCGGTGTGTAAATACCCTTGGCACCAAGCCTGCCAACCTGAGTCCAAACCTAAGGAAGGAGAGAAGCAACTCCCTCACGTTGCCCCTTGACTTCTACACATTTGACTGTGGCGGATGTGCTCACACAAAATAAATAAATAGGTAAATAACAGTAACTGTACAGCCTCTTGCTGAGTTTTGACTTTCTCCACTCAGTTCGCTGACTGCCTCCATGTGCAAATACACTCAACACTCCCTGCTTAAGACCTTTCAGCAGGCAAGTCCTCTCAGAAAATAATCCATACCTAAAATACAAGGAAACTCCTTTATGGTCCAGCTCCAGCCTTCACCTGCCACTTGGTCTTTATAACCTCCCCACATCACCACCCTCCCCTTCTCTCTTGTCCAATTCTGCCTGTATTGGCCTGAAGCATCCCTGAGTTGCTTCTGCAAGGTAGCATGCCTACGCTAACACCCACTCATCCCTTCAACATTCAACTTCGATCCATCCTTACTGTTGCAATACTATCTGTCACACCACTCCATGACAGTAGACGGCTCATGTGAACTGTGAGCTCCTTGAAAGCAAGACTGTATTTATTTTTAATTAAGAGTATGTATGTCTGGGTGTGGGTGTGTGCACATAAGTACGGGTGTCCACAGACGTCAGAAGATCCTGGAAGTCCTAGAGCTGGGGTTAGGAGTGACTGTGAGTCCCCGACTGAGCCAGCTCTCCAGCTCTGAGAGCTGCAGTGAATTCATTTTGAATACATTTGTTTCAACTGCCAAGAAGTTAGTGATGTTGGGAATGGCTGCAACTAGAGTCTATGGTGAGTTCCTGGAAGGTACTGACAATATTTTACCCTCTGGTTTTCTCCATGGACTACAGCCTAATACAGTATATGCATATTGGTTATTCAATAAAGCACAGAATGGCCACATTTAAACGTCCTCGATAACACTCCAGGCAGCTAACACTTCCCTAAGATTAGCCCACTGGTCCTTTCTTCCAAGTTTAATGTTATAATTTCCTTATCTTTAGGAAGGCTAGAACTACATAGTTCAACTTCTGTTTCCTTTCCTTTCGACTTCTATGGTTTGGTTTCTTTGCATGTCTATGTGTGTGAAATGCATGCATGCATGTGTGTGCATGAATGTGGAATCTTTATTTCAGAGATTTGGGCTAGTCTAGCCAAGCAGCTTGCTCCTGGAATCTTGCCTCTGCCTCCCAAGGGCTGGGAAAACAGAGAGTTGACATGCTTACCTGGTTTCTACACAGGTTCTGGGAGTCTGACTTTCAAGCCTCACACTTCTGTGGAAAGTGTTTTACCTACTGAGTCATCTCTCAGCCTCCTTTGTATGTTTTTAAATGTGTATAGATGTTTGCCTGCAGGTATGTCTAATGTACCACAGGCATGCAGTGTCTGTGAAGGCCAGAAGAGGGCACTGGATCTCCTAGAACTGGAGGGATGGTTGTAAGTTAACATGTGGGTGCTGGAAATTGAACCAGGGTCCTCTGGAAGAGCAACAAGAAGTCTGAACTACTGAGCCATCTCTCCAGCCCCCAATCCACTCTTCATTTATTAGTCTATTACATCTGCTTGTGTCAGTTCCCACTCCCACTGACAGAATCCTAAGTTTACTCTGATCAATTATGCTTGATGCAAGAATTAAAAAGGTGGGCTGGGTTCAGGGCCTGGGTTCAAGCTCATGCACTGTGGGATGCAGAGGGGGGCGGGGGGGGGGGAAGCCAAAGTAAAGGAACACTTCTCAGAATAACTTTAGATGTGAGGAAACGAGGCACAGGAAGATGGTTTCCTTCCTATATTACTTGGCAAACTGCTGGCTAAGCCAGAACGCAGCTAGGCCTCACTCTGGGTTACAGAGCTTCCCAGACACTACGATGACATGAACAAAAGCCTTGTATGTGTTGTAAGAGAAATGAAGTGAATTTAAAGATTTTCATGAGCGAACCTCTCACGTTTTCTCTGGAAGAACCATTCAAATATACTTAGCACCATGGAAGACAAGCCTATACCACGTGTGCACTCTTCGCTTGCCTGAGTGAGAAGCGTGCATTTCTCACAGCTTTTGCCTCTCCACAGAGTTTACCTGGATGAGCTTAAGGAGAGAGAGCTAGGCCTGATCTTGGGGTAACAGATCTAAATGGAGGCCAGAAAACACATGGCCAGTAGCTCTGGCTTTCTTGTGCTAAGATTTTGTTATTGTTATTCTTTCTGTGGTTGTTTTTGTTTTGTTTTTTTGAGACAGGGTCTCATGATGTAACCTTGGCTGATCTAGAACTTACTCTGTAGACTTGGCTGGCCTTGAACTCACAGACAGTCGCCTGCCTCGGCCTTCTGTACATATGAGTGCCTGCATGAGTTTATGTGTACCTCATATCCGAAAGTGCCAGAAAAGGGTATCAAGTCCTTTAAAAGTAGAGTTCCAGGCAGCTGTCACCTGCCTGACATGAGTGCAGGAAACCAAACCCAGGTCCTCTGCAGGA
The DNA here is from genome assembly GCA_021653895.1 of Mastomys natalensis. Taxonomy (NCBI): domain Eukaryota; kingdom Metazoa; phylum Chordata; class Mammalia; order Rodentia; family Muridae; genus Mastomys; species Mastomys natalensis. The sequence goes on from JAJTUV010000272.1 coordinate 2,270,939, forward strand.
GCAGGGTGGTAGTTTGAATAAGAATGACCCCAAAGGCTCTAATATGGAATACTTAGTCACCAGGGAGTGACTAAGGATGTCTGAAAGGACTGAAAGGATTAGAAGGTATGGCCTTGTTGGAAGTATGTCACTGGGGATGATGGGCTTTGAAGTTTCAAAAGTCCAAGCCAAGCCCAGAGTCAGTCAGTCAGCCAGTCTCTCTCTCTCTCTCTCTCTCTCTCTCTTCTCTCTCTTGTGTTGTGTGTGTGTGGTGTGTGTGTGTGCGTGTGTGTGCGTGTGTGAAGTGCCCTTGGATGCCAGTGTAGCTTCTTTACCTTATCCAGTCACTATCCCATGTGAACAGGTTCTTCACTTATCAGATCCCCCTGAAGTTCTCAGAGGTTGTGAGCCGCCTTGTAGTTGCTGCTGGGAATCGAACCCAGGTCCTTTCCAAGAGCAGCCAGTGCTCTTAACCACTGAGCCATCTCTCCAACCCCAGTGTAGCTTTACTTTATCCCAGTCACTACCCATATAAACAACTTTTTCATTTATGCCATGGGAAATTACTGACTCCATCCTAGTTACTCACAGATGAAATTCTGTCATCTTTTTAAAGACAGATTGTGAAATTGCTCATCAGGAACCACAATTACAATTTTTGAGAAAAACGAAAATGCCTTATGATTTAATTTTCTTGCACCTTTCTGAGGACTTCATGAGAGAGGCCTGAATACTTTTTCTAGAATATGAAACATCCTTCAATTTGGTACTGAATAAATAAAATGCAATCCATAGTACCACTATCTTAAATGCAGATGGACTCTTCTTGCCATGAAGTTGAACCCCGACATCTCAGTCAAGCACACAGAGCATATAGACAAATGTGACTCACATCTGCCTGCAAAGAACTCAGGAGAAGGTAAGAAATCTCCACACAAGCCATGATGAAAGGTCTTACGGGAGGTCTGAACAGACATCTAGAACTAAGGAAGATGTATATCCATGGGCTGGCAAGGGGTAGGACAGAGGAAATGGCACTAGAGTAGGGGGCAGGCAACAGCCCCACTGTGGGAGCTGGGGAAGGATGTGGGTATCCTGTGAAGAAATCTCCAAGCAGTAGAGGGCATGGACACATACTGAAGGAATATTAAACAGTCAGTTTATTCTTGGTGATCAGAAACAACAACATAAAACAGAAACACAGATCTGGAGTGTTTCAGAGTTACCAGTGACCTAAACCAATGTGATAAAATAATGCAGGAACCCCCTCGCCATAAATGGAAGCAGGGACAGGAGAAGTGCTCCTGGGTCGGTAGGGTAGGACTTCCCAAAGTCCACTCTTCCTGGAAGTGCGGAAACGACTACGGTCAAGACCAGCTTTCTCAGAGCTCTGAAAACTCACCCAAGGCTTACAAAAATCCAAGGAATGTTTATACAAGAAAGAAGTCCGACTCTCAGGGAGCAGAATGAGCTCGGCGGCTCCATAATTTGCCTCCCTCCCTTTCCCCAGCTCTTAAGAAACCTTGAAAACCAGCGACCTCATAAACATCTTCTCAACACCAGCAGGCACTGACTGGGGCAGGACAGAACTGCAGCTCCCAACAAAGCAATGGCCTCAAGAGCCTCTACTTACCCTGCCTAGCAGCTCAGTGAAAAAGTTCCATTCTTAAAACTTATCTTCATTGAATGGAATCAGAGATGCCTTCATATGAATGGTCAGATCCACGAAGCGTTTGTTAAAAATAATCAGAGACGACTAGTTAATGCCACGGCTTCAGGCAGTGGCACCACAGACGGAGCAACCAAGACTGAAGATCTGAGGAATGAGACATTCATAGAGAGCTTAGAGAAGCCCTCAAAATGTCCCAAGAAGATAAACGACTGGTGTACACACACACGCACACTTCTACGATGACAGAGTGGTCCAGGACTTCCAAAAGTCTGCTCTTCATAAAAGTAACAAGAACACTGGCAAATAATTAAGACCAGCTTTCTCAGAACTCTGAAAATTCATCAAAGGCTTCCAAACCTCCAGGGGATTCTTATACAAGCAAGAAGCCCAGTGACTCTGAGCAAACAGAATGAACTCTGTAACGTATACATGGTTAGGTCTCTCCTTTTCCCTTCAAAATCTATTCCTTTTCCAGCATTTTCTCATAGGATGAACAGAAATAGCAGCAGGACAGTTACCAAAGCCAGAGACGGAGAAGTGGTCTCCGGGCTCTTGGTGTAGTGCAGATCAGTAGCAGCAAGCCTGCTGAGCTTGATTCGTAAGACCCTGAAGTTGAGACCCAACTCCTCAACACTCTCCTCAGATCTATCCCTGAGCTCCAGACCCTACCATCTTCACCGACCGTCCTGTGCTGACCTCCACGAAGCCAGGCTTGCCTCTGTCTAACTGCTCCTCTACAACACTACCAGAGGATCAGAAGGCTCTTTTCAAACCAGATGCTCTAAGCTGGAGAAATGGCGCAGTGATTGCTGCTCTTGCAGAGGACCCAAGTCTGATTACCAGCGCATCAAGAGGCCCACAGTCACCTATAACTCCAGCTCCAGGAGATCTGGTGCCCTCTTCTGGCCTTAGCAGGCACTGCACTCACACAAACCTACGAATTCACATACAGAAATTCACACACACAATTAAAAATCAAATAAATCTTTAAAAAAAAAAATTATTCTCAACATCTATTCATGTTACCTGACACAGTAGAGGATGCAGACATAGATGCTCATCTGATTTCAAAGCCCCACCCTTAGAGCTGAGAAAGAGGCAAAAGATGTAAACAAGCAAATGCAACCATCACAGGTACTTTTGACAGGAGACACAAAGCATAGTGAGATCCTATCACAAAAGGGGGGCACAAAGACTGGGGAAATGGTTCAGTGGGGCAAAGTGCTCCTCATACAAGGAGGAGGACCTTAGTCTGGATCACCCAGAACTCATATAATGCCAGACACAGTAATGTGTGCCTATAACGTCAATGTTCCCACAGAGGGTGGAAGGTGAGACTGGAGGCTCTCTGGAAGCTTGCCGGGCAGCTATAGCCCGACATACATGAAGAAACAGAGAGACCTTGCCTTAGGCCATACGAAGTAGAAGGGGAGGACCAACATCAAGGTAGTCCTCTGACCACACTCATGTGCACCCACACTCACGGAAAGCTTCTGTGTAGGCGGGGAGGTGGTGGCGCATGCCTTTAACCCTAGCACTACAGAGGCAGAGGCAAGCGAATCTCTTAAGTTTGAGGCCAGCCTGGTCTACAAAGTGAGTTCCAGGACAGCCAGGGCTACACAGAGAAACCCTGTCAAAAGAAAGAGAGAAAGAAAGAAAGGAAGGAGGAGATGAAGGAAGGAAGGAAGGAGGAGAGGAAGGAAAAAGACAAAAGGAAGGAAGGGGAAGGAAAGGAAGGGGAAGAGGGCTTTTCTATAAAGAGGACACACGGTGAGATCTGACCCCGCCCCTTTCCTTCCCCTTTATTACACTTTATTGTTCTCCCGGCTGTTTCCCATGCATCCTTTTGGAGGCTGGAGAGGTGGTACTACTGTTAAAAGTGCTTGCTGTATAGTCACAAGTACCAGAGATGCCCTGTTCTGGCTTCTGTGCATACACTGACACATACGCGCCCCCAACACACACACACATATATAAATAAATCTTTTTTTAAACATCAATTTGGGGGAGTTGGGGAGATGGCTCAGTGGTTAAGAACACTTGCTGTTCTTCCAGACAATACAGGTTCAATTCTCAGCACCCACATGGCAGATCACAATTATCTCAGACATTGCCCGAGCCAACCTTGTCAGTGAAGAGAAGAAAAGACCTGAGGTCATAATAGGATACAGGACAGACCCAAAGCAAGGAGTAAGAAACCAATTTATTATTTATTGTTAAATTATTTATTTAATTTATTATTAAAGGTTTGGGGGGCATATGTGTGTGTGTGTAAGTGTGTGGGTACATGCACATGAGTGCAGGTGCCCCAGAGTCCAGAAGAGGGCGTCAGAACCTCTGGAAGTGGAGTTAAGGGCAATTGTGAACCACACAACATGGGTTCTGGGAAGTGAACTTAGGTTCTTTTCAAGAGTAGTACAAACTCTTAACTGCTAAGCCAGCTCTATTTACAAGTCCCTGGTTCTAAGATTTCTAAGGAGAAATGGTCATATATATGCTTAAGTTTCAAGCAGACAGAAGAGGAAGGAAGGGACAAGCAACCATGTTTGAAATGCTGAGACGACTGCATCCAGCAGAGATGAAACCCGAGAGCTGAGGTTTACCAGAAACAGGAACTGAATAAAACAACTTTGAAAACAACAAACACTCTGGGCACTCCGAGCCACGTGCCTTTAATCCCAGCACTCAGAAGGCAGATAAGTGGGTCCTCCTTAGGAATGAAACACCTCTTCCTGAGGTAAAAAGACAGATCAGAATCAAAGAAGCACAAACAACAAGCGAAGAGGACAAATCTTTAAGAGCCCAGGCCTAACGCTCACCAACTTACTCTGTTAAGTGAGAGACGCATGCACATACAGAGAGAGAGAGAGAGAGAGAGAGAGAGAGAGAGAGAGAGAGAGAGAGATATGCCAGTGCTGACAGTCAGTGCCAAGTGGCAAAGACATCTGAACAGCAATGTAGGTTTAGTACACGAGCAGAAGTCAAAGGTCTCCAAGTTCTCTAAGCAACGTTGGGGCTACCTTCCATGTGCTAGACCTACTACTGTGCAAGTGACCATCAATGAGACTTTAAGGTTATGGGAACAGCTAACCTAAGGACAAACTATGATGCTTATTTGTATATAGTATACTAATTACGGTATGAGTGTCGTGAGCCATGGTTCCTGTGGAGGTCAGAGGACAACTTACAGAAACCAGTTCTCTCTTTCTACCATGTTCTGGGTTCGGAGGCTCTAACTCAGGTAGTCAGGTTTGGTAGCATGAGCCTTTTAGCCCCAAGTCGTCGGCTTGTTTCCGAACTGTTTTAAGTACGGAGCTCAATTTGCACAGCGGCTCATCCCTGTCATCTCAACAGCTGGGAGGCTGAGGCAGAACTGCTTTGAGTTCAAGACTATAGTCAGCTCTGGCCAGTCTAGAACTAGTTTGAGGCCCTGACTTATATGGGGGGGGGGGGGGGGCGGTGTCACTGGAGTCAGTGCTCAGGGATTTAGAGCACTTGTTGCTCTTGCTGAGGACTGGGGTTCAATTGCCAGTACCCACATGGTGGTTCCCAACCACCTCGAACTCCAGCTCCCAGGTACCCAGTACCCTCTTCTGGCCTCCTCAGGCACTAAGCACACGCATCATATACATACATGCATTCATACATATAAAATCTAAAATGATGATGATGATAATAAAGGATTGGCATCAGGCGCATGGGAAATGTCTCAAGTGTCAAGAGAGGAAGAAAAGGAGGAGGCTGATTAAAGCCAGAGGAGGTGAACGGGAAATAAAGGGTCTCTGAATTAAACGGTATGTTTCCCTCCATGAAGGGAGTCAGCAACTGACATGGAAGGGGGGGCGGTAGTGGCGCATGCCTTTAGTCCCAGCACTTGGGAGGCAGAGGCAGGCGGATTTCTGAGTTCGAGGCCAGCCGGTCTACAGAGTGAGTTCCAGGATAGCCCGGACTACACAGAGAAACCCTGTCTCGAAAAAAAACCAAAAAAAGAAAAAAGAAAAAGAAAAGAAGAAAGAAAGGGGGTGCGGACTCACGGAGCCTCATGATTGTTCATCCAGGTTGAGACAAGACCACCACCAGCTTGGTCTACGTGATGAGCTTGAGGCCAACCTGGGCTACAAAGTTAAGTTTGAGACCAGACTCGGCTACATAGTGAGTTCGAAGACGATGTGGGCTACATGATAAATCGAAGTTAAGAAGGGTTACTCTGAATTCAAGGCCAGCCTGGGCTACACAGTGAGATGTCTCAAAAAAAAATAAATAAATAAAATAAAGGGGTGGGAGGTTCCTTCAAAAACGGGATGACGGTCTCCGTCAAGGCTAGGGATGCCACAGTGAGCGTGCGCAGGTGAGTCGGGGTACGGCGAGTGGAGATTTGAATGCCTGCTGGACAGACACGGCGGTAGCGCCCGGGACGGCTAGGCGAAAGGAGCGGGACGCGCCGGGCGGCCGGGGCGATGGGGGAAGGGGCAGGCGGGATGAAGGATGGAGGCGTCCGGGGCTCGGCGCCCGGAGCGAGCGCGGCGCCGCTTACCTACGATGGCGGGGGCGCAGCCGTGCCGTCGCTCCGGCATCTTGGGCTTCGGCCGCTTCTCCGGCCGCCCTAGCTGCTGGCCATGGCGCCCGGCCCGGGAGCCGTCCTCACCGCCAGGCGACGGCCCTGCCGGACCCCGCCGAGAAGCGCACCCGCGGCCGCCTCAGCAGCGACTGGCCGCGGTCGCCGCCTCAGCTCCTGCCTCCCGCCGCCGCGTGGCCGCAAGATCTCACGCACGCCGCCATTGGCTACCCGCAGCCCGGCCGCGCGATGTGTCTGCCTCTCTGATTTGTCGGTTCCGGGGAGAGGCGGGGCTTGGGAGACAGTCGGTGGGGCAGGCGCTGAGGGGTGGGGTCTGACATCCGGGCCCCGCGTTTGTCGAACTCGCGAAAGGGGCTTGCCCGGCTGCTCCCTACATGGGTAGTTTGTTGCTGGAGTCACGGAGCCAGTGGCCTAACTGGAGAGGAACTAGGACATGTTCCGGGCCCTCACATGTCCAAGAAGGTCTTCAGCCCTGAAACAGGGCAGGGACAAACAAAAAACAGCGTTCCTAAAAAGTCCCCTCCACTGCCTAGCTATTGCTCCACGCAGCAGTCAAGCACACAAGTCAGTTTGCACAGTATTCCATACCACAGAAAAGTATATGTGAGGGCTGAGGATGGAGCTCATGTGGGGAGAGTGCTTGCCTAGTAAGTGTGAAGCCCTGGGTTCCATCCCAGCGTCAACTGGATTTAGTGGTACATACCTCTAACCCCAATACTGAGATCATACGAGGTAAGAGAATCAGAACTTCAAGGCCATCCTTGGTTACAGAGGGAGTTTGAGGACATCCTGGACAGCATGAGCCCCTGTCTGAAAATAAAAAATGTATAAATGAAAGAGTGTGATGTCTTTTTTTTTTTTTTTTTTTTTTGGTTTTTTCGAGACAGGGTTTCTCTGTATAGTCCTGGCTGTCCTGGAACTCACTCTGTAGACCAGGCTGGCCTCGAACTCAGAAATCCGCCTGCCTCTGCCTCCCAAGTGCTGGGATTAAAGGCGTGCGCCACCACGGCTAAGAGTGTGATGTCTTACAACTGTAATATCTCAGAGGACTGAGGCAGGAGGATTGCCAGGAGTTTTGAAGCCAGTCTGGGTTGCTTAGTGAGTTCCAGGCCTAAATGTATTACAGAACAAAACCTTTCCTGAACTTTCCCTTTGCCCACTGCCCAGAAGCCAGGCAAAGTGGTGCACCTCTATTACCCCGAGACTTGAGAGGCCAAGGCAGGACAGAATTCAAGACTCATCTGGGCTGCATAGCAACATCCTGTCTCAGTGTTTAAAATTTTTAAAAAGGAAAGTTGGGGGATGGAACTCAGCTGCTAGAATGCCCGCCCTGCTTGCATAAGGCCCAGAGCGTCTTTAACACCATATAAGCCAGAAACAGTGACATGTGCTTATCATCCCAGCACAAGCCAGTCTGCCGCACGAACATCCGGAATCCAAGCTCAGCCTCAGCTTCACAGTGAATCTGAGGCCGGTCATACATACATGCATACATGAATGCATACATACATACATACATGTATGCGTGCATACAGATTTACATAACGGTGATAACACAAGAGAAGGGAGAGCTAAGAAAAGGGGAGAGAGAATTGAGAGGGAGAGGAGAAATCAGTCTTTCCCATTTGCAATCCCCACGCACGTCTCTGCCAGGTTCTATCAAAGCAGTAATTTCTACTCTATTGACACAGACCAGAGATAGCATGGGCTCAGGGACCTAGAAGCCAAATCTCAACTTCCTGTCATCCTCCTGTGAGCAAATGGCACCTAGAGAATGATGTCCAATCTTAGAGATTTACTGAGACTAAAGTACAGGGATCCATAAATGTTCCTGGAAATGTCATTTATGTTCACCCCACAATTAGGGACTCGGGGCATCACTTAGTGGGAGAACTCTTTCTAGAAGCCCCAGTGGATGGCCAGGGTTGTGATTCTGCAGTAGAGCACCTGCCTAGGGTCCCACAGTAAAAGGCTGGGGGGGTGTCTCAATGGGAGAACTCTTGCCTAGATTCACACAGGAAGGGGTGGGGGACGTGGCTCAATAGTACCTAGACTCCCCAGTGAGGTGCTAGGAGTGTAACACAGCAGTGTGGCCCTTGTCCAGCTCACTCGGTTTAATCCCCAGTACTGAAAACAAAACAAACCTAAAACCTGGAAGGGCTACTGTTGTAGGAATCATCACTGCGGGATCTGGCACCGCAAAAGGATGGAGCAGGCGGGGAGGTGGGAAGTTCAGAGGCGCAAAACTGAGTTCCTGAGAATCTAGGAACCGAGAAGGCTGTGGCAAAGGGCTTGCAAACAGGAAAGGTAGGTTAGGCGTGCAAGGGAAGGGAAGACACAGCGTATGGGGATGCAGATGGGGCTCTGAGAAGAACTGTGAACGCAAAGATGGCTGTGAAGGGTCTTTATCACGTATAGACATGATGTGGCAAAGGATGGTTGAACGTCCAGTCTTTCCACTCCGACCTGGCACTGCTTGGATGGGTGGATGGGTAAGCAAGGGGTGGATGAATAATAACTCCACAGCTGCTTCTGAGGGCTACCGGGGACACAGGGAAGGAACGGGAGAGCAGTGGGGTTCCCTGCCAGGGAAAGGCAGGGAACTGTAGGCGAGGACATCACAGCCAAGATCTATGATGTAGAAATTGAAGGTTAAACTTGCATTCCATAAAGGGATCCAAAAGCCTTTGGCTAATTTGGGACAAGAAAGCGCTTGCTTACCTGCAGGCAGCATCAAAGAGGTGGCAAGCTACAGGAGGCCCCTCCCCGTTCTTTCAGAGCCTGTGGGATAGATTGAGTGGAGGCAAAAAAGAAGTAAATGATACCATTTCAAGGAAAAGAGAGGAAAAGGAGCACGCCTCCGCACTTTTCCCCATCTCCGGGTACCAGAGCCCTGGCCAGGTCAAGCCCTTCCGCCACATCAGCGTCTTAAATCCAGAGCAGCCTATGAGCAGGCATTTTCCACATGGCTACAGAACGCAGCACCTTCCAAAAATACCACTTCAAGTTACCCATGCCAGGGAACAAGGGCCACATGCCCAGGCTAGAGGCAGCCAATGGGATGTCCTGAGCCCCAGGAGCTACCACCACGTGCTCTATAGACCCCAGAGACAGGAAATGCTCACTGCCTGGAAGGTAACCCAAGCCAGCATAGTCCTAGGGCAAAGCCTCAGGCTGAAAACTTCAAGCATCCTCTAGTTTTGCTTGGGTTTTTCCCCCCATTATGTAGCCCCTTAACTTGTGTAAACCTCTGGCTTCAACCTTCTAATTGCTAGGGTTATAGGGATGAGCTAAGACACCTGGCTTTCCTTGTTTTGTTTGTTTTGTTTTGTTTTGAGACAGAGTCTCATGTATTCCAGGCTAGCCTCACGCTTACTATATAACCAAGGTTAGCTTTGAACTTTTGACCCTCCTGCAGAAGCTGAGGTGACAGGCAAGCATTGACACAGCGGGCAGTGATACTGTTTTTTGACTACTCAGTAATCTCTTGCAATTACACAGCTCACTCATTTTGTAAGTGTTCAATACTATATATACATTTACACATCATTAAAAAATAGACTGGGCATGGTGGTGTGCATTCACAGTTAGAGGCGGGAAGATCAGGAGTTCAAGGCTATACTAGCCTACATGACCTTGCCTTAAAAAAAAAAAAAAAAAAAAAAAAAACTGAAAAAAACAAAACCCTTTACTTAGAAAAAAAAAAAGTGAGCGTTAAAACAAATGATGGAGATAAAATTAACTCCATAATGTTTACTCTTCAGCAGGGAACCAGCTGTAGGTTCAGCAGTTGTAAACAGTTATCATAGCTGCTAAATATGGAATACAGAGAGATGGTAGGTAGGTAGGTAGATAGATAAAAGAAATGATAGATACATAGAAAAATGACAGGTAGATAGAAGAAATGATAGATAGATAGAAAGATAGATAGAAGAAATGTCAGACACATACATACATACAAACATACATACATAGAAGAAATGACAGATCAGATAGATAGTTGATAGATAGATAGATAGATAGATAGATAGATAGATAGATAGAAGAAATGGCAGATAGGTAGATAGATAGATAGATAGATAGATGATAGTTAAGAGAGTTTATAGATGGTAGGCAGATAAAAGATGACAGATTACATATGATAAATGGATAGATAACAGATGGATAGCTAGATAGATAGATGAAAAATGACTGACAGATGACAGAGACAGATGGACAGACACGTCTCAGAATTCGTCACTGCTATTGATCCATTTGAGAGTATATAGTCTTATATTCTTTCTCCTTAATGACTTCACCAGTATCATGGGCAGTCTTTGAAGAACATTTCACTTAATATATTTTTTTTCATCTTTTTTTTTTTTTTTTTTTTTTTTGGTTTTTCGAGACAGGGTTTCTCTGTATAGCCCTGGCTGTCCTGGAACTCACTCTGTAGACCAGGTTGGCCTCGAACTCAGAAATCTGCCTGCCTCTGCCTCCCAAGTGCTGGGATTAAAGGCGTGCACCACCACCGCCCGGCTTCATTTATATATTTATTTTTATTTATGTATATATGTCTGTATATGTCACATGGATACAGTGCCCACAAAGGCCAGTAAGGAAAGTAGAATCTACGGAGCTGGAGTTACAAATGGTTGTGAGCTGCCCATTGCCCGTTACGGGTTCTGGGAATGGAACTTGGGTCCTCTGGAGAAGCAGTATTCAATGATGAATTTAAGATGGGCATGTTGAGCTTGGTGTGGTAGCACAGGCCTTTAATCCCAGCACTTGGGAGGCAGAGGCAGGAGGATCTGAGTTTGAGGCCAACCTACAGAGCGAGTTCCTGGACGGCCAAGGCTACAGAGAGAAACCTGTCTTGAAAAACAGAAGAAAGCCGGGCGTGGTGGCGCACGCTTTAATCCAGCACTTGAGGGCAGAGGCAGGCGGATTTCTGAGTTCGAGGACAGCTGATCTACTGAGTGAGTTCCAGGACAGCCAGGGCTATACAGAGAACCTGTCTCAAAAAACAAACAAAAAACAAAAACAAACAAAAAAAAAAGCCGGGCGTGGTGGCGCACGCCTTTAATCCCAGCACTTGGGAGCAGAGACAGGCGGATTTCTGAGTTCGAGGCCAGCTGTCTACAGAGTGAGTTCCAGGACAGCCAGGGCTACACAGAGAAACCCTGTCTTGAAAACCAAAAAAAAAAAAAGAAAAGAAAAAGAAAAACCAGAAGAAGAAAAATTAGGCATGTGGGTGCGCTCTTTCAAACACAGTAGTGAGGAGATTGAAACTGGAGGTTTGCAAGACCTGGATCAGCCTGGACTACATAATAAGGCCATATCTGAAAAAATTTTTTTTAATAAATCCAGCATTAATTTGATTCTATGACCTAACAAACACTATTATCACATACTATTTCCCTCCGTTATTATCTCACCGCTCGCACTCTGAGTCATTTCCTCTCTCTTCCACTGAGAAGGCACAGTCGTTACTTGTTCCAGGTGTGGCCTCTGCCTTTCTCATAGCAACAGGTCTGTCTGTCTCACTTTGGGGACATACCCATGCTTCAGTGAACACAGAATCTAAACGTCCCCAGTATAAAGTGCCTGTTTTTGTCTTTACGATAAATAAGCTGAGAGATACTTGGAAGTCTTCAGGAATGTTCTGACCACTGAGGAGCCCTGCCCAGCCCCACTGAACTTCCAGTCATTCAAAGACAGTGAACTGGCCAGTTTTCAGAGCCAAGCCAAGATCCAGGGCCAGGTTGGGCAGGGAAGGGAAAGACACCAGAGCAGAAAGCTGTGTCTAGAACCACAGGACAGACTGTCCACAGAACAGCGTCTTGCTGGCGATGGCACTAGGTCCCTCTTCCCCTTCAGCATCTATCCATCAGAAACCTCCAGGCACCCCAAGGGAGCTCACCCTTTGCCCTCATGCCTTGGACAGAAGCCAGTTTGTAGGAAAAGAAGAGGTCAAGGGTCAACATGTCCCTCCTCAGCTCCCACTGGTCCCTGACGATGGGGGGTGGGGGCATAACTATGCCGGAGACAGAACACAGCAGTATTTCCAGAAGACTCCAAGGCTCAGCAAATCTGTAGGGTTCCACACTTCTGGATGTGGGGCGGCCCTCCCTCCACAGGACCGCCACATGCTCCTGCCTGTTTGCTCGGCTCCTTACAAATATTTGCTGCGCTGTTGTTCCTGGTTCTGGGCTGATAGTCAATGTAGACTGGGGGAGGGGGAAGCAAGCCTGAAGCCCACAGGACGGACACAAACACAAGCGTGGACAAATTGGTGACAGGTCCCTGAATGCTTGACAGAAGGTCTATTAATTTCCTGCGGTGCCATTTAACAAATGAGTCATTTACAGCCTACAGGTAACATTTCTTTTCTTTCTTTCTTTTCCATTCTCTCTCTCTCTCTCTCTCTCTCTCTCTCTCTCTCTCTCTCTCTTTTTTCTCTCCCCCTCTCCCCCTGTCTCTCTTTTATAAGACAGACAGGTATAAGACAGACAGGATCTCAGTGTGTAGCCCAGCTTGGCCTAGAATTCACACTGATCCATCTGTCTTGGTCTCCCAAAAGCTGGCATTAAAGGCTTGTGTACCACACTCATTTAAAGATTTGTGTATGTGTGTGCACACGCGTGTGTGTGTGTGTGTGTGTGTGTGTATACACTACCATACAGGTCAGAGGTGTCAGATTACCATAGAACTAAGCATACAGTTTGTGAGCCACCTGACGTGGGTGCTGGGAACTAAACTCAGGTCCTCTGGTGTAGGAAGCAGTTCTCCCCGCCATTTAAAGATGGTGTTTGTCATGTAGCCAGCAAGCATGAGTAGGCACCGTGGCTGTGGCTCATTAAAGAGAAAAGGTTTGTGCTTCCAGGTGTGGCTACCCGATCAGCCCATCTTGCATCATATGGAACAGCCAATTAACAGTGACAGCGTGGCAGCTGCTGATAGGATTAAGGCAATGCATATAAGGGGCAAGCAAGAGGAGCAGGAGAGGAGAGCAAGGGAGGAGAACAAGCAAGAAGCAAGCTTGCTGTACAAGGAAGCCTGAATAAACTACTTGAAGAAGAACACTGTTGCCATTGCCTTATTCTGCTGGTCGGATGAGGGTAGCAACACTCTGGAAGAGCAGTACTTTCTCGTAACCACTAAGCCATCTCACCAGCCCTGATTCTTTACTTTATGTGTGTGGGTGTTTTGCTTGCATGAATGTTTCTGTATCACATGCGTGCAGGGACCCCAGAGACCAGAAGAGGGCACTGGATTCTCGGGGGAACTACAGTTACAGACATGAACTGCCAGGTGGGTGCTGGGAATTGAACCTGGGTCATCTGGAAAATCAACCAATGCTCTTAATCACTGAGCCATCTCTCCAGCTCTGAATATGTGTATATATATGCATGTATGTATTTTAGAGGACTTAGGACTTGCTGAACCAATGGTCAACATGGTAGCTGGGTCTTTAAATCTTCTGAGTTCCTGGAACTAGAAGTTTCTAAGTGTATCAGCCATGTGGACTTTGGGCTCAGCCAGAACTCACAAAGGCAACCTCTCCTAAGTAAATCCATGCGGCTGTAGCACAACCGGTAAAGAACTTACATATTATACATAACACCATGGACTCTGTCTTAGCTAGGGTTTCACTGCTGTGAACAGACACCATGACCAAGGCAGCTCTTATAAAGATCAACATTTAACTGGGGCTGGCTTACAGGTTCAGTGGTTCAGTCCAGTATCTTCATGGCAGGAAGCATAGCAGCGTGCAGGCAGGCACGGTGCTGGAGGAGCTGAGAGTTCTACAGCTTGATCTGAAGGCAGCCAGGAGGAGACTCTCTTCCACACTGGGCAGAGCCGGAGGATAGGAAGAGACTTCCAAATCCACACCCACAGTGCCACATCTCCTCCAACAAGGCCACACCTCCTCCAACAACATTAGGAATACACACACATACACACTCACACACACACATTATGAGACAGTCTCATACAGCCTGTACTGGAGGCTGGCCTGGAACTTACTATATACCCTAGGCTGGCCTTGAACCCTGACCCTCCCCCTTCAGTTTCCCAAGTGCTGGACTCCAAGCCCACATCACACCTGACCTTCGTTTTTGTTTTTTCTCACATCCTTAGCATGACATCATCAGACCATCATAGACCAGAGCCTCCAGAAAGACTAATATTTTGGGCTATTTGAATTTTATCTTTACATTTTTTTAAAACTTTTCTTGTGTGTGTGATACACATGTGTGTATGCATGTTTTTGTACACGTGGGGTGAGGGTGCCTGTGTATAGGTGTGTGCGCATCTGTGCAAATGGAGGTCTGATGTTGATGTAAGGAATCATTCTGGATTATTCTATCCCGCTAGTCACTGAGGCAGGATCTGGAGATCAAGCCCAGAGCTTGCCAAAATAGCAAGTCTTGCTAGCCACCTTGATTTAGGGATCCCCTGTCTCTGCCTGGGGTTGGGGGCAGAGTTACATGTGGGCCACCACAACTTGTCAACATTTAGTGGATTCTGGGATCTGAACTAAGAGACTTGAGCTTGTGGAAAAAGTGCTTTAACCACTGGGCCATCTCCCCTAGTGCCAGCTTTGCATTTGTATAGATTTACAAGCCGTCTACAGAACTCTGTTAGGAGAAAACGCTGAGCCGTGTGTGGAGCCCTTCCAGTTCCAGCACCCAGGACTGGAGGCTATGAGTTCACATGCACGTCATGAATTCCAGGCTGGTCTGAGCTACAGAGTGCAGCCCTGTCTCAAAAACCCAAAAGGAGCCAAGCAGTGGTGGTGCACGCCTTTAATCCCAGCACTTGGGAGGCAGAGGCAGGCGGATTTCTGAGTTCGAGGCTAGGCTGGTCTACAGAGTGAGTTCCAGGACAGCCAGGGCTACACAGAGAAGCCCTGTCTGGAAAAACCAAAAAAAAAAAAAAAAAAAAAAAAACCCAAAAGGAAGAGTGAATACAGTGACATTTTTATGAGCATTATGTCTATTACACAAGTTTGTTTTTTTTTTAAGATTTATTTTATTTTATGCATATATGATACATAAAAATAGAAAGGTGATAGATGATAGTTGACAGATAATATAGAGAACAGATTTGATAAATAATGTTAGATACATATTAGATACATAGATAGAAGTTAGAGATGATTGATAGATGATAGATGATTGATAGACTGATAGATATGTAAATAGATAGATAGATAGATAGATAGATAGATAGATAGATGATTGATAGGTGATAGCTTGCTGTTGAGCGTGGTTGTGCATTTCTATAATTCTAGCATTCAGGAGGCGAAAGCAGGAAGATCTTGAGAGATCTTCCCAGGGAGACCCTGTCTCAAAACCAACACCCAAAGCTAGGTGTGGTGGCCAACCCGCAATCTCATCACATGGGAAGGAAAAAAGAAAAGACCTTAGAGATGGTAGAGCAGTAGATGGGGGGGAAGGGAGGGGAAGGGAGAGGGAGAGGGGGAATGGAGGGGCAGAGGGAGGGAGAGGGAGGGAGAGGGAGGGAAGGAGAAAGAGAGGGAGGGGAGGGGGAGGGAGAGGGAGGGGAGGGGAGGAGGAGTGGGAGTCTCGTGGAGCCCATAAAGCGCTCTGGGCAATTGTTTCTAGGTTACATTCTCTGGAATAGAAACGATCCAGATTTCCAGAATTGGAAATAGAAATGCTGGAATCTAAGCTCTAGATGGCCGGCCACACATTTGACTCATTAGCGCTGATGCAGGCCAGACTGCTTTCCAAGAAACCCTGCCCTCTTCCCTTCTCCAGCTCTTCCTGATGGAAGACACTGGCAAGCCTGGAGGGAAAGTCGTGCCCTTGCGTGGTGGCCAGCTCACAGGAGGAGCACATGGAAGCAGGGGGTGATGATAGAGAGGTGAATCCGGCAACCAATCCCTGCCGGAGGGACCACACTCCTCCAGGTCTAGAGGCCCGTCTCCATAGTCCAACTATGACCCTGTTTCCCCTGTGCTTCTGAAATCCAGCTGGGGCTTACTTGCTCATCCAAAGCTGTGTCACAAAACGTGGCAGCTTTACAAATTGATCTCGTGTGTCACATACAGGGCTGTAACTACACCCATGGTTCCAGACTTCATGCTGGCTTGTTGATCGTTTGGTTGTTTGGTTGGCTGGTTGGAGACAGAGTCTCTCTGAGTAGCTCAGATTGCCCCAGGACTCATTTTGTACTCTAGGCTAGCCTCCAACTCTTAATCTCCTCACCTCAGGCTTTCAAGTGCTGGGCTAAGTGTGTGCCATGACTCAAAGCCTTCAATGCTTAATCTTGATTTCAACCGTGGTGGGATTTACAATCACCCTGGAAACAAGCCTTTGGGTGCATCCATGAGAGTTTCTAGACTGCACTAACTGAGGAGGAAAGGCTTGCTTTAAATGTGGACAGCACCATCTTCTGGGTTGAGAGGTCTTGAATGAAATGTCAGTATTCATTTCCCCTGCTTCCTGGCTGTAGGTACAGCAAGACCATGACTTCCTAGCTATTTTGGACTGAGTCCCATCTTTGCACACAACCACACACACACACACACACACTAATCCCATCCACTGAAGCCTAGAGCCTAGTCCACATTATTTGAGTAAAGACCATGGAGATTCTATGGCAAGCCTCAAATTAAAGACTGGTAACGTAAGTTAACCTTTCTCATTGTTGGTACCAAATCCCAGCACAATACAATGAAATAACAGAAGGACTTATTCTGGCTTCCAGTTTGAGTAGACAGGTCGTCGTGGGAAGGCTGGGCACGGTGGCAGGAGCATGCGGCACATGGTCCTTGTTACTGAATCTGGGTGCAGAGACAAACACTGGTAAGCAGCTCACTCTCTCCCTTCTGCGTAGTGCAGAATCCCAGCCCAAGCAATGGTGCAGACCATATTAGGTGGGTCTTCCTATCCCGACTACTGAAACTCCTCCAGTATGCCAGAAGTCAGCCTGACTCTGATCCTGTCAAGTTGACGATATCAGACGTCACACTCTGTAAAGTGCCACAAGAGAGGTTAGGTGATAAAGAGCATCTAAGGTCTCAGGAGAAACTGGCCTGGGAGTCCACCATCAAATCAAGTATAAATACCGGTGCCATGCTTTGCTCTGGAAGGGGCTCAGTGCTTCGGCTGGGCTGTCAGGGGATGTGGGTCGCCCTTTCTTTTGCAGAGACACTCCCACCCACAGAGATCTGCTCCAGCCCTGGGCTTGAATGGTGAAATCTACCCAGTACTCTGAGGGATGACAGAGCTCCAGCATACAGATACCTAGGAAAGCTCCGGAGATGGCTGTCACCAAAGTGCTTGTCATACATGCATGAGGATCTGACATTGATGCTCCTGAACCCGGGTAAGAAAGCTGTGTGCAGTGCTATGTACTTGTACTTCCAGGTATGTGCAAACAGACTCTGAAGAATCCCTGGGTGAACGCCCCCTTAAGTGGTTAAATATCATCTTAAAAAATCCAGGGGGGGACTGAAAGAGACCCCTCAGTCCTTAAAAAACATTCTGCTGGAACAGAGGACCCTCGTTTGGTTCCCAGCACCCAGGCCAGGGGCTCACAACTGCCTGTTACAAAGAAAAAAACAAAACAAACCAACAAGACCTGAATTAGGAAGTTGGGAGTGTGACTTTCCAAGTAATAAAGCACTTGCCTACATGTGCACAGCCCCGGGTTTCATCTACAGCACTGAAAACTATATTTAAAACCATGTAACAAAAAGACTATACTTGAGAATCTTACAGCAAAGGCCTCCAGTGTGTTTATATGTCTTATAACCCTCCCCCTCGGAATGATGTCTTGCACAGACTCTAGACTCTAGCAGGGAAGCTCCCACAAAGAGACCAAACTAACCTGAGACTGGGATCGTTGGGATTCCAAAGCGGGGCAGGGAGATGAGAACTGTGAGGGGAATCCAGCCAAAGCATTTATTAGACCTCACTTACAGAAGGATCACAAGTTCATGGCTACCTTTGATCACATCGTGAGTTTGAGGCAAGCCTGAGCTATAAGGGACTCCATCTCAAATGAAATAAGAGAGAGGGAAAGAGAAAGGTGAGGATGGCAGGAGGTACACCCACTGGGGGTGGGCACGAGCTGTGGGGCGACTCCTACACAGACACAGTGACGTCAGTGCTGGTGACAGTAGTGGACATAGTTGTGCTTTCGCAGTCATGGGCGGGGCTCTGTGGTGAGCATACTGGATTCCTCATCAGGTTGGTTTTGCCAACGTGGTCTGGGCACTGATCCTAGAGGCTCCATTGCAGGTGGTTCTGAGTTTCCCATTGCCTACTAGTAAGTGCTTTTTCTGTGCAAACTAGCTGCAGGAGGCTTTGATATATGTCAAGAAGTCTTATCTGACCCAGTGAGCAGAACTAAAGGATGAAGGGGTGCGTCCGGATGAACCAACTGTAGTTGCAGATGCTTGGTAGTTAAAGTGTGTGTCATTACCCATGGCACCAGGGAACTTGGTAACGAATACAGCCTTTGGAGGCTGGGGCTACAGCCTGGTAAAGTGCTTGTCTGGCATGTGCAAAGCCCTGGGTGGGAATCCCAGCAGTATGTAAAGCAGGCACAGTGAACAGGCCTGTAATCAGGGGTGGAGGCAGGAGCATTATTAAGCCAGGCAGTAGTGGCACACGCCTTTAATCCCAGCACTCAGGAGGCAGAGGCAGCTTGGTCTTCAGAGAGTTCCAGGACAATCAGGGCTATAATAGAGAAACTCTGTCTGGGAGCGGGGTGAGGGAGGGAGTAGTTCAAGTTAATCCTCGCTATACAGCAAGTCTGAGGTTAGCTGAGGACACACGAAACCCAACTCAAAACAAACTAAAACCAACTAACCAAACAAAAGAAGAAACACTCAAAGTGGGTATTCTATGAACTTGTATGGAATACCTCCCAGAAGATATTAAATGAATATACTGAATTGCATAATATAGCACAAAGAAATATATATAGCACATAGCAAGTTCTAGAACAGCCTAGGGCTACAATGTCTCAAAATTAAACAAACAAAGAGAGAGTAAAAATCAGAAAGAATGGAAAGAAAGCAAGAATTGGAGGCAGATTACATAAAATGAAATCAGTTTTATTTCAGACTAGTTCTACAGCCACACTAAAATTTTCTAGAGAATGAATTCCACTAACTTAATAAATTATTCGACTCTATACCCTCAGCTGGGGGCAGAGGGTGTGATGGAGAGGAAGAGGAACCAACAACAAATCCTAAACTCTGTTCTCCTGTTGCTTTTGTAGACGGGGGTTGGGTGTGTGTGGGGGGTCTCTTTATGTAGCCCTGGCTGTCCTGGAACTCACTAGGCATAGACCAGGCTGGCCTCAAACTCACACAGATCCACCTGCCTCTGCCTCCCCAATGCTGGGATTAAAGGCATGCTCCACCAATGTCTAGCCTTAGCTCTTGTTTTTAAAAGTTTTATTTACCACTTTGTGCTCTGTGTTGGTGACTGTGACACAGGTATGTTGAGTTCAGAGGGCAACTCTGTGGAGTAGGCTCTCTCCTTCCACCTTTATGTAGGTCTGGGGCCAAGTCTGTGCAGGAGGCACCTTTACCTCCAGGAGCCATCTTGCTAGCCCCTGAGCTCTTTTAAATAACTCTGTTGCTCCCAGTTGTATGCATGAATCCGGTCAGAGACTTTTCAGACAGAACAGGGGACTGAGTTAATATGTTGATACAGCTGGAAGCCAGGGTTCTTAGAGGAAGAAACAAACGTGGAATGGGGGAAGCAGATGTGGTAGTATACACATGCAATTTCAGGATTTAAAAAGCTGAGGCAGAAGGATTGCAAGCTTGAAGCCAACCTGGACTGCATAGTGGGACCCTGGCTCAATAAGCAAAACCAAAACACTGAATGTGTAAAGGGGCTGGAGAGACAGATGGCTCAGTCCTTAAGAGTATGACAGCAACCATGTGAGATGACACACAGTCACTGAGACTCCATTTTAAAGCGCTCTGATGCCCTCTTCTGGCCTCAAAGAGCACTGCAATCATGCACACACATAGGCAAACAGGCATACACAAAAAAGAAATCTTAAGCAGAAAAATAAAACTGTATTACCTTCTAGTTGCAATGATGCCAATATCCTAACTCTGACCTTTAATACCATTCACTATTAATAGAAATTAATAAATAAAACTACTTTTTTAAAAACTATTTTAAAGATATAGTTTAAACCAAGCATGGTGGTACACACCTTTAATCCCAGTGCTTGGGAGGCAGAGGCGGGTGGGTCTCTGTGAGCACACGGCCTTCCTGATCTACAGAGTGAGTTCCAGGGCAGCCAGGGCTATATAGAGAAACCCTGTCTCAAGAGCCAAAAGCAAACAAGCAAAACCAAAAGAAGAAGTAGTTTAATCCAGAACTGGCTAGAACATTTGGTTCTATTAAAAAGTCACAACATGATTTCTTTTTTAAGGACTGGGTTTTTTTGTTTGTTTGTTTTTGTTTGCTTGTTTTTGCTGTTTTTTTTTTTTTTAAGCCATATCTTGATGTAGTTTCTAACAAATCTGAGGCAATTTGGATACCAAAATAATTTAGTGGGAAAAAAATTTTGGAGCTAGTCTCCTATGAGACTCAAATTCACTCACTATACAGCTAAGGATAACCTTCCGACCCTCGTATGCACACCGCAGCACACCCCTACCAATAAATAAAAGTAATTTACAAGCAACAAAAAACAACAACAACAACAACAAAAAAGAGCCATATCTGGTAATGTACATTTGTAATCCCAGAACTTCAAAGGCAGAGACTGTAGATGAGTGCTACTAGATCAGTGAAAGACTGTGGCTGAAAACCAAGAGAATGGTTACCAAGGAACTGTTGTCCTCTGACCTCCACATGCACACATGTACACACACACACACACACACACACACAGGAGATTCAGGGAAAATGTGCATTTAATTGTATATCACCTACTATTTTTTATCACGTTTTATAAATTTGCTTCCACGTATTTTAAAAAGAAAACAAAAGGGTATGACATAGAGCACTGTCTGGGAGTTAAGGGTCTTGACGATCGCAGTTTTCTTCCAGAGGGGGTCAGCCGAGATGCCACAGAGGAGCTGTGGCATCAGGTGCATCAGCTGATGAGACACGGAAGCTGGGTCTTCATGGAGCAACGGGTGGGTGTGGACCTGAGCGTCTGTGGGATGTGCTTCACCATAGCTGGAGAGTTGAACACTCTCCATGGAGCCTGAGTGTCACCCCTGTCAGATGCTCCCTTCTAGTCTTGAGCACTTCCAGCCCTGGGCCAATCAACCCACCAGGCTCAGGCCACAGTCCCCCCTGAGCACAGGCTAGCAGCTCTGGGGATCTAGACACAGGTCAGCCTCTCCCATCCCAGTCCCTGAGATCTTGCCTTGCCAGGTTGGTCCTTGGCTCCAGACGTGATCCAGATCCCCACCGTGACCTTGCCTACAGCTGCTGACTTCCCCCACCCCAAGGCTTCCCTTCAGCAGTTCTTGCTTTGTAAGTTCTTGCTTTGTATGCCTTGCTCTAGTCCTCACTCCCTGGCCAGTCTATGACTCGGGACATTGGCTCCTTGCCCCAGGACCCCACCCTGACTATGCATGTTCTGATTCTCCCAGCTGAGGCCCTCACAGGGGAAGATTTGGAATATTTAACCCAGAATCTCCCAGCTTTCCAGACTCCCTCAGCCTGCCCTGCAAAAGGATAACTTGGAGCTTCTGATTCCGTAAATAAAATTACCAACTCAACTATGACCAAAGACATGTAGGTGACTGGTGGAGCTTTAAGCAGGAATGGCTGTAGCTCTATCCAGGAACTGACTACAGAATGAAGAACAGACCCACCCAGCACGCCACAGCCCTAGCCCCAGGACTGCCTGCTCAACCTTTGTGCCGGCTAGCTTTATGTCACCTTAATACAAGTAGAGCCTCTTAAGAGGAGGGAACTTCAATTGAGAAAGTGCCCCTGTAAGATTTTTCTGTATGCAAGTCTATAAAGCATTTTCTTAAATAATTGATGTGGGTGGGCCTAGCCCATTTCTGAGTGGTGCTGTCTCTATGCTGGTGGTACTGGGTACTAAAAAAAAGCTAGGTGTCTTAGTTAGGGTTTTACTGCTGTGAACAGACACCATGACCAAGGCAACTCTTAGAAGAATAACATTTAATTGGGGCTGGCTTACAGGTTCAGAGGTTCAGTTCATTCAGTGACACACCTATTCCAACAAGGCCACACCTTCTAATAATGCCACTCTTTGGGTCGAGCATATACAAACCATCACAGTGAGCAAACCAGGAGGGAGCAATCAGTAAGTGTCCCTTCATGACCTCTGCGTCCATTCCTGTCCGACTTTCTCACTGATGGTCTGTAACCGGGAAGTGTAAGTTGCTTTTGGTCATGGTGTTTGGTCATAACAATAGAAACCCTAACTAAAACAATCCCTTTCATTTGCTTTCAAAAGTATTCAGGAACCCAGAAGGGAAATCAGAAATGAGATTGTTACCAGGCAGAGAGGCAGGCTTGATAATAGGCCTGACAGTCCTGCCTTTGGGGTCTACATCTGGAGCAGATAGTCCCGGGGTATGAGCCCCCTTTTCTGCAGCTTGCTGGCTTAGAGTCCTCAAGTCATTGTTTCTTTCTCGCTATCAGCTTCAGCGTCTCCATCTGGGACTCAGGAACAATGCACATGAGCCATCAACGGCTGCACCTCCATACTAAGAGACTTCTGTAGTCAAAGCCTGACAAAACAATGCACAGAAGGATAGGCCTATCTCGCCTCATGTCTGGAGTTTGAGCAACAAAGTAAGATCCTATCGTGACTTGGAGAGATGTCTCAGTGCAAAGCACCAAGGAAACTGCCCAGCCCTGGGGCAGGTTACAATCCCGTAACTCCAGCTCCAGGGGATTCAACTGTCATGCTGTTCTGCTGTTCTGTCCTACAGGACCACTGCATTTACACACACACACACACACACACACACACACACACACACACACACACACCAAAAAGGCTTTTTAAAAAGAGGTCTCAAAACACCCAAAAGGAACTAACCTCCTTCCCTCCCATAGCACACACACAAACATACCAAGTATGGTGGCACACACTGTTTTTTGGGTTTTTAATTTTGTTTTTATTTACAGGGTCTCACTGTGTGATGCTGGCTGGCATGGAACTTGCTGTGTGGACCAGGCTGGCCTTCCTAAGTGAGTGGCACACACTTTGGATCCCAGCATTCAGGAGGCTGAGGCAGAAGCATCATGTCTGATGACTACAGAATGAGTTCAAGGTCAATGTGGGCTGCAAGAGACTCTGAAAACAAACAATGCTTCTCATGTTTGTAATGTGCTAGCCTATGCTACCTGAGCACTCTGGCAACAAGAGGGCCATACCCAGATGCTCTTTGACCTTGGACCAGAACCAAGAGTCAAAAATAAACCTTTTTTCCTTGTCTCTCACCCAGACTATAGAGTTGTGGGTTTTGCCACAGAAAATGGACTAATTTGACTAATTTCTTTTATGTGTGTGGCATGTATGCACACGTTAGGTGTGTTCACATGTGTGTTCCTTACCGTGTACACCAGGCTGGGCTCAGACTGGAGTTTTCTCTTATCTCCTTTTCTTGCCTCCTGCTCTGCCGGGGACGTTCCTCTGCAGTGAGCTAAGCTCTGGGTCACTTCCCCTGGAGCAGCTGTGTGCAGCTCTGGGAGCTGACGACCGTCTGAGTCTGTTCCCCCAGCTCCATTCTACCCAGCAGTGCCTGACATTGCCTACAACACAGTCATCAAAGCGCCTGAGTAGCTCCCCACTGTGTACAAGTGTGGCAGAGGCCTTTCTACCCCAGAGGGCTGCTCCGCCATGCTCCCCCACCTTAAGCCCTCTGCCCTGCTGACCCCATATTTCTTGACCCCAAGGCACAAAGATTTCTTTTCATCTTATTTTTGTGATTTCTTCCCCCAACCAATCCTGAGATCAGGCATACTGAGAGAGGGTCAGCCCAAATAAACAGTTCTCTGAACATCCAGGAAATGGCTGCAGCGGCGTTCAGTTGGCGTTCAGTTTTCACGAACAACCCGGCCAGCTGTGCACATCTATGCTGGCTCCTCTTCCTCCATCACTGCGTCACTGCTAGTGCTTTTGTTCTGCTCATCCTCTGGACCTGCAGGCAGGATGCTGGTGACCGTGTGCAGGAGGGCTTCAATCTGCTCCTCCGTGAGCCGCTCTTCGCTCTCTTCCACCATCTACAAGGGAAAAGGAGCCTGTCAGGAAGGAAGGAAGGAAGGAAGGAAGGAAGGAAGGAAGGAGGAAGGAAGGAAGGAAACCAGCCTCCCATCGCAGCCCACCCAGCCACGCAGTCCCCAGCCACAGCCCAGCACTTGGTCCTGAGCCAGCCAGGGCCTCATCTAAGATCCACAGTAGGATGACACCAGTTCAAATCCCAGATCAAGCCAGGCTGGCCTCCAACACACAGAGATCTGCCTGCCTCTGCCTCCTGAGTGCTGGAATTAAGGGTGAGCACCACTACCATGACCAGTTTGTTTTTCTTTAAATAAAGGAAAATCCTAACTATTCCATTTCTAGTCCCATCCGTACGTGCGTACATAGGATGTGCAAAGAAATTTGCCTTTGGGGTGTGTGTGACATGGCCCTAAGGAAACTTTTAGACTTCACAACAAGCACCTCTGTCACTTGAGTGGTGTCGCCTACTCACTCGATGCTGCCTCCCCGGGCCGCTTGGTTTCTTTCATTAGTTCTCCTTACCCCTGCCACTCACCGGAACTCAAGCATGATCTCTTACAACACTCGCTACAATCCTACAAGAAGCAGAATTGGACTCCCAGCTTGGCATTCCCAGGCAGAAAGCCTCCCAGCTAACACGGGCCACATTGTGGTTTAGATCCTAACTGTCCCTCAAATGCTGTGTGTGGAAGGTTTAGTCCCCAGCCTATGGCACTACTGGGAGAAGGAAGAACTGTTAGTAGGTGGGGCTTAGAGGGAGGACTCTGGAAGTGTGTGTGGGGAGGGGTTGCTGGGAGCCTGACCTTTTTATTCTTTGCTTCTAGTCCCTCAAGGTGAACAGTTCATGCCATGATCATTGTCACAGGTCCACAGCAAAAAGGCCATTATGTACTTGGATTAAATCTGAAACCATGAGGCAAAATAAACCTTTCTTCTTTGTAAGTTGATTGTCTCAGGTATTTTGTTAGAGCAAGAGAAAGCCAGCTAACACAACCCACATGGCCCCACTTGTCTCTGAAGAATGCAGAACAGGAGTCTGATGAAAAGAGAAGCTGAAGAGACACAGCTCAGGGCTTAAGAGCACTGGCTGCTGGGCAGACGACCTCAGTCCGTTCCCAGCACCCATGAAGCTCCTAATCACCTCCAACTCCAGCTCCAAGGAACCAACAGCCTCCTCTGGCTCTTCAGGCCACACGCCACTCATTCAGGCGCACACACAAGACACAGGCATGTACACATAAATAGAAAATATTCTTTATGATGTTTAATTTGTTTGCATTCTTTACATGGATGAGCGTTTTGCCTGCATGTGCATTACTTGTGTGTCTGAGGCCTGCAAAGAACAGAGGACCACATCAGATCCCTTACAACTGGAGTTAAAGGAGGTTGTGAGCCGTGTGGGTGCTGGGAACAGAACCTGGGTCCTATGGAAGAGCAGCAAGTACTCTTACCTCTCCATCCTCATAAAAATACATCTTTAAACGCAGTACCAGGTATTCAAAGACTAGGTTCACATGGAGCATGTGACAAACACTTCCTGGGTGGAGTTTTCCTTACAGCACTTTGAAATCTGGCAACTGATACAAAGGGGTGCTCCAGAAAGAACCCTGGCAAATGTAGGGAAGTAAAACAAGGAACAGGTTCCAGTCCTGAAGAGGATGTCAATCTGACTGCCTCCTCTTACAGACACAGTATTGTTGACTTAGGGACATCACAAGAGAAGTCCAAGAGCACACCCCAGGTGCACACACGCCTCCACTCAGACAAACGGTTTCCACAGCTAGAGAACAGTTTTGGGTGTTTCAAGTAGGGAGTGTCCTGAGCAAAACGTTTTCTCCATGTTCTTTTTATCAATTTAGACAAGGTCTCAAGTAGCCCAGGCTGGTCTCACACTTGCTACATAGTCAAGGATAGCCTTGATTTTCTGATTGTTCTGTGGCCACCCTCCAAGTGCTGAGATTATTAGATGCAGACCACCAGGCTGGGTTTGTCCAGTGCCAGGAAAGGAACTCCACTTGCACTGGCTAAGCCGCCACTCTAGCAACTGAGTTACATCATTAGCCCAAATAAAACCTTTTACTGAATGAGAACCGGTTTTTAGAAGGAATGGCTGGAAGGGGCAGCAGGGAAGAACTCGGGGGACTCTGGGTCAGCACCATGAGGCCAAGTCCCAAGGGGGCCATTCCTTCTGGCACACTCCCATTCCTTTGTGACTCCCCACAGACATGCTATCTACCAGGAACCCAAAGCCACTACACTTGGCTAGGTCAAAGACTAGGGCAACAGTACCTAAGAACAGAACACCCAGCAAACAAGGGCAAGACCACATATCCACACCAAGAAGCACCAGCAGTGTCATGACGCCAGATACACAAACAACCAAGACAATATGCCTCCTCCAGAAGCCAGCAACCCTACTGTGACAGCCCCTAGGAAAGCCATGTCACTGAAGCACAAGACAAGGACTTCAGAACAATTATAACTAAGTTCAAAGCCTTAAAGAGGATGTGATTGCATGTCTTAGTGAAGACCGTGAGGACATCCAGGTAAATACAGTAATGAGAACAATGTGGGATGTCGAAGTCAAATTTAATGAAGAAACAGATCCCTAAAGAGAAGCCAGACTGAAATAAACCCAAAATGAAAAACTCAGGAAGTCAAACAAGAAGCTGAGAGGGAAGTTAACCAACAGGTTAAAAGACAAGGAAGACAGAATTTCAAGTCTGAAGACAAGATAAAATTCCCCAGTTTAAAGAGACAACTATCAGGTACAAAAGGCATACAGAACAAAGAAAGGATACTAAAAGCTGCAAGGGAAAAGACCAAGTTACATATAAGGGCAAACCCATGAATAAGACAAGACCATCCCATATTTCAAGTTGTATTACAGTTATAATAACAAAAACAGCATGGTATCGAAATAAAAAACAGACATGCTCATAATGAAATAGAATTGAAGCCGGGCTGTGGTGGCGCACGCCTTTAATCCCAGCACTTGGGAGCAGAGGCAGGCGGATTTCTGAGTTCGAGGCCAGCCTGGTCTACCGAGCGAGTTCCAGGACAGCCTGGACTACACAGAGAAACCCTGTCTCGAAAAAAAAAAACCAAAAAAAAAAAAAAAAAGAAATAGAATTGAAGATGCAGACATAATTTCACATATCAACAGACACCTGATTTTTGACAAATAAGTCAAAAATATACACTGCATTTTCAACAAATGGTGCTGGTCAAACTGGATAGTTGCATATAAAAGAATGAAAATACATCCATATCTACCACCCTGCACAAAACTCAACTCCAAGTTACAGCCTTCAACATAGGACCAGCTACCTGAATCTGCCCGAAGTCAAACAGGGCACAGGCTTCAACTCTCCGGCATAGGAAAGGACTTGCTGAACCGGACACCCATACCAGAGGCATTAATAGCAACAATTAGTAAATGTTACTTCAGGAAACCAAAAAGCAATAGAGAACACCATTATATGAGCAAAGCAGCAGCCTACCCCATGGAAAAAACTTTACTAATTATACACAAAATCTTTATTAATTATACATAGTGATAGGGGATCTGTACCTAGAACACATAAAGAACTAAAAAGACTGAAGACCAAGAAAACACCCAATTTTTAAAAATGGGGCACAGAACTAAACAGAGATCAAAAGACACTGCATGAATGGCTGAGAAACACTTATTGAAGAAAGAGCCAACACCCTCGGCCATCACGGAAATGCTGCACACTAAAACTGCTGTGGGGTTCCACCTCACCTCAGTCAATGCCCAAGATCAATAAAACAAATGACGGCACATGCTGGTGAGCACGCAGGCAAAGCGGAACGCCTTTCCATCGCTGACAGAGTGCAAAGTGATACAGCCGCTATGAAAATCAGTGAGGAGCTTCCTCGGAAAGCAGAAAATTGACATACCCCACGATCCAGCTATACCAGTCCTGGGCTGTATCCACAGGACTCACAGCTTACGATGGAGACACTTGTTCACCCATGTTCACTGCTGCTCTACTCATGACAGCCAGACACTAGAGGCAGTCTAGATGTCTATCAACTGATGAACACATGATGAAAACGCAGTCTGTTTAAGCAAGGGACACTGCTCAGCTGTTAAGGGATCTGCATAGGAAGGGACACAGCTAGAGACAATCATCCCAGGTAAGGAAACTCAGACAAACACTGAGTGTCTTCTCTCGCATGTGCATGTTAGCTTTAAGCTTTTAATATGTGTCTCATTTAGAATGCCAACAGAGGGCCAGGCATGTAGCACGCGCCTTTAACCCCAGCACTCAGGAGACAGAGGCAGGCAGATCTCTATGAGTTTGAGGCCAGACTGGTCTATACAGTGAGTTCCAAGACAGCCAGAGCTATGTAGAGAGACCCTGTCTCAAACAAACAAACAAACAAACAAACAAACAAACAAAACAAAACAAAAACCATGAACGAAATGTCAACAAAAGAGATGGAGAAACCAGAATAGGAGGATTAAATGAGGATGGAGGGCAGGGTAAAGGAAGAAATACAGAGAGGAACAATTAACATTAAAGAAAGGCCTTTGGAAAACCCACATGAAAACCCGTTAGTGTAGAAACTTCCTAAAATGTATACGGATTATAAAGAAATTCCAAGTAGACACCTTATGCTACCAAGTAAAAACCCCAGTGCTGGGAATAGGTTACTTCTTGATGAGTCATTGGCCAAAGAGGTTTCCCTAAATCATAGGATATTTCCAGGGCGAGGCCTTCTTGCTGAAGATACCACTTACGTATGTTATCAAGGATGGAGAAACAGCTAGTGCCCAACTAGAAGCTTTATGCCTAGTGACTCACCTGCACAGTGCTAGAAGGTACATACACGCTACCAGAGGAGACAAGCACTCACTGATAGTCGCCCAGCCATGGAGCCTGTCTGCTGGGTACACTGGTACAAGAGTAGAACAACTGTTATGGAGGGATCAACTGCCTGCTGACTGGATTTAAGATCCACTCCATGAGATGGAGCCCATGTGACACTGCTAACGTGGTCAGGGACCTGAGACTACACAGGTCATGGTCCTAAGGGAACCTACTGCAACTATTCTGCTAAAGGAACATAGCAATAAAATGACTCCTAGTGACCATAGATTAGCACATCACTCAAGCCTCATCAGAGAAGCTTCTTCTTGCAGCAGATGGGAATTTAATAGAGACCCACAATGGGACAACGTGCAGAGAGTGAGAGATTTTTGGAGCACTCAGCTCTAAATGAGATGACTTTATCAAATCCCTCCCACCAAGGCTCAGTGATCTATGCTGAAATGCTGAAGAGGAGGGAAAGATTCCAAGAGCCAGAGGTGACAGATGACACCAAAGAAAGAGTCTTCAAGACACTACAAGACAATACACATAAGAACTCACAGAGACTGTGACAGCACACACAAGACCTGCACAAGGGTAACCCATCATGGAGAAGGTGGCAGCAGGGGTTGGCGGTTGAGGGGTTGGAGACACACGCCTAGTCCAGCCCCTGTTCAAGAGGCCATGCAGCTGAAACCTATTGGGAAAAGGAAAACCAGTTTTCTCCAATGGAGTGACACTGGGCTTCTCAGTCACACTCCAGGGCAGGCCCACGCTCAGGGCCCACATAAAGGACACGCCGTGGTTTTTATGCTTTTTGTTTTAGTTTGGCAATTTTTGTCATATTGGGGTTTGTTTGTTTTGACTTTTGTGGGGTTGTTTTTTTTTCCTTTGAGAGAAAGAGGGAGAAAACATGAAGTTAGATTACAATCAAAATATATGTTGAAAATATTTTCAAATAATTTAAGAAATGAAAAAAGAACCCAAATCTCTAAAAATGCATTTTTATACAGAAATGTTGACACATGCCTAAATCCCAGAACTTGGGAGGTAGGGGCAGGAAGAGCAGCCCAACCTCAACTACAAAATTAAGTTTGAGGCCAACCTAGGCTACATGAAACCTTATCTCAAAAAAAAAAAAAAAAAAAAAAAAAAAGTATCATGTTTTAAAATCAGACACACAAAATTAATAGCAGCAATCCAAACAGTGTGCCCCTAAAGAGGAAAGGGATTTGGAGGGAAATACCTGCTATGACTGTTTAATCCACAGGGAAGACTGTAAGCTCATGAGTAACTGGCAAACGTGGCCAGCTAACAACCTGGCCAAAGCATCTCTGAAGACCTCCACCGTACAAGGAGCTACACTGGACCATCCTGACCAGGGCACTTGGGAAGCAGTGAGTGCAGAGCCTAAACCCTGAAGCCAAGACAGATGAGTGATAGGAGGCACAGCATTCTGAGAGCAGCTGTCTGCGCCTCAGTGAGCAGGCACCGGGTCTTCAAGCTCAATACTAACTCCTTCTAGAATACCGATGCGTCCAGCAGGATGGAGTCCTCTGGTGTGAGCCTGGGGGGGTGGGTTACCCTGAGGCCTTCCTTCCCTAGCAGATAAGAATCAGCATCGCTGCCCTGCATCACTGCCTCAAGGTCTGGCGGCCGCAATGCCAATCGGGAGTCACCAGATGTGCCCGGAGCAAAAAGGCAATAGCTCCCCAATTCCACCAACTCTGGTAGCAGCAGAAGCCTTTTTATCAGAACCAAATCCTCAGGGGTAATTATAGTTGGGAAGGTGTGTTAAACATAAGATTCTCAGTTCCCAGGCACAGAAAGAAACCTAAGCAGCATTCTGCTAAATGAAATACACTCAGAAGAGAATCTTTTGTTTTTTCAAAAGAAAGCTTAATTACTCCTCTTGGACCACCAGGGTAAGTGACAAGTACATCATGCCTCACATTCCTCCCTAACACAGGCCAACAGCTCAAGGCGCCATCTCATGTTCTCCAGTACCAACGGGCGAGTTGTTCCCAACAGAAAGGCAAATGAGAATGGAAAACCCCGAGTGCTAGCAGCCAGCTCTTGGTGAAAGACAAATCTCTGCATATACAAAGCCCTCTTAATCCCTGGAGGCTGCCAAGCCCTCCAGAAGAGCCGCTCCCCACTGGAAGCTGCCAGCCTTAGACACGGCTTTCCTCACATGACCCCAAAGCTAACTAAGGCCAAGCAGCTCGAATGAGAAATCAAAGGCTTTAAACCTGAAAGAACATTTTAAAGCTTCCTTTGGCTTTCATTTTTCAAAGTTTTTAATCTCTGTGTATGTATGTACACGTGCATGCTCAAACGAGTGTGCCACAGTGTGTGTGTGTGTGTGTGTGTGTGTGTGTGTGTGTGTGTGTGTGTATGTGTCTCAGAGGACAACCTTTGGTACAGTCCTCACCTACCTAACTTGAGCCAGGGTCTCCTTTGGTTGTTCCTCCTGCGTATGTGTATGTCAGGATAGCCGATTTCCACCGACTTTCCTCTCTGCCACCCTTCTCCCTAGAGGAGCCCTAGGATTACAGACACTACACAGCCAGCTTTATGTGGGCTTGGGGGATTTGAACTCAGGTCCTCAAGTTTGTGGGGCAAGTACTCTACCCACTGAGCCATCTCTCCCATTCCTACCGCCTAAGAATCAGAACCTTTCTGAGTGCTAATGTGACATCTCCTTAGGTAAGACCAGATAAAAAATTGAACTTCTGACCTCATTTGATAGGTCACATTAAAAAAAAAAAAAAAAAAAAGCAGGGGTTTACCAAAAACACTGAAATACTGTGGGCCATTACTTTAATCTGATGTTACAATATGGCTGGCCTTAAGTGAGATATCCTAGGAATGAGGTTCAAGACTAAACACAGAATTCATCTTAGACTAGGAAAACCCAGCCGTAACAACTGTGATGACTTCCAGCTATTTGGCCCAGCAGCCCACGTAGCCTCTGAAACCTCAACTTCCTGGACTAAGTTAAAGTAAAGCCTACAGTGTGTATATGGGGGCCTGGGAGGCTGTGTGGTAAGCCATGGAACTTAACATGCAGGACAGGACCTGAGTCCACAGGGTTCACGGACACATCTACAGAGGACTCCGAGACTGTTCCAAATGGATGACAGCAGAGCAAGCTGGAGTCACACAGCAGGCCCACTCCTTCACAGAGCCTCCCAGTCAGGGGACAGCCACCAAGGGACTACAAAAAAACCCAGCAGAGGCTCTTCTTGCTCTCAACTGAATTCTAACAAGCATGGTGGTGTAGCTGCTTTCTGAGAGTCTGTGGAGAGCATGGCTGTAGTTACTACAGAGAGGCTCTCCAGTCCTCTGCTCTCCCACATCTGTGAAACCCTCATTCCTATGTTCTCAGGTAGACAGCACACCGCTCTAAGCCCTGCTATAAAGGGCTTGCTACCTTTTGCAGCTAATTCTAGGAGGAAAAAAAAAAATCTGACTAGAAAATGGCCTAGCTGCAGGGAAATGAGAGTTTGTAGAAGGAGAAGCACCTGAAGTAAGACCACACCAGTCTCCTGGCCAGGGGAAATGGGTGATTTTAGGAGTCAACCAGTCTGTGTCCTGACGCACACCTAGCCAACTGGGTAAAGCCTGGGTGCATCTGTGCTGTGTCTCTGGAAGCCTGAGTGTGAGGTAATGGATTAGCGTACAATGTCTACTTCCAATGCAGGTATGTGCCATCCAAGGACGGGTGTCAGGACAGGACCATTCTCATCCCAACTGTGCCCTGGAGAACACTTCCCCGCATCCTGGGACACCCCATGCAGGCTCTGTCCTTTAGGCTGACGGACACACACAGGACCTGAGCTCAGGCCCTGCGTCAGGCTTCATGCTGTTAAACCATCAGTTTCCCTGATGCTGAGGACTTCAGACCTGGACTGAGACAATCTTCTAGTATGTTGGGGTCTTCAGCTTACAGATGGCTTTTGGGGGGGCCTTTGTGCTCCCATAACCTGTGACCTAGTCCCCTAGGAAGCCCCTCACCTCTGTCTCTGGTAACACAGCTTAGAAGAGGAACATGTCAGTGTCCTAATCAGACTCCAATGAGCCACTCACTGGAATAAACGGTGAGAATCTTGGTCCCTCTCCAACACTGCAAGTGACCTCACTAGGCCCTCGGAACGAGTCTGATGTGGCTGAAACAGTCAGTCTCAGCTCTCTAAGTAACCCCAGAGCTTTCCACAGGCTCATGATGGGGCCATGCTAATTCTCATGTCCCCTCTCCATCTGTCACTCAGCCACGAACAGCATATGGTGCTGATTAAAGCTGGAGGAGACCCAACTGTGATCCTTAACCCAGGGACAGGGTTGGTTTCGTGATCTTCCTCTCTCCTGTAAGCTGAATCTGTCTAAGGTCTAGAACAATGAGGACACACAGATGGGGACCTGTGTTTAGCATAAGGGCCAAGTCCCCCAGGAAGCTCCCCAGAATGGAAGGAATTTTTATAATTTA
The DNA here is from genome assembly GCA_021653895.1 of Mastomys natalensis. NCBI lineage: Eukaryota > Metazoa > Chordata > Mammalia > Rodentia > Muridae > Mastomys > Mastomys natalensis. Next base: position 2,304,715 of record JAJTUV010000272.1, read on the forward strand.
ATTTTGGGTGCATTCAGAAGGACAAAAAAACCTCTAGGAAGACAATGAAGGTTTTAGTCAAAAATTAAGTACATTATAACCTCTGAAATGTTGTAAATAGGAGATTCTTGAAGAGGTAATTTAGCCATTGACTTCCATACTTTTTGTAAATTTTACAAAGAGCTGACTGCTTTTGTTCTTGTTTTTTATTTATTTATATTTTTATTTATTATATTTATTTTATTTATTATATTTTATTATAATTTTATTTATTTATTTTTCAAGATAGGGATATATTATGTGACCCAGGCTGACCTCAAACTGCCATCCTCTAGCCTCTGCCTCTACAACAGTGGGATCACAAGCATAAGCCACCAACCCTCAAGTCCTAGCTGTTCTGGAACTCGATTTGTAGACCAGGCTGGCCTTGAACTCACAGGAGTTCTGCTGCCTTTGCCTCCTGAGTGCTGGGATTAAAGGTATGCACCACCATCACCCAGCCAAGAACTGCATATTTCTAAGACAAACTTTGGAAACCAATTTACCAATTCTCAAAGCCAAAGTCTTTTCTGGCAGTGACAGGACTGCTTGCTGATGCTCTGCCCATTTAACAGAGAAACCTGCCACATAGCTCGTGAGAGAAGCCTTTCCCGAGCCCTCATCTTCTCTTTCTCCCTAGAGCACTCCTACTGTTTCTCTGTCCACGACTGCTGAAGCCCCACTAGATATTTTTATGCAGGTCATAAATGAAACGACATTTATGGTTTTAGAAAGTGATCTGTAAGGAGGTGTACTCGCACTTGCTTGTAATCCCAGTACTTGGGAGGCTGAGGGCAATGGAATTGTGGGTTCAAAGCCAGTGGGCTGACTGGGAGCCTGTCTGAAAGGACAGGGATGTACAGAGGTGCAGAGGCAGGGAGAAGGACAGAATGACTGCAGGCTGCGTTGTGAGATGGCAACAGAAATGAGTCCTGTGTAGTAGAGAGAACACAAGCAGAGCTGACAGCGACAGGAAACGGGGACAACTGAGAATCAGCTAGAGCAGCTTCCGCTTAGAGACTGGCCCAGGAGGGCCAGAGAGGAAGACAACATGTGGGGAGGAAGAAAGATGTGGAAAAGTTGGTGTGAGGACACTGAGTTTAACATTTTTATGCAACATCTGGTTGGCTATAACCCCTACAGACAAGCCATAGCCAGAAAGGCCTAGCGCAGCAGGATACAGGCTGCCAAACCCATTTAAGGAATTCAATTTCTAGCTTCCCACTCTCATGTCCACATTAACTAGGACCAGTTGCTGAGGCCTCTGGTCTCTCCCTTCACTTACAGCACGGGGTGGATGTGCAGGCTTTGGCTTGTTCCTTCTCTGCCTTTCTGCATCTCCAACCCGCAAAACAACCCTTGAGTCCAGTGCCCTCCCCCACTCACCAGCTGGATCTCAACAGCAGTCATTGGCCTGTGATTCAGCAGCTGAAGCTTCTCGGCTCTGTCAAAAGAAAAGCACAAACTGCTTAAAACTCTGATGCCCTAAAAGACCTTGGGTCTTGACCAAGTTACTCTCAGAAAAGAACTGGAAAACCACTGCCACGTGGCCCTGCAATACGGGAGAATCAGAAGACAGTTACTCAGAGGTCCACGTGTGCCAGTATCCTACAGGTACCAGGCACAGTGCTTCCTAAGACAGCAATGGCAGAGCTGTGGTTTTAAAACCAGATCTGAGCGACAGTAAGCAGAGGGCTCTCCTGCAGACCTAACAACCTGAGCTCCATCCCTGAATTCTGCAAGGTGGCAGGAGAAAACTGACGCCTGAGGGTTGTCCTCTGACCTCCCCAAACTGCACTATGGCACATGCACACCCACACTTGTAAATAAAAAAATTTAAACACATTTAAAAAGAGAACACTTGCCATGCACGGTAGCCCAAGCCTTTGATCCTAGCACTTGTGAGACAGAGGTAGGTGGATTTATGTGAATTAGCAGCCAGCCTGATCAATAAAGTGAGACCCTGTCTTAAAACAAACAAACAAACAAAATAAACCAATAGAAGCCCCCTATTTGCTATACTAATTTTTACTTGGAAAATGAGAATTTTTTAAAATTCCTGTTTTCTTAATTAAATTAAAAATACAGATAAAATCATCTTCATTGGTTAGTCACTGCTTAGAAATGACTAAGAATTCAATTTTGAGAGTGCGATTATAATTTGCTCATATTTGTTTTGATTTCTTTTAAAAAGAATTTTTAGATGTTTATTTATTTAGTGCTTGCTTGTGCACACGTGTGTGTGAGAGCCACAGCACACAGTGAGGTCCAAGGACAACTTGCAGTTGTTTCTCTTTCTGCCATGTGGATTCCAAAACCAAACTCAGGTACCTTTACCCACTGAGGCACCTCATTTTTATTTATGACAGGCTGGCCCTGAACTTGCTTTCTCGATGAGGGTGACCTTGAACTCCTGATCCTTCTGCCTCACTCTCAGATGCTAGGATTACAATATGTGATGGTCAATATGGATTGTTTACTTGACTGGATTTATCACCACCATGGAAACAAACGTGTGGACATGCCTAGGAAGTAGTTTCTAGATTGGGTAAACTGGGGGTTGGGGGGTAGGCATGATATGGATGCCTGCATCCTACGGGCTGGGCTCTTGGAGCAAATAAAAAAGGAGAACATGAGCTGAGCACCAGTGCTCTTCTCTGAGTCCAGACGGAGGCTGCAGTGTGAGCAGCTGCCTCCGACTCTGGCTGCCATGCCTTCCCTCTTATGATGGAACCCCCCCTATGGACATACACGTGACACAACCTGTGATGGACATACCCTGGAACACCCTGTGATGGACATACACCCTGACCACTGTGATGGACTACCATGATGACACCCCTGTGTGGCTAACCGATGACCCCAGACATACACCACGGACCAACTGTGATGGACATCCCATGATGACCACCTTGAACACCATGATGGACACACAACATGCTCCTTTCCCTCTCAAATGGCTTTTGTCAGGCATTTCACACAGCATGGAGAAAAGTAGCTACCCAATGTTACTAGGATTTGAATTATCTTAGTAAAATAAAAAGAAGCCAGGCTTGGTGGCTCAGCCTATTATCTTAGAACTGAAGAGGCTGAGACAGGATAGTGAATTCGAGCCAGCCTGGCTTTGAAGATAGTAATTACCATCTGACCTCAAACTTGGTATAAGGCCAAGGATGACTTTAATATCTGATCTTCCTGCCTCCACCTCCTGTCAGGATTACAGCAATTATCATCTGACACAAGAGATACACAGCCCACTGCGAAGGGGTTAAAAGGTGACAGGACTTCCAAGATTTATTTAATCTTCTTTTACACGTGTGAGCGTTTGTCTGCATGTGTATTATGTGCACTACATATGGATACCAAAAGAGGGTATCAGACTCCCTGGGACTGGAGTTGCAAAGAGTTATGAGGCTCCATGTGAGTGCTGGGAACAAACCCAATTCTCGGCAAGGGCAGCAAGTGTGTTAATCACTGAGCCATCTCTCCAAGGACAGGATGTCAGGGAGAGGAATGGCTTCCCTTTCTCCATTCCCACACAGGTGATAAGTTCTACATTTCCTTCTCAGTCCAACTCATCTTTTAGTTCTATTCAACACAAATGGAGTTTAAAAATAACTCTGGATAAAGGTGAAAAGCCACACCATGGTTGCCTTAGCCAGGTTTTTAAGAAGCAGTGGAGCCATGTACCTCCCAAGCCTCAGGTTCATGTCTGTAAAAAATCAGAGGAGCACTTACAGCTCATGAGGGTCACGAGAGGCAACAGTCTCACATCTGAAGTGGCTGCTATCATCATTTGCTTGTTTTCCATTTGCCTTCCACTTCTAACTGACACGGAGAAGGACGGGACCTGTCCAAGCTTCCTGCTATTCAACCACTCCAGCTCACATTAGCCATATGCTTCTAGCAGAAACATTCACCATGACAACGGCCCCACAACAGTTTCACCACTGATGCAGGTGCTAACAATTACAACACAAGTTCTACACCTCAGCATCCCCTAAAAGATTTAGAATCATCTATTCAACAAATGAGACTTCTCAGTAGAGAGGTGCTGGCCTCATACACAGGAAGCCTTGTGCTCAGTCCACAGCAGGATGGGAGGCAAGAGGGAGAGAAAAGATGAAAAGAAACACAAAGAGCAGAGTAGAGAGAGGGAAAGGAGACTTTGCATTGAGCCTGAGAGTTTCTGGGCAAACAGGGAAGCAGGCTGGGGATGCGGCTCAGTTGCTAAGACTCCTGCCTACCATTCGCAGATCCTTCACTCCATTGCTGGGACTGTATGAACTGGGCGTCCTGACATATGCCCTAACCAACCTCTGATCGCCCATGCCAGCCACTGTTTCCTTCAGTCTCCTCTCAGGGATCCCAGCACCACTCTTTCCTGTTGGCCACTTGTCTTGCTGACTGCTCTTTGTGTCTGTCTATCATCTTCCCCTCCAAGTCTCTTAGGGACTTCCTCATACAAAAGGCACAATCTTAAGAGCTACTACAAGCTTTGGTGGAGAGATCTGGTATGAATTTGGATTTCTCTAGTTCACCCCCAAGAATCCTATGAACTTTGCTCTTCAGCAGTCTATCTTCAAAGGTCTCCACTGTCATGAAAGGATCTAAACAAACTGTAGACTGACACAGAAAAGCCTCAGCACAATCCCCAATCCCACAGTTTGCCTAGCAGGCAGCATTTCCTCAGCTGCATCAGAGTCTTCCTTCATGTCACCATCTCCTCTATAAACAAAACAGTATGCCCTAAAACTGACACGCGGTGCCTCTCCACTATGTCCCTCCGTCACAGCACTGAGAGCCAGGCTTGGCCTCACACACATGTAATCTGAAGGGCAAACTAAAGGGATGGCTAGGGAAGCCATGACCTCTAAGAGAAGCTCGTGGGAACTCTGAGGAGGTAAGAAGCAGAATTGTATGTTCTGGGAGCAGATCTGGTAAGAACTAGGGAAAGCTGAGAATCCACCGTCTGTTCCTGAGCTTGGCTGGTCTGAGGTACAGGTCCCAGAACATGGTGTTAAACCCTGAGTAGTACCTGCAGAACAGAAGGTGCTCAGAATGACTGCAGACCTAACTCGGCTGGCCTGCGAGAACAAGCACATAGCTGCATGCCTTACAGGGGTGATTCAGGATAGGAACAGGGGCTACTAGTCAGATACGGAGAAACAAAGAGTGAAGGGCAAATCTAAACTATGAAAGTCAGTTTTGGGTGGAAACTCGGGTAACACACTAAATAAAAACAAATTACTTAACACACAGTGCCAGAGTGACTCGGAGTTGATCTCCAACTGTATTATGCTGAAATCTACCAAGTCAAACAAAACACAGCCTGGCCTGCCCTCAAGGACTCCATCAGTAAAGATAACTACACAAAGTAATAATCCCTGGAACAAAACAGAAAGAAGGTGATTTCAAGATCAAATGTAAGATTTAAATGACATGTCAGCAGTTCCTCTGTTAAACATGGTTCCTGTCTTAAAATGTACCAGCCGTCTTAGTTGCCACGCAGGCCAAGAGGCAGAAGCCAGCCCCAGTGAAAGAAGCTTGCTGGATCCCTCTACTGGCCATTGTGCAACACTGCCAGGAGCTCTTGCCCAATATGATGATTTAAAAGGTTACATAAGACTTGATAATAATTAGTGTGAAGACAGCCAAAGGGGAAGGGAGCCAACAATCCTCTGACTATTGAAGCGTGCTTTAAGCTTATGTAGATTACAAGCAATGTTGAATCAGTTTGAAACAGTTCCTATTTTATAGGCTTCTTCCTCCCTTTCTCCAACTCTTCTCTCTCCCTGCTCTCTTCCTCCTTCCTCCTCCCTCTCTCTGTCTCTCTCTGTCCCCTCCTCTCTCCTCCCTCCTCTCTCTCCTCTCCCTCTCGCTCTCTCTCTCTCTCTGTGATGGAGCCCAGAGCCTTAGCCATGCCAAGCAAGTTCTCCAGCATGGAAAAGACACGGGTAACCATACCCAGATGGTCCCCACAGACACCCGAGAAAGGCCTTGAAGATCAATCATGCGAAGGCTCGGGGGTTAAGGAAGTGCACTGCTCTTGCAAGGACCCAGGTTCAGTTCCCTGCACTCGCGTCAGGCAGCTCCGGGGAGCCCAAGCCTCGGGCCTCCTGGGGTATCGACCGCACTGACCTGAACTTAACGACTTAGAGACACACATGCATTTGCATTATTAAATCATTTTTAAAAGCAACTGCCATACTTATCAATGCCTATTGCCAGTGATAACAATGAAAACCCTGGGAAGTTTGGCTACACACTACAAACAGCCACATTAACAGAGGCTTCTGACAGCATGGCCAGTCTAAACTCTCTGAATATAATATTCAAAAGGCCCAGGAATACAATTTACAAAGTTATTTCAACCAGAAAAATATGACTTATTTTCAAAGGAAAGGAAAAGATAGCGAACTCATGCTAACTCGGATCTTAGAGTTATCAAAGATGTCAGCTACTAAACATGAAACAAAGGTAAGTGGTCTTGAAATGAATACACAAAAGTAGTTCTAGCAAAACGAAGTCATTCGAGAAGTGAGCTTAGTACTGTGTGAGCCATTGTCATCCTGAGCGAGAGGACAAAGCTGGAGGGCAGGATCGGTGACACAGGGAGGCCCAGGCCTGATACCCAGTACCATCAAACACCAAAACATGAGCCAACAGACAGTGGTTTACAGAGCAACTTTTGGAAGTTATCAACACTGATCCTAAAGACACGGGAAGGTTTTCTCCTAATGCAAACCCTTAACCTGTGTTTTTAGCTTTTGTAAACTAAGCTCACACATCAAAGGCCAAGAAAAGGTGCTGGGAGGCACCTAATGTTCAGACAGACTATAATCAAGCTGCTGCTGCCTCAAGCAAACGCAACTGTCAGGTGACTTCATCGAGCAACCTTATAGAAAGTACCTGTTTTGGTGGTGGTGGTGGTTGGTTATTTTGCCTATCTTCCCTCCCCTCCCTGCACCCTCCAGCACCCAGCAGTGCTGGGGGTGAAAGCTCTCAAACATGCTAGGTAAACACTAGCACTACGCTATACTCTCAACTCAGCGCTGTAATTCTGAGCCCCGCTTTTACTCTAGTCTAGCTGTGAAGACAGGTGGTAAAGAGCTTCATGAACTGGACCGCATCATTCTCACCGCATTTCTTGTTACCTACCATCTCCTGAGGGTAACTTACTTGGTCAGCTTGTGGCTCTTCATTGCTGTGAGGAATTCTTGGACAATCGCCGGACTCTGGTTGCTACATGTGTTTTTGATATGTATTTTAATGTCTAAAGAAATACATAAAAGAAAGAGGCAAACATAAGTTATAGAAATTGTGGGGTTTTTTTTTTTGGTTTTTCGAGACAGGGTTTCTCTGTGTAGCCTTGGCTGTCCTGGAACTCTGTAGACCAGGCTGGCCTGGAACTCAGAAATCCACCTGCCTCTGCCTCCCAAGTGCTGGGATTAAAGGTGTGTGCCACCACCGCCCGGCTAATTGTGAGGTTTTTAAAAAAGATTTGTTTTTATTCATATGAGTCTCTGCATGTATGTGTACTTTAATACAGATACTAATGGAGGTAGGAAGCTTCGGAACCTCCTGAAACCAGAGTTCCAAGCAGGTGAGTCACTTAGCATGGGTGCTAGGAATCAAACATGGGCCATTTCAAGCCCCAGGCTATAGAAATGTGAGTAAGCTGGAGAGATGGCTCAGAGGTTAAGAGTACATATTGCTCTCACAGAAGACCCGGGTTCAATTCTTAGCACCTACATGGTGGCTCACAACTGTCTGTAACTCCAGTTCTAAGGATCTGATGCCCTCCTCTGACCTCCACAGGCAAACAGGCATGAACATGGTGCAGACATACATGCAACAAAACATCCATGTACAGAAAATCTTGAAAAAAGAAATCTGAGTAAAGAAAGAGGAAAGCAGTACTAGAGTTCAATATTCTAAAATTTTCAGAACTTTAAGAGTTACTGTTTTTTATTTTTAAATTCTGTTTCTCTGTGTGTCTGCAAGTACGTATGTTTGTAGAAGTGCAGGTTCCTGCAGAAAAAGAAAGCAACCCTGGATGCCCGACATTGGAGTTAGTTACAGGTACAGGTGGGTGTGAGCGGCCTGACAGGTACTAGAAACCAAACTTGGGTCCTCTGCAAGAGCAATAAGCACTCTGAACTGCTGAGCCATCGCTCCAGCCCCAGACAGCCAAGTGCTGTAGCATGCAGCTATCTATGTCTCTAGCCCAACACTAGGGCGCTTTGGTTTTTGCTGACTCACCATTTTAATGTAATACCTTCTTGCTATTTCCTTTCAGTTCCCAAACGAGTTAGGAGACAACATCCTTAGGAGTTAGTTTTGCTTTCTTCCTTTTTTCTTTATGTTTTTGTATTTTCCAAGTTTTTCCTTAAACAAAGCATTGTTTTTTTATGTATAGTATAAGAATCTGGCCAGCCATGTGGGGGGATACATGCCTTTAAAGCCAGCTCTAAAGAGGTAGAGGCAAACAGAGCTCTGTGAATTCCAAACCAGTCTGGTGTGGCAAGTTCCAGGCCCACCAAGGCCTGTCTCAAAAAACTGAAAAAAGGAAGAAAAAGAAACGAGAATTTGTATTTGCATAAAGAGAGTTGTTTTAGCCTTTGTCCTAAGACTTGTAGGTAATGATCTCCAGGTCCTGGGCCCCTGGGTCATATGCTTATCAACATAACTTAAGGGCCGGCCACACCTGCAGTTTTAGAGCAAGAGTTAGCTAGCAGTAAGTCCAGTGCACACAGGCTATGCAGGGCTTTGCTGCTGGCTACATTCCAGGCCTGTGCCACACACTGACTGTAGGAAAGTAACATGGCCCCAGTCTACATGACAACAGAGGGAATTAGGACTTGGGATCTCTGGTTTTTTATTCTCTTGGCTAATTTTAACCCTTTCCTTGTAGCAGGCTGTCACTGTGAATGTAATAGCTTCTATGCTGGGACATGAGGGGGAGCCCACCTCTGCCTGGGCACTGGACAGAGATGAAGCATTGCTAAAACACAGCTAAAATCGGCATCAGTGTTTTTTCTGTTCTCATTATAAGCACTAGTTCTGATGTCCATTTTCCTATAAGCAAAGATCCTGTGGGACGAGATACCTTCACCCCTCACGGGCAGCTGCTGGGCTCTCCCGTATTGAGATAAAGGACTATCAGTCAAATACTCGGGGGCTACCATGCCGGCATAGTCATTTGACGTCTCCCTAGAGGTCTTGAGGACATGCAATGGCTGTGGTTTGCTGTGGCTCCTCAACAGACAGGACTGCTCTGAACAAGCTATACTGGGTGGTGGTTGTTACTGTTACCACAAGCCACGGCAGTGATCCTGCACACATTCCCATGCCAGCCAGGGGACAGGCACTTCCCTGATGGTGCTGCAGAGCGTCTGCTATGACGTGTGTCAAAGAGAGAGGCCATGATTGGAGCAAACATAAACCTTCATCTACATGAGGCCTGCTGTGCTCACTACAGACATCCCTTACTGTGGTTGGTCTTAATGGCAATTTGCCACATAGTAGACATCACCTGAGCAGGAAGCCTCACCTAAAAAAGTATCAGACTGCCTTAACTGATGTGGGGAGTCCCACCGTATTGTGGGTGGCAGCTTCTCTGACTATCTAAGCAGGCTGTCTGGCTCATTGGTGAGATGACTGGGAGACACCTTCACCTTCTGTGCTGCCTGTCTTCAGCGAGGTTGCAACAGGTCCGATAAAATGCTTCTCTCGGTGGTTTTTGTTTTTGTTTTTCCTCTTTGCTATTGCTTTCTCCTTTTCCATTTCTAGTACAGCAAGCTGCACTGGCCACACAAAGAAGCAGGAGACAGTAGAGCAGCAGAGGTGTTAACTGCAGAGTCGCTGGGCAACCACGCTGCAAAGGTGACACAGAGCTTTGGGGCTGGCAGCAATGGCAACAAAAGAGCAATGGCAGCTGCCCCTCAAAGCAGCCAAAGGGGGAAGAGAGCACCCAGAAAGGAGCAGGAGGAATGGTGAGAGTCCGAGGGAACGGAGGGCTAAAGCCAGAGGACACAGGCTTTAAGGAGCCACGTGGAGACCTGTGCCTGTAAATCCCCCCACCTGGAAAGGACAAGCAGGAGGGTTGGGAGTTCAAAACCCTCCTGGACTACATAAGAAGCCCAGGCTATGTGAGAACCTGTCTCAGAACAGACAGACAGACAGAAGAGAAACTGCAGGTATACACAGTTGCTAGAGACTTCCAGAGCCCAGCAAGTGTTTAAGGCCAGAGGCTTCAGGCACCCCAAGCCTGCAGGCTGTAACACTGGTACCATCAGGGCTGAAGAGTCCTAACTCCTAGACTCGCTGCGATGCTATAAAGTCAACTGCTGCTGAGAGCTGCGGAATCCTGACTCCTAGGCCTACCCAAGACCTGGAACACTCAGGGTTGAGGCTATAACACTAGAGGGCGCCATGCGCTGCGGCTGCCGCCTGCTAGCTATCACCAACAAGAAAGCAAAGCTGCTACAGACCAGCACTAGCTCTAGCGTATTGTAAGAGCTTCCCCGCCCACCTGCCGGCCTACCGGCCTGCTTGCCCAAGACTCTCAGCCAGGGAGAAAGAGAAAGGATCCCAGCCAGCTGTCTGGACCCCAAACGCGCACCTAGTGTCTATACGTGAGGACAGTTTATTCCTCCCATTTCTCTAAGCAGCAGCCACCCCCCTGGCTGACCAGGCCCTGGGTAGTCAAGCTTACCTCGTAGGTGATGGCGTTCAAGTTCTGCTGCCCGGCGCTATGTTTGTTCTTCCCGCTCTCCTTCCGCTGCTCTTTGAGATCCGTTAGTAACTGGAACACCTAGGAAGGGGCACGGGAGATACTGGTCAGTAGTGTTGAAGATGTGTCTCTTCCAAGGGTTTAAGTCAGTCAGGTAAGGCCACTTTCTTTCCACAAGCCTGCTGCTTCCCAACAGCTGCTCTAGAGCAACTATGACATCCTAGAACCATCCAACAGCTTTTAGATGCTCTCTTAGCTAACTCGGTTCAAATCGTCCATTTATTTACACTACTGGAAAGACGGCTCAGAGATGGCTAAAAGCACTTTCTGCCCTTCCAGAGGACCCTCACATCAGTCAGCTCACAACCATATGTAACTCCAACTCTATGGGTACATGTACATACACACAGACATATTAAAAATAATAATGTAATATTATCTATAACAATATAGTACTAGTACCTATTATGAACCAGAGCCACCCTGCTTCTCTGATGAACCATATTATTATATAGAATAATATATTATTATTATTAATATAATATTATTAAAAATAAGACCCTTAAAAAATATCTGTGGAGTCTACTTAAAAACATCTATCACAGGCTCAGCCAGTAAAAGCACTTGCTATGATGAACATAATGTTTCCCCCAGTGAAACAAACACCCAAATACTGAGCAAAGGCCAAGCAGGACAAAGCTCCTAAAAGCCAATGTTTTGACCAATGAACATTTCCCTCCTGTGGCTAAGCCATAAGTACTCTGGCTGAATCTTTAGTACGCAATATAGCTTACTGAATTAACTCTACAAACCCAGGAAACTGACAGAGAATTTATCAGCAGGCCCTTCTACACCTGGAGCTGTCCTATTAGACTGCTTTGCCAGCAGCAAACCAGACCCAGGGCAAAGTTGAAGGCGGGTAAAATGTTAATCACTCCCCTCTCGCTAATCTCCTTCCTCTTTTTCCACCAGCCCCCAAATTATAAACCTGCTCATTCTTTCCAAATTATTCACAACGGTGAGTCAACTCAACTCTTATTCTCAAATGAGGATATCAGCGTCTTTGAAGCCATTTGAGAATCAAAGAGAAGTAGAGAATGGTTATTAGCAAGAGGCTATGCATTTAATAGGAGACTTTTACAGCGGGACTGCACCCTAAAGCAGCAGCCTTCTTCTGGGACATCTCTGCTCTAGAGACTCTGGAATTTGTAGAATTCGGGGAAGCCTCCTTGCTTCCTGAAGAACCATGTGTAGTTCACCAAACTCAGATCACTACAAGACCCATCAGGGGCCACCTGCCCTTCGTTAAAGCAGCAACTTCAAATGAGTTCTCATTTCTAAAGAAAATTAACCCAACATCTTCATAAGCAGAGACTAAACCAAAAGAAGAAAATACGACAGCCTGAGTGGGGGTCCTCACCTCATAGTTACTGAGCAGTGCCGCGTTCGCATCCTTCCTGCAAAAGAACAGTGAGCTGTCATCAGTTCACATCCATTTCCAGGTTAAGCGTCCACAGAGTAAACCTGTTAGTCAATCCCAGCTATCTCATTTGGGAATTCAGAAACCTCCTAAAACTAGACATGCCTGAGTCCTGCCCTGGGTAGCTGGCCCTGCACCACAATTTCAGATAAAGACAACTTTCCTTTTTCTTTTAAGATTACTTACGTGTGTGCATGTGACTATGAGAGTGTATGCATGTCCTATACAGATATGCAGGTGTGCATGCCTGTTGTGTCTATGCCTGAGTGTGCACAGAAGCCAGAAGACAGCACTGAACCCCTCAAAGCTGGAGTTTGCAGGATGCCTAGACTTTTCTCATGGGTGCTGAGATCTGAACTCTGGTTCTTATTGTGTAACCACTGAGCCCCTAGACTTTCGTTTTTATAGACAAAGCATATCACAAATCCATTGCCTCTTGGAAGACTAAGATATCCCAAATCTATGTAGATAAAAGTTGAGGGGTCGGACATCTGGTACATTTAGCTACAAGCCCTCGAAGGAACCCCACTCTAGAAGGGTGCATAAGCATCAAGAGCATCAGAAATGCCTGGAGAATCAAGTGCTGATTCGTCCTGAGCCAACATCCTTGTCTCATTACCACCACCTTGTCTCATTATCACTGGCATCTTGGACAGCTCGAGCCCTGCCATGTTGACAGAAATGGCCTATGTACTTTAACACTGATAATGTCACTAGGAACTCTAGCAAGGGTCAAGGATCCTGTGAACAAGTCACAGAGACGTCATATACCCAGTTGCTAAAAGCCTGGTTTTTCCCCTGTGTAACAGCTGATTAAGTAAACTGTTACCAATCCTGTGTCACACGATTACACTCGAAGTACCACATCAGAGATATCAGTAACAACACAGACCACAGCTGGTCCATTCCACACCAGCCAGCAGACAATGTACTGCTGTAAGCAGCCTGGAGCCAGTATACTATGACAATTAAGGACATCTGGTTTTGAAACCAGACATATATAGGTTCAGATTTCCTCTCTGCTTAGTGTAAGATGTAGATTTATTGGGCCAGTTTCTCCCCAAGCTTACCCCAGCTAAAACAAGATATGGGGATAATTTCGTCCAGCGTAGGAGCTGGAGAGATGGCTCAGTGATTAGGAGCTCTTGCTGCTCTTGTAAAGGATCGGAGCTCAGCTTCCAGCACCTACATCAGACAGCTCACAACTGCCTGTAACTTGTTCCAACACTCTCTCCCAGCATCCAAGAGCACATGCACTGCATGGTGCACAGGCAAGTAGACACACACATATACATATAAATATATTTTAAAACAAATTCAAGTTAACTTGATTCTAAACCCCACACTATCACTGGCTGTGTGAATCTTCTAAAGTGACTTCCTCTGTATAAATAAAGCCCACCTACAACGTGGAGCTTATACCATACGCATTTGTAAGATCACATAACATAATTATCTAGAACACTGCATGTACCCGAGAAATGTCATTGTTATTACGTTTCCATGAGCTCCTAAACTTCTCACTTCAGAAAGATGCTCAGGTAAAATTCAACGACAGAGTTTAAGATTAGGACCTCCATGATTGGAGGCCCTCATTTGAAAAAAAAAGATTATTTCGGGCTAGAGAGATGGCTTAGTAGTTAGGAATGCTAGCTGCTCTTCCAGAGGACCTGGGTTCAATTCCCAACATCTACAATGGAGGCTCACAACCATTTGTAATTCCGATTCTAGGGGAATCCTATGCCCTCTTCTGACCTCCAAGGGCACCAGGCATGCACATGGTATATAGACATACATGTAGACAAAACACCTATGTGCATAAAATAAATTAAAAAAAAAAGATTATATCAACTCTCACTAAAACCTTAGATGCAGGAACTAGTGATATGATTTCAACTCTACAGATGATGAAGCTGAGGCTCAGAGATTAACGGGACTTGCTCACACAGTAAGAAGCCCCAGGGAGATGGAAGACAATTATGACTGGGAAAAATGAGGCCAGACTAGGTGAAAGGAAACTAGTGACAGAACCCTAAAGCTTTGGGCAGAGCAGTCTAGAGCAGACACGATGTACAGCAAACCATCCCCTGCTCCTTCACCAGGAGTGTGTCTACATAGTGAGAGAACAGCCAAGCACAGCAGTTCACAGCCATGGGCCTGAGCGAGGGCTGCTTTCCCCGGTCAACAATCGCAGCGGACTCTCCCACAGCTAACACCGTCAACTTAGGGCTCAAATCAATAGCACAGTGACGTGAGCACAGAAGTCAATAGCACAGTGACGTGACACAGAGCAGAGCCACATGCTATTGGTGATTCAGCAAACAGCTATGATCTCACAAATCTGCTTCATCCCAAACACGCTGCCCCCAAGTCACAAAGTATTCTATTCAGAAAGAACCTAACACAAGAAAAATGGTACAGGACTCAGAGGGGAGAGTGCTTGTCTAGCATGCACAAGGGCCTTGGTTCCAAATATACCAGGCACAGCCGCCTGTAGAGATGGAGGCAAAAATATCAGAATTTCAATGTCACCCTCAGCTACCCAGACTACAAGGCCAATTTGAGTTAAATGAGAGTCTGTCTTTAAAAAAAAAAAAAAAAAAAAAAAAAAACCTAAAATCAAATCACATCCACTTAGTCAGGAAAAGCAGCCTCCAGCCTTCCTGTTTCTGCCTGAAACTGAGTTACAGTCGCTCTCAGAGGAACACTGCTCCTGTGAGATCTCTTTGGGGCCAATGGCTCCAACCCCGAGTCACTGGTATATGTCATTTCCAAATCACATGTCACTCTGCTGTCAGGATTGAGAAATGTGACCTTGGCTATTCCAAGTCACAGCCCAACTATTCAAGCTAGCACAGAGGTGGGCAAGGCAGTGCGTACTTGTAAGCACAGCACGCTAACGGCTGTGGCAAGAGGGTCACATTGGCTACATGGTTTCTCTCTCTGTGTCTCTGTCTCTCTCTATACCTGTCTCTGTCTCTCTGTCTTTCTCTGTGTCTCTCTGTCTGTCTCTACCTGTCTCTGTCTCTCTGTTTCTGTCTGTCTCTCTCTGTGTCTCTGTCTCTCTCTCTTTCTCTCTCTCTCTCTCTCTCTCTCTCTCTCTCTCTCACACACACACACAACACACACATACACACAGATGTAAGAATGTAAGAATCCAACAAACATCATCTGTCTTCTCTAACAAATACAAAGAGATACACAAGGAGGAAGGGAGGAAAGGAGAGAGGAAGCAATTGGGAATTATCTTTCACATACAATTTGAAAAGAAAAAAAATGTGGTGCTGGGGATTTAGCCCAGGACCTGGCGCATGTTAAGCAAGCGCTTACCACCACCCTCTCCAGCCCTCCTGCACACTTGAGTCTGTTTGAGGACCAAGAGAAGATGCAGATGCTGTGTCTTGCAGACAGCCTCTGGCTGACACAGACCAATTAGTTCATTGTTTTCCAGCCCTTCCCCCACCTTCTCCTCCTTAGTTTCCATTTCTTTTTGTTTTGGGGGACAGTGTCTCACTATGTAGCCCAGGCTGGCCTCTGTACTCATGATTCCCCTGCCTCAGGCATCTGAGAACTAGGAATGTCGTTGTGCACCACCATGCCTGAATGATCTTAAGGCCCAGCCATTCAGCTAAATATTCAGATTAAATGCCAAAACACTGTAGGGATGATTTTACTCAATGCAAGGTCAATAAGAGACTTATATAGGTCAGTGGTAGCGCATATGCTTAGCACGAAATCCCTAGAGCCACATCTTCTGTTGACAAGCATACTAACTACCTTTTCCCATGAAGGCATACATGAGTTGTACATATTGGAAATTTCTTTTTTTAAGATTTTTTATTTATTTATGTATATGCGTGCACACATGTTCAGGTGCCTACGAAGGCCAGGAAAGGGCATAAGATAGCTCAGGGAAGTTACAGGGAGTCACAGGCCACCTGACATGAGTTGCTGGGAACAGAACTCAGGTCTTCTCCAAGGACAGCAAATGTTATTATCCACACAGCCATCTCTCCAGCCCCAAGGGAAATGCGTTCAAAGGCAGTTTTTACCCTCAATAAGTACAGTCACTTAGGTTGTTGGGGAAAACACAAAGCAGGAATAATTGAGGAAGTCAATCTGAGCCCAAACCAGGCATCAGTAGTGACTGCATCCACCGCCACTAGTGGGCGCTCAACTCCATAATCTGACTAAACTAAAACACATCTCAAGGCCAATGTCACAGAAAAAAAAAAACCTAGCTGTTCTAGGATAAAGGACATTATAGGAAGAGTGCAATCAATGCAACCCCTCATGGTACAGGGAGAAACCCCAAGCTAAATGACATTCCTGCAGCTGGAAAGGTGGCTCAACAGTTAAAAGCACTTGCTGCTTGTGCAGAGAATCCACATAGGGCATTTCACAAATACCACCGGTACTTTCATCTTCAGATGGAGGCACTCACAGACACCCACACACATAGCATACACAGAGACATGCACATATAATCAAAAATATTTTTGATTTTTTTTTTTTTTTTTTTTAAAGACAGGGTTTCTCTATATAGCCCTGGCTGTCCTGGAACTCACTCTGTAGACCAGGCTGGCCTCCAACTCAGAAATCCGCCTGCCTCTGCCTCCCAAGTGCTGGGATAAAAGGCTTGTACCACCATTGCCCGGCTTAAAATCAAAACTTAAAAAAAAAATCTTTAAATGACATTATTAAGGCAACTGGAGAATTTTGGACACGCACTGCACGGACATCGGTGTTAAGTTTCCTAGCTCTGATAATGGTAATATGGTCACTAACAACAATGCCACTTTTCAAGAAGGGATGAAGAAACTGGAGATATGGGTTAGTGGCTAAAGGCACTTGCTACTCTTCCTGAGAACCCACACTCAGTCCCCAGCACCCACATGGTGTCACAACCACCTGCACCTCCAGTTCCAAAGGATCCAATGCCCTCGTGGATGCCAGGCACAAATGCAGTACATATACATGAGGCAAAACACTCATAGACATGAAATAAATAAATCTAAAAAGGGGTTGGGTTTTTATTGTTATTGACCGCTCCAGTTGTCTTAGAACTCACTATGTAGACCAGGCTGGTCTTGAACACAGAAATCTGCTTGCCTCTGCCTGCTGAGAGCTAGAATTAAGGGGGCGCTTCACCACTGCCCAGCTTAAAAAGTATTTTTTCAAAGGGTGAAATACTGGCATGACGTCTGCACATCTCCAGTGGTTCTGTGTAATGTGTGTGGATATGTGTGCGTGGAGAGAACGCTTGTGCAAGACAATATGGCAAATATCCATGCTGAAATGTGAACAAATGGGCCAGCAAGATGGCACTTACCGCCAAGGCTGACAGCCTGAGTTTGATCCTGTGTGGTGGAAAGAGAGAACTAACTCTCACAAGGTGTTCTCTGACTTCCACATGTGTGGTGTGGCACATGTATCCCCGATAGATAAATGTAATTTTTTAAAAGAGTTCTTAACAAGTAAGGCCTCAGTGAGATGGCTCAGTTGGTAAAGAGACCTGCAGCTAAGTCATCTCAGGGACCCACAGAGTGGAGGAAAAAATCTATTCCCACAAGTTGTCCTCTGACCCCCACACATGCATCAAGGCATATACACACTTTCACAAATAATTGAAATGTAAAAAAAAAAAAAAAAAAAAAACCAATTAAAGTTGCTAACAAATGAGGTATCTCTGGTGGCGCCCAGTATAAATCTAGCACCTGTGAGGTAGGGCAGGAGGATCAGAAATCCAAGGCTAGCCTAGGCTTTGAGGGAGAAGCCCTTAAAAAAAAAAAAAGCCTGGGTCCATGAAGTCACAATTGTTATCTCAGCATTTGGAAGGTGGAGGCAGGCTCTCCCCAGCTCACTCAGATGCTGTCTTTTCATTCTGTTTTTGAGATAGGCTCTCACTATGTAACACAGGCTCACAGACTGGCCTGGAACCTGCTCTGCAGCTGCAGCTGCCCTCAACCCTGTGATCCTCCTGTGGCCACTCCTAAGTGCTAGGACTAGGAACCTGGGCCCGAGTGAACTTTAGAGACTGTGGCGTCTGTGCCGTAGGTGGGCAGGTACTCAGTGGCCTTGAGCCACTCCTTAGTGAACTGAAGCTGGCTTCCTCCCTGACGTTCACCCTGCAGTTTGCTGAGTGTGCTGAACAGCTCAATGGAAGTAAACAAGCACTCTGGAAAACAGAATCCTGAACACACAGAACAAAATGATCTATTGACAGCCTTTCCTTAAAAGCACACACAAACGCACGCACAAAAAGTGAGCAGTGCCTGTTGATTGCCACACACTTGACTTAGGAACGGGGTGACGAACGGAATTGCTAAACTTTTCTAAGCTTGAGAAACGTGTCATCAATTCATGTTCTGAAAAGCTACCCTTTGATACAAGGAAACGGAAAGCGTCAAAGTCAATGGACACTTCACCCCAGGCTCCCTCCCGCCTCACAGCCAGCCAGCAGGCACTGTCGCCCTAAGCCTGTTGCTGGTTTGTGATGCATCTATTGCTTCTGTTCTCTAAGTCTCCATATTACTAGCTGTAAAAGGAAGACAATGTCCATTTTCCCAACCCTGACTGTATAGTAGACCCTACACTAAAAGGAACAGGGGGGCTGCAGAGACCACTCAGCAGTTAAGAGCTCGTACTGCTCATGCAGAGAACCTCAGTTTGAATCCCAGCACCCACATCGGGTGGCTGACAATAACCAGTAACGGCAGCTCCAGGGGAATCTGACGCCCTCTTCTGGACTCTAAGACCACTGCACTCACATGCACAAACCCACAGACAAAGACATAGACACACATAATAAAAAATAATTTTAGCTGGGCAGTGGTAGTGCATTCCTTTAACCCCAGCACGTGGGAAGCAGAGACAAGCAGATCTCTTTGAGGCTAGCCTGGTCTAGAGAGTGAATTACAGAAGAGCCAGAACTACACAGGGAAACCATGTCTCAAAAAAAAAAAAAAAAAAAAATTTTAAGCCTTAAAAAAAAAGGGGGTTGGGGTGTGTGTGGCATGAGCTGGGAATATAGCTCAGTTAGCAGAGCGCTCTCCTAACATGCACGGCCCTGAGCCCCATCCCCAGCACTACATAAACAGGGCATGGTGCCATATACCAGTAAGAACAGCACTGGGAGAGTAGAGGCAGGAGGATCAGAAAAGCTCAAGGTTATCTTAAATACAAAGCAAGTTCAAGGCTAACCTTGGATACATGAGACCCTACCACAGGAAGAAAGAAAAAAGTAGGTAACAGACTGTCTAATGACTGGAAAGGAAAAGAAGGTACAGTTTTGATGTAAACAACCCAACAAAAAATGACAAAAGGTCAGAAACATTTTGAGGAACTGCCATCATAAAAATGAGTAGTGACAGAGAATGCATGCTGAGAAAGTGTCCCAAGATGATGCACAAAGGTGCTCAACATCTGGACACCAGCAAGGGAAGAGGAGGAGCAAGAAAAAGACGCCAAGCAGCAGGATGTAGGAGGAGAGCCAGGGGTGTGTAAGAGAGCTGACGATTTCCAAGGTTTCTGTCAGCAGCTACCCAGACATGGAGAAAGTTGAACCAGGCAGCCTGAGCTACACAGTAAAAGACCCCCATCTCAAAAGACTGAAGGGCTAATCTGATGTGGCTTGAGGTGAAAACAGGACATCAGAATTTCCATCATCCTCAGCTAAATAGCAAGTTCAAAGCCAGTCTGGGGTACTTAGCACTCTGTCTCAAAAAAAAAAAAAGAAGTCTGACCAACTGTAGTATGTATAACAATGGAGCAGAGGACAAAGAAACATGAATGATAATAACACAATTTAGGTATGTCAACTGTGTACATATAAAGTCTGCAGGTAGAGTTGATGCAAAAACTACTATTTGTCCATCAAACAATATTTCTTTTAAAAAGTGTGGAAAAATAAACTGTTAGGGTGGCTCTGTTGTTGGAAGAGTGACTGTCTATCATGTTCAGTTCCCTTCCAGCCCAAACACCACACTATGATAATGGGGGCATGTGTGGCTTAGTGGTAAAGTACTTGCCTAGCATCCCTAGGTTCTATCCCCAGCACCACATAATAATAATAGTGATAATACTGGTGTGGACCGTGTCTGTCATTCAGTGGTACCTGCCAAGCTTGTGCAAGACCATGGGTACCATCCCAGCATCACAAAATGATGACCATAATGATGAGGAGAAGGAAGAAGAGGGTATCCCAACAACAGCTGGGGATACAGCTCAGAAATCTACCTAGTTGCTAGGTAGTAGTGGTACACGCCTTTAGTTCCAGCACTCAGGGGCCAGAGGCAGGTGGATATCTGAGTTCAAGACCAGCCTGGTCTAAAGAACATGTTCCAGGACAGCCAGGGCTCTACAGCAAAACCTTGTGTTGGGGGAGGGAGGAGAAAACTTTGCCTAGTTTCCTGGTTGGTCTTAACTGTCACTTTAAAACAGCCTAGAATCATCTAAAGGAGAAGCCTCAATGACAAACTGTCTTTTATCAGGTTGATCTATGGGCATGTCCATGAGGGATTGTCTTAATTATTAAATGACACAGGGAGGTACAGCCTGGCCAACTGATGATGGCACAGGCCTTTAATCCCAGCACTTGGGAATCAGAGGCAGGTCTATCTCTGTGAGTTCGAGGCCAGTCTGGTCTACAGACCTAGTTCCAGGACAGCCAGAGGTACACAGAAAAACCCTGTCTCCAACCTCCTTCCCAAAAATAAATAAAAATAAGGGAGGAAGCTATACAGACCACTGAAGGTGCCACCATCCATGGGTAGGTGCTCCAGGGATATATAAAGAAGTTAGAAAACGCCAGAGAGTAAATCAGAGAGCCGAGTTCTTGAGTTGTTTCTGAAGGTTCGGTTTCCTGCCTTGAGTTCTGGCCCTGACTTCCTTCAATGATGGACTGTGTCCTGGAAGTGTAAGTTGTAATAACCCCTTTCTACCCCTAAATTGCTTTTGGTCATGGTGTTTGTCACAGCAACAGAGAGAAAACCAGCACACTCAGTATGTTCACGACCCTGGATACCATCCGCAGTTTCCAAAGTAACGATGGTGATAACGGGTGGCGATGCAGTCAGTGGCAAAGCCTTTGCCTAGCAAAGTCCTGGGTACCATTTCCACCATTACAAAACGATGATGGTGATGACGAAGGCTAGGGATGTGACTCAGTAGTAGAGTGTTTCCCGAGCATATGCAAAGCCCACATCACAAGATAGTGATTATGACTGGGACGCATCTCAGGATCACACTACTTCCAGAGCACGTGCAAGGTCTTGGGTTTCACTCCCAGAGCCAGAAAGGAAAAGAAAAAAAGAAAAGAAAAGCTCTCTATTCTTCCAACATTCCCCTCCCCAAAAGATGTGGGGGAGGAGCGGGTTCCCACACCAGCAGGGTCCCTCCCCTGCCGCCCCACCTCCAGGTACTTCCGGCCCGTGCACCCCGCCCACCCGTCCTGCGCGCCGGCCAGCGGCCTCGCGGTCCCCAGCTGATCCCGGTTTCCCCTGGACGTGTCGCTTACACTTCCATATTGCCTCCGCCTCGTCGTACGCAACCGCTGGAAATGAAGAACCTTACGTTGCGCCGGCGCTGTTCTGCTCACCGGCTCTGTGTGCGTGTGTGACGCAAGGCACTCTGGGACCGCCGTGATGCATGCCGGGATTGCTGCAGGACACGCCCGGGTCCTCCTTAATTCTAGGTGCCCTTACCCTGATCTAATTTCAGCTTGTCAGGCGTTTTCATAGTGTAGGTTTTGTTAGGGTGTGCCTTGGCCGCGTTAAAAATCCCTAAACAGGGCATGCTGGCTCACACCTGTAATCCTGTAAACTAGAGAGGCTGAGGCAGGAGAATTGTCATGAGTTTCTGGCCAGCCTGAGCTACATAATGACTTTCAAGCCATCCGGGGCTACTTGAGACCTTGTGTTAAAGCAAAAACAACAACAACAAAAAACAAAAACAGAAGCCAGACATGGTAGTACAAGCCTCTAATTCCAGCAAGAGGGAAAGAGGACGGCAGAGAAACCCAGTCTTGAAAGCCAGTTAGAGCTGGAGAGATGGTTTAAGCACTTAGGAGGCTGAGGCAGGTGGATGCCTCAAGTCTGAAGACAACTTGGGCAACATGGTGAGTTCTAGTCAACTTAGGCTATGTAAAGATCCTTTTTTTTTTTTTTTCATACAGCCGTTAAAATTTGGGAGAGGGGGGAGACAGATTTTCTTTCTTTCTTTTTTTTTTTTTTTTTTTTTTTTTTTTTGGTTTTTCGAGACAGGGTTTCTCTGTGTAGCCCGGGCTGTCCTGAGACAGATTCTCATTACGTAGCCTTTTAAACCCAGAGGTCCACCTGCTTCTGCTTCCCAGTGCTGAGATTAAAGGTGTGAGGCACCACTGCTCAGCCATGTTAAAACGGTTTGCAGGTAATTATGTCGGAGCAGTTTATTAGAAGTGAGGGGTGTCTGGTATGGTGGCACATGCCTGTAGTCCCTCCACTTTGGAGATGGAGGCAGAAAAATGCGTTTTTCACAGTCATGTTCAGCTACATGGGGAGTTCAAGGCCACCCTAGGCTCACCTGTGTTCAACAAGCACATCCAAGAATGATGGTTTATGTCTATAAACATAGTACAGGAAGCCAAGGCAGAAAAATTAGTTCAAAGAGACCAGCCTGGGGTACATAGTAAGACCCTGTTTGAAAATAATAAGAAAAAAAATAAAACAAAATTAAAAATCATCAAGTAAATAAAATCTCATTCCAGTCTCAGCTGGCTTAAGACTGAAGGTGGTCCCCTGTGCCTGACTTGAACAGACTGGATCCCACAATGGTGCTCATGGTGTAGTCATTCAACAGTCTTACAGTGATTGCCCCCTGGGCGCTGGTGATTCAGACATGAATAATACACACTCTCCAAGCTAGCTGACAGCCTAGTTGGGGGACCAGATCAGAGCGTAAATAACTATGACACACTGTGTGTAGACTCTAGCATGGACAGGGGAATGACTAACAAGGACAGAGAGGCGTCCCAAAGCCAGGAGTGTTTGAGGTGCGTGGAGAGAGGATCGTTCAAAACCAAGGCTTCAGAGCTAGACTCGTGGAAGCCAGGCTGGTACCTCAGAGAGCCCCGCTATAAAATGGTTCAGAGACAAATGCAAGTAGGGGACTTGGCTGGCACCCATGTTTAAATGGCATCCACCTAGGCACCTGCACCTGCCCAGTGAGCTCAACCTCGCTGATACATCAGTGAATGTCCTGAACTACCTGGCTTTTGTTGGAGTTTGTTTGTTTTGAGTCAAGGTCTTAAAGAGCCCAGGCTGGCCTCAGACTGGCTATGTAGCTGAGGATGCCCTTGAACCCTCTACCCTCCTGCCTCCACCTCCCCTGCAGTGCCGGGGATGCTTGGGATGCACTTTCTCCCTGAGCTGCCTCGCCAGCCTTTCCTTATCAAGCGTTTGTTTTCATCCCAAGGACTGGAAGGGCAAGTGATGGTCATGTGAGGCTCGGTGGCAGTCCTGTTAGCCGGTTGTTCATTCATGTGATCCCTCGGGTAATTAGTCTCTGACTAGCCAGATCTTGGAGAGCTTTCCTGGGCCGATGTTATGTTTTTCTTGAGATGCTAGATACAGCGCCTAGCCTTCACACTTCCTGCCTCGGTGTCTTTAGGCAAATCACTCCATCTCTCCCAGACTCTCCTCACCTGGAAGAGATGGGCGATTACCAGGGCCAGGGCCACCTTCTAGATGTGCTCGTGAGAATTTTAAAAGGTTATCCATAGAAAATATTTAACACAGTACCGACAATACTCTTAGAACTCAAGCTACTGACACAACACATGTCACTCCAGCCCTTGGAAAGCTAAGGCAGGAGAATGTCAAATTTCTGGCCAGCATGAACAACACAAAGACTTCCAGTCTAGCTATATAGAGAGTTCTTGCCTCAGTACACGCAACAAAGCAAATAATGGAAATATTCACGATTGTTGATACTTTTTTATTCCAATCATATAGAGGTGATGCCTCACTGGGCAGTGGTGGCACAGGCCTTGAATCCCAGCACCCAGGAGGCAGAGGCAGGGAGATCTGTGAGTTCGAGGCCAGCCTGGTCTACAAAGTGTGTTCCAGGATAGCCAGGGCTACACAGAACCTGACTTGAAAAACCAAAAGAGAGAGAAAAAGAGGGTGGGGGGGAGAGAAGACAGACAGACAGACAGACAGACAGATAGACAGAGGATGCCTCCAGTTAACTCTCCTAAATATTTTTCATTCAGTTTTTTTTTTTTTTTTTTGACACAAGGTCTCATATAGCCTAGTCCCACCTTGAGCTCACATATGTAGCTGATAGACTTGGAACTCCTGACCCTGCTTCCACCTCCTGGGGGCTGGGATTGCGGGCATGAGCCATTATGTTAACTTTAAGCAGTATTGAGAATCAAACCCTGAGCTTCATGTGTGCTAATCGAGCACTCTACCGATGGCATCCCAAGGCCTCTCCTAAGGTTTCTTAGACCTTCTCTGTTCTCTGGGTAAGAACCAGAGCTCGAGGTTTCCTAGGGTGATGCTCATAGGATGAGCATGAATTAAGACTCTCTATTCCAGCCGGGTGGTAGTGGCACACGCCTTAAATCCCAGCACTTGGGAGGCAGAGGCAGGCGGATTTCTGAGTTCGAGGCCAGCCTGGTCTACAGAGTGACTTCCAGGACAGCCCGGGCTACACAGAGAAACCCTGTCTCCAAAAAACCAAAAAACCAAAAAAAAAAAAAAAAAAAAAAAAAAAGGCCGAACCAAACTCCAAATCCTTCCTGGGCGATTCGAGACAAGTATCCACTGCTGAGCCACGCCCCCCCAGCTCCCTGTTGCATAGATTCTAAGCAAGTGCTCCATTTCTGAGCCAATCCAGAGGTCTTAAGTATTTACTGTCATCTAGGTCTGTTGGCAATGCATTTGAAAACTTGTTTCTTTACAAGGCACGGAAGTTTGGTTAAAGTCGGGCACTGTGTGATGCAGACCCTCTAGTAACTACCGAGCGTGGTCCCTGAGTGCTCCCAGTCCCATCTTGGCTATCTCTAGCGTATCTGGTGTGTTGGTGATCAAGAATCTCCATAGTCCACAAAGGGCTGTAGGGATTGCTCCGTGGTTAAGAGGACATGTTGCTCTTGCAGAGACTCCAGTTTCAGTTTCCAACTCCCATACAGCGGCTCAGTTATCTCTAAGATTTGACAATAAGGGCTGGAGAGATGGCTCAGAGGTTAGGAGCACCGACTGCTCCTCCAGAAGTCCTGAGTTCAATTCCCAGCAACCACATGGTGGCTCACAACCATCTGTAATGGGATCCGATGCCCTCTTCTAGTGTGTCTGAAGAAGTGTACTCATACACATAAAGAATTCTTAAAAAATAATAATAAAATAAAAAAAATTAAAAAGATTTGACAGTAAGCACCTTTACCTGTTGAGGCACCTCACTGTATCCATCTTTTCTTTAAATAGTGATTTATTTGGGTTTGGGGAGGGGAGTGTGTGTTCCCCTCAGAGCCTGTGTAGAGGTTGGAGGACAACCCTCTGGAGTCCGTTCTTGCCTTTCCCCTTAGTAAGGTAAGGGTTTCTCTTGTATCTGCCACTGCTCCGCATTCCAGACTAGCTGGCCCCAAACTTCCCTACATTCCTCCCATCTTCTCTTCCGTCTTTCATGGAAATGCTGAGACCACAGATGAGCCCCACAGCTGCCCTTCTATATGATTTGCAGGGATCGAACTAAGGTTGCCAACCTTTCAAGGTTAGTTTTTTTTTTTTCGGAGCCATCTCTCTAAGCCCTGTATTCAAACTCTTGACATTCTACCCCAGGGTCCCTACTGCTGAGATCATAGGTATGTGCTGTCACAGGCAACTTAGCATTTCGCAGTTCTTTCCACAGCCTGACTGCTGCCGGCTTTTTTTTTTTTTTTTTAATTGGAGATAGGGTCCGTAATCCAGGCTACCTGGGGATGGCTTATGCAGCTTGGGGTGACCTAGAACTTTTGATCTTCCTACCTCAATCTTCCGAAAGCTGATACTACTGGCGTACACCACCATGCTCCATTAGTTAGTAGTCTGTGCGGGCCTGGAACCTGCAGCAAGCCTCTTGCCTCAAGCTTCCAGAGTACTGGAATGACCAGCATACAAAACCATACCTGATTTAGCATGTGACCCAACTTCTGCCCCCTACTTTGATTTTTTGTTTTTGTTTTTGAGACAAGGTTTCTCTGTATAGCCCTGGCTGTCCTGGAACTCACTCTGTAGACCAGGCTGGCCTCAAACTCAGAAATCTGCCTGCCTCTGCCTCCCAAGTGCTGGGATTAACGGCACGTGCCACCACTACCCGGCTATGCCCCCTACTTTGAGACAGGACCTCAATATCTAGTCTCGGCTGTCCTTGAACTGCCAGGTCTGCCTGTCTCTGCCTCCCAAGTGCTGGAATTATTTTGAAACAGATTCATCTGAAACCCAGGCCTGGAACTGCCAGCAATCTTCCTGCCTCAGCCTCCCGGGTGCTGCTGGAATGACAAGCCTGTCATCTGTCTGCACCCCAATAAAAGTTTTATGTGCTTGGACCTTAGTACAGCCAGTGCTGACTCCTTGAAAATCACCTCTTCCTGCTAGTAGCTTAGCCAGAGGTGGTACCGCCCATAAGCGTGATTGATGAGTCACACCTACCTCTGCCAATTGGCTCTACTCTTCCAGAAGGCGGGGACAAGACAGAGGGGCGGTAGACGCCATCCGGACCAGAAAAAGCCAGGAGAGACCAGAAGGTACCTGGTCCCTGAGAGTCTGATCCACTAGGTTCAGGGAGCGTGGGACAGAGGGCACAAACAAGAGGGAACGCGAAGTCTGTGGCGCGCTTGCTGAGTGCGGCCCAGGTCCCGCAAGCCGAGCAGGTGTCCCAACTCTGTCCCTGTAGACCTCCCGAAGTGGTCAGTGTGGTCTTGTTTTCCAGAGTCGTAGGACAGAAGCTCCAGGAGGAGGAGGAACCGCCCAACATGGCATCGCAGGTGTGTAGGACTGGGGGGAACCTTGCAAAGGAGCGGGGAGGAGCCAGTCGGGTTGAACCGCGTATGGGGCCATCTCCTGCCACACAGACCTGCAGTGATCCTGAAATTCCCGACCACACAAGGCTGGCTTTACGTAGACTCAGGGATGTCCGCGTCGTTATCTGCCCATCGAGCGCCGCCCAGTGGCTTATGTGATGATCTCACTATTGGCCACTATGCCAGGCTGTGTTCCCCTTTTTTGGTTTTCTGTTTTGTTTTGTAGTTTCTGTCTTGTTTGTTTTAAAAGACAGGGTTTCCATGTGTAGTCTTGGAACTCTCTCTGTAGACCAGGCTTGGCCTCAATCTTAAAGATCCACCTGCTTCTACCTCCCAGAGTGCTGGGATTAAAGGCGTGAGCCACTGAGCCCCCGAGTCTTCCCTTTTTTAAAAATTATTTTAAAATTTATATGTCTTGCCTGCATGTATAGCCGTCTGTGCACCACGTGCCTGGCTGCCCCTGTGGAGGTCAGAAGAGGGTGTGGGCCACCATGTGGATGGTGAGAACCAAACCTGGGTCCTCTGGAAGAGAAGCTCTTAATGGCTGAGCCCTTTCTCCAGCCCCTGTTTTTCTTTCTTTGAGACAGCAGCTCATTTTAGCCCAGGCTAGACTGGAACTCACCTCTACCCAGACTGGCCTCAAACTACTGACGATTCTCTTGGGTCCACCCACTGAGTGTTCAGATCCAGGTGTGAGCTAAAAACTTTCCGTTTACTTTTTTTTTCTTTAGCATTATTTATTTGATTGTTTGTACACGAGTATGTACATCTGTGAGCATGGCACACATGTGGAGATCAGAGGACAACTTGTGGGAGCAGATTCTCTTTCCAACAGGCTTGGCAGCAAGTTCCTTTACCCAATTAATTATCTCACTTTCCTTACACCCCACTTTTCACCCCACATCCTCTTGTCAGGCCCCACCCTATAGGATAACTCTCCTCCATGCATTTGTTCCTATGAGTCCTTAAATTGTACCTGAGGTTTGTCATATGGAACCAGCCAGGAGGTAGGGACCTCTCTCCATGGCCTCAGTGACTCCCCTAGGGTATCGATGTCCTCTCCTTTGGGCCAGGAATTCCTGGCTTGTCTACCTATTTGGCGAAAGGTATGCAAGACATAGGTCTTCCGTGTGGGCTTGATTGGTTTATCTGGTAAATGAAATAATGACAGCTATTGGGCTTCACCTGTAAGGAATGGATCATGGAGTTGTGACTTTGAACTCTCTGGGGAATTATGACTGTAGGCATTCGGATGCCTGCATGTCCAGTCCCTTCTGGTCTTCATTAGCTGGCCTCATCATTCCAATTAAAGATTTAACATCACGTGCGTTACGGTGGCCTGATCTACTTAGCTCCACAGGAGCAAGGGCTGGACTCTGGAGCCAAACAGATGTGATTTGTACACAGGGTGAGCCTTGACCTCTTAGTTCCTTTGTGAAGTAGGGGTGTTAGTGTCCACTTCATAAAAGGATGTAACTGCAGTGCCAGCTGCAGCAGCCCATGCCTCTAAACCCAGCACTTGGGAGGCAGAGGCAGGAGGATCTTCATAAGTTCAAGCCCAGCCTGGTCTATAGAATGAGTTCCAGGACAGCCAGGGCTACACAGAGAACCCCTTTCTTGAAAAACAAACAAACAAAACCCAAAACTATTAATCCTCCTACGTCTGCCTCCCTAATGATGGTTTTACAGGTGAGTACAGCTACACCCAGCTAACAGTAGCTATTCTGCCGCTTTTCTTGTGCATTTGAATTGAATCTCGCTCATTCCACACGGCCACCTCTGTGCCATTTTCCACTTCTCCCAGGCTCCTAGCCTGCAGCAATGCCCTATCCATCTGTGTTGGTCCTTGCCCACTTACTGACCACTTGGAGACACCTCACTCTGACTTCCCAAGATCCTTTCAAAAGTTTTCCAGAGCTAAGCGTGGTGGCTCACACATGTATCCCCAGCCACTGGGAGGCCGAAACAGAAGGATCACCAATTTGAGGTCAGCTTTAACTTTGTCAAGGATTCTAGGTCAGCCTGATCTACGGAGCATGATCCTATCTCCACAAGCCAAAAAACAAAACAAAACAAAACAAAACAAAACAAAACAAAACACGTGACTGGAGTTGTAAGCAGGTGTAAAACACCTGCTTAGAATCCCCCAGTAAGGGACCGGGATATGACTCAGTGGTAGAGCACCTGTGGTTCCCAAACATGGCCCTAGATTAAATTCCAAATATAGGAGGGGGCGGGGCCAAGGGGAGTGTGTGCCTGTGAGGCTGCTGATGGGATTGGAGCTCAGAGTTCACTCCTGGAACACAGTGGTCTGGGCTGCAGATGACCTCAGTTTGCCTTAAGCCATTCTG
Organism: Mastomys natalensis; assembly: GCA_021653895.1. NCBI lineage: Eukaryota > Metazoa > Chordata > Mammalia > Rodentia > Muridae > Mastomys > Mastomys natalensis. Next base: position 2,334,342 of record JAJTUV010000272.1, read on the forward strand.
TGGGTTGGTACTAATTTGCTCTGGCAGCTGTTCTGCTTATTAAGGAATTGTTATTACCAACAAACCAGAGGCTGGAAATCTGGAAAGGAAGACAGTGGCAGGATCCTTCCAGGTCCTTCCCCTGCAGGCTTCTTGACTTGCTCCCCATTCTGATCGTCTGGCCCTCACCCACACGCTCCAGGGGCCCACGGGGATTTGAAGGAGATCCAGCTTTTGCTGAGGCAGCTAAAGGTCAGGTGAAGAACCTCTCACAGAGCTGGGGAGGGTGTGTGTGGGGGGTGATGCTGGAGGCCACTTCTGTGGATCAGAGTCCTTCTGACTGTTGAGCACCGAGGGCGAGGGCGTGGGCTCACAGCCAGCAGCCAGTACAAAGCGCATGCTCCCTTGACACACTTCAGGGCTCCGGGGGCAGTGTTGGTAAACTGCTTGCTTTGCAAGGGTAAGGACCTGAATTTGGGTCCCAGTGCTGAAGAAGTTGAAGCTGTTGACCAGCCAGCCCGGCTGACCTGATGAGTGAGCGATGGTGTCTCTAAGAACGTGGTGGTACACTTTAATCCCAGCACTTGGGGGGTGGGGCAGACGGCGGCGATCTCTATGAATTCCAGACCAGCTTGATTTATATAGTGTAGCCAAGGCTACAGAGTGAGGCCCTGTGTGATGGTTTGAATATTAACTAAGACACCCTGTCTCAAAAATAATAAATATTAGCAATAAATAATAAGGAAGAGCACAATTAAGGAAGACACTCAACACTGACCGCCAGCGTTCTCATGTGTGGGCGTGTACACATGGACACACACACACATGCACACACAAAGCAGAGAGAACAGAGCATGCACCCTAACCCTGAACAACCCCCCCCCAGTCTTCATTATGCACCTTCGCAAATGATATCAAACTAAATGCTTATAACAGCGGTTCTCAATCTGTGGGTCGCGACCCCTTCAGGGGTGGAACTTTCGCGGGGGTTGTGTAAGACCATCAGAAATCGCGGATATTTACATTATGATTCATAGCAGCAGAATTACAGGTATGAAGTAGCAACAAAAACAATGTTATGGTTGGGGGTCACCACAACAGGAGGAACCGTATTAAAGGGTCGCAGCTTTAGGAAGGTTGCGAACCACTGGCTTATAGCAAGCCTATCTTGTGGGCGTAAACCTTGCTTTGTAAAGAGGCAGAACTGAGGCTTCAAGGAAATTATAGGGGATACTCAAGGGGCAGAAACTTTTTTGTCCGCAGTGGCTTTAGTACACACACCCCACACACATACACAACACAACACACACACACAACACAGCGCGCGCACACGCATACGCATACAGCAAACGAAAACACACACGCCCCACAAAACACACACCATGCATGCACACGCATTACCAAACGATTGACACTGCATGTCCCCCCACCACTGCCCCCACCACGCTTTTTTTGAATGTCCTGCCCTTTCCCCTTTCCCATGTTTCCCTTTTCCCCGGCCTGTGTTTCCCCCTCTTTCCAAACCCGGTGCCTCTCTGACCTATCCCTTTCTGTTTTTCTGGGGGTGGAGGTGGGGTTTAGCTAATGGGCATTTTTGAAAAAAGATAAAAAAAAAACCCGGGGTGGGCACATTTGGGGGTGATGACGCCTTTTAAACCCAACACTCTGAAAGGGAAGGAAAGGGGATCGGGGAGTTAGAGGCCCCCTGGTTAAAAGAGTCCAGGATAGCGGCACAAAGGAAAAATTTCTCGAAAAAAAAGTAAATACAAAAAGAATTTAAAACACCCAAATTGT